>JAQMYG010000013.1:17601345-17626117 GCA_030014215.1 Clariallabes teugelsi | reverse complement strand
TTGGGTTTACCATTCACGCAACAAAGGGCTAACCGCTAAGCTACGTCTTCTGATCATCTCCGGTTAGTTCGTGACAGTAAATAGCTTAGTTTCTGTATTGTGCAAGTGGTGGTGTTGAATGATTGAGTGTACAGTTCACACAGGCAGATACGACTTTTCCTCAAGCTGCCGACAAGTTATCCATCGATTTTCAAGTACCAGTTGTCCGCTATACATCCACAGGGCTGCAGTGAGCTCCGAGCCACCTTGGCCATCCATCATTCATAGATGAACGTCCTTCTTTAAAACGATTCACCGGTCAAATGTTTTACTGCGGCTAAGAGTCTCATCACCATATAGTGCTTGAAGTAAATGTCAATTGCTTTTATGTCTTCATTCATCAGAAATTTCATCACATGTCCCGGTTTGACCTGAACATCCCTCGTATATGTATGAATACATAAAAAAAAGTAAAGTAAAAAAACAGAAAGAAAATTTGAACAAAACATTTTCAATTCTATTTAATGCCATATTTCAGAGCAGGATGTTCAAACTGCAAACCAGAGACATAAAACAATCTCTAAAATAACATCTAGGCACGATTTAAAAAGACAAATAAAGAAAAATATAAAACAATAAATAAACCACATGTAAGGTGCGGGGGGGGGGGGAGGTCGGGAGTTCAAAACCCATTCAAACAGCAATAACAAGTTATGACTTTGCTGCGTGTTGCATCCAAAAAAATACAGATCTTTTTCCATTAATATTAATGAATAAAACATGCCACTCCTTTCTCGCCCTCTCTAACAGAATCATCTGGGAGTTTTATAGCCCAAGTGAAATTCTGACTGAAATATGAGCAGCACTACATGGTTCATTTCCCTCAAAACAACAAGCGTACTTGCGCAGAGACTCCCCATGTTACAGACTGCCTGCACTTCATTGTGCGCCTTAAAAAAAAAAAAAAAACACACACAAAAATGTGGGCTCTGCATTTTCGGAAATGACTTCTTTATTGGACAAAGAAATGTAAGTTTCTCCAAACTTCTAGGCAGTTCCTTACATTTAGCTGTAATTCTGCCGGGAGCGGAGACTGAAGAGCAAATCGCGTTCGGGGAGCTGAGGAGTCGTTTCGAGGCATGCGATGTTGGTTTATGCAGTACATTTGAGATGCAGTGTCTGAGTGAGGGATTTTAAACAAGTCTACATATTGAACTAACAATTCAAATATGCAATGAGATGCTGTTTGATCAGGTTCACCTGCTATCTAGCACTTTGCAGGAAACTTTGATCGACTGTAGACCATCTGTTGTTCTACTAAATGGATCATCGCTCCACTGTGCTTTCCAGATACATCGAACATCCTGGAAATGGAGAAGCTGGATACAAAGAGAGAGGGTAGTTTTGCATGGTCATCTGGAGAAGCAACAGTAATATGCTTCCATGTTAAAGATTTAAGGCGGGATGGTGGTGTAGTGGTTAGCACTGTCGCCTTGCACCTCCAGGGTTCAGGTTCGATTCCCGGCCAGGCTCGATTCCCATCTCTGTGTGCATGGAGTTTGCATGTTCTCCCCGTGCTTGGTGGGTTTCCTCCGGGTACTCCGGTCTCCTCCCACAGTCCAAAGACCTGCAGATTAGGCTAATTCCCAAATTGCCCATAGTGTGTGAATGAGTGTGTGTGTGCCCTGCGATGGTCTGTCCAGAGTGTACCTGCACTAAGTCTCCTGGGATAAGCTCCAGGCCCCCTCAACCCGGAATACAGGATAAAGCGGTAAAGAAGATGAGTGAGTAAGTGAGTTAAAGATTTAATTGGCAAGAGCTAAGAAGGTGATTATATAAGTGCCCTGCACATGTTAGTGTTCTTCCATGAGCAGGGTTGAGAGCAAATGGTCTATAATGGTTGACCTGTGCTATAGAGCTGACCTTCACTGGCTCAGTTAGAAGAGTGGAAGACTACAATTGATAGACAATGGCCATACTTAGGTCACTGGTCAACGGTTAAGGCTCAAACTTGGGGGTTCGGCCCCAGCACTGCCAAGTTGCCGCTGTTGAGACCTTGAGCAAACCCCCTAACCCTATCTGCTCTCGGGGAGCTACAGTATATCCTTACTGATCGCAAGCCGTGACCCCAGATTCCCAACTGAGACATGCAAAACAGTCATTTCACTGTGCTGTAAAGTACAAGTGACAAAATAATTGCACTGGACTTTCTGTCTAATGTGGTCGCCCATGCAGTTGTCAACGCCAGACCTGACCCAAGATACACCTACCTGGACCATAACATCTTCACTTCAATCGTCAATGGCGGTCCTGAGTTAGTCCCTGTTCACAGTTTCGAGCTGACATACCGCTCTGAGACCACTAACTTCCTACGTATCTGTAATACCAGGTGCCATTAGTGTTGTATGATGCAATACCATGTAATAACAGTGCGCCGTTTTTGTTGGACGATTCAAACGAATTCAGACACAAATGCAAAAGTGTCACAAGCAGACTGGTCAGCAAAAAAAGAAGAAAAAAAAACAGGGAGTAAAAGATTAGCTCAACACCTTATTCAGCTCAAGATTGCTCATTCATTTCGGCGGCGCCTGCAGAAAGCCCCATAGCCATCAACCTTGCCCCCGCCTGAGACAGCAGTACTTAAATAGAAGCTGCTGGAGTTAATCGAATGATAATACCAAGGCGCAGTAGTCTCGCATTTTTCCCCCCAAAACACCACAGACCAAGACTTGCAGTTGCCCTCGATGAGAAAAGTCATAACAGAGTGGCAGGAAGAGAAAAGAGAACATTTAATTATAAAGTCTAAAAAAAAAAAAAAGGCAGCAGGGACATAACAACATGAAAATGCTTTCTTGTCACTGACGAGGGAAGAAAAAAATCAAGGCTATTTGCTTCTCTTTCTCCCCTCTCCCTCTCTCTTGGCGATGTCAGACACAGTTAGTAGATTTACATTTTTTAGGGATTTCTGTGTTTACTGTTTCCTGGTTAGCTACAGTAGCTATGCCTGGTGATATTTACCCATAGCCTACACAAACCTTTGCTTTTCCAGCAAATTGTCTCAGCTGTATCAGAAAGCCGATTATTGAAATAAGACAAAAGACTAACAAAACTTAACGATGTAGTCATTATTTGCTTGTAATACAGTAAGTTGCCTCTGATGTTTAATTACATAACAAATGTCACCCATATCTGCATGAAGCCTTCTGGAAAAGAACAAGAAAGGAGACATTTCGTACAATGGAGCTTCCTGAGAGAAAAATAAAGCTGTAGAATAAAATAAACCACCACCAAAAAAAAAATACAAATATATGCACGCAGTCACTAAAAGCAAAATCACAGCTTTTTTTTGCAACGCAAAAAATATTATACCAAGATGAACTTCAAATGAAGAAAATCATGATGTTTGAGGGTGTACAGGGTCCGGTTGAATTTAGAGCTTGTAAAGTGCTAACTGGTTGGACTGCAGAGCATCACACACATTCATGCCTAGGAGAAATTTGGAAACATCAATATAAATACTGGCTGGAGTGGTGGGATAAAACCACAGCTCGGGAACAAATCAGAACCCTGGAGCTGTGAGGCGGTAATGCAACCCACTACACCACCAGATGTGTAATTCATTTATTCAGTATCTATACTGCTTATGCTGTACTGGGTCATGGGTGGCCTGGAGCCTATCTCATGGATGTTGGGGCAACCCATCAGAGGGCTCCCACACACTCACACTCATGGGCAATTTGGAAACACTAATCAGCCTACACCATATACACAGAGACTTTGGACTGTGAGAGGAATCCAGGAGAACCCAGAGGCACTGGGGCAGTGGTGGCTCAGTGTGTTAAAGCTCTGAGTTTCGAATCGGAAGATCGGCGGTTCGAGCCCCAGCTCCGCCAGGTTGCTGCTGTTGGGCCCTTGAGCGAGGCCCTTAACTTTGTCTGCTCCAGGGGCGCCGTAAAATGGCTGACTCTGCACTCTGACCCCTGCCCACTAACAAGAAGCTGGGATATGCGAAGAATAAAGAATTTCACTGTGCAGTATTGTATGTGTGACGAATAAAGGCTAAACTTAAAACTTAAGGAAACCCACCAATCACAAATCAGAGGCGAGATGTGAACCTCTAACCATGGTTCACAAGGCGATAGTTCTTTCCACTAAGCCACCATGCTGCCACCCTCTGTGACATCACCCATGGGTTTTCTGAAGAGCGGTTTTGAAGCTCAACTCTGGGAGCTCTGGTTGTCACCATCTTGGCATGAGCTGCCTTCATCTAAACCTCGGTTAATCCATAAATGGGCAAATGGGTGGAGCAAAAAGAGCCTGGCTGTTGGTTGGAACACTGCTACTTTGCATTTGATTGGACTCCATCATCTATACCCTACATGTTGTTCTGTTTCTCCTCCTAGGTTTCCTTTGGTAGGTTAAACTACAGTGAATCCAGTTGGTTAGCTAAAGTGATGCATAGCAGACAGCTAGCATTTTGACACCTACAATGCTGCTCTCACTCAAATCAGCTGCTAATTATGCATAATTTTATGGCCTAATATAATTTTAACTGTTTATTACAATAAAAATTAATGCATGAAGAGTTATCATGAGTGGAAAATCTAGCTATGGCGACAAGTCCAGTCTGTAAACATGTTTATTTCTGTTGTAAAGTTAGACATTTTAACATTTTGACTTCTATTGGGATTGACTCACCTCCTCCTGGTCATTCGAGGAACTGCACATTTTGGCACTTCCGCATTGAAATCATTTTTCAGAACCGGACGTTGCCCTTTGATTCAAAGAGCCTACACTCTAGGTATATACAAATTTAGCATTAAATCTTCAGGTTCAAACAACGGAACACACTAGACATGGAAACTAAACAAGCCATAATGGTTACCGTTGTAAGGTTGCATGAGGATTGCTTGGCTCTTGCTCAGAGATATACACCTCAAAGGCAATTTGCAATCTTGCAGCAGTCCCTTGATCATTCAAAAGCAATTAGACTGTATGTTTGTCAGTTCTCTTATACAAACACCCCCAGAGTAGGGCAATGTTGCTTCTTTGAGATTGTGATAGACACATCAAATGGCCTGAAACATAAAAAAAGGACACATGAGCGACTGTAATGTGTTGCCTGCACAAACCATGTCAAAGGCTTGCTTGGCAAGGTTTGAGTAGTTCCATACTCGTTAGAAGCCATCCAAAACAGGCTGGCACGCGAAGCTGAGCCGGCCAGGTTCTTGGCATGAACCTGGTGTGGGAGTGGTGCAAAATGGATTGGCAGGAGAATGCTAAAGTGAGCACCTGTTCTTGCTTTAACAGGGAGCATTAAACAGTGTGTTTTTGCTTTGCTATTAACCCCTTTTAAATATAATTTCATGACACCAGTTCGCAGTGTTTACAGAATCAGCAAACTGAAGCTACCAACAAGTGAAGAACTGCCTAATTCTCCAGGCTTGAACAAAAAAAGAAGCAAATAATAAATGCTTATTTGGGTATAATCAGATTTTAGCAAGTCCGTCTAACAAAAATTTCTGGCAGTCCACAAATCCCTTGCACTTACTCTTCAGTTTCACACCACAGGCAATATCCGAAGCATAAAAGAAACAACTTGGCTTGTCACCAGTCAAGGAGCTTACCGAGGCTTTGCAGATCTCTTTCTTTTTTTTTTAACTGAAACAAACGATCGCTACAACTACTTCAACTGAAGAGCAGGGTTTGTTCTTTTTTTTATTATTCTCCTCGGTTGGCTGAACGCTCCTAGTAGGTGCGGCGTTAGTCCAAGTGTGTGAAAAGTGCAGCTAAATATTGCTTCGCTCAAAACATGGTCTGAGTGCGTGACTTTTAAATTAAGGTCTAAAGGTAGTCATGGAAATGAGGTGAGACATGTTGCAGCTGCCAGATTCGATCTACGTCTGCGGGGCTAAGTGTGTGAAGGAGGGAGAAAAAATAAAAAATAAAAAAAACAGAGTATGTGTTTGTGCCTTACACCAAGGATAGGTGACGAATTAAAGATAAAAACTGTTAAAAAAATGTGTGTAGGGGGGATTTATTTCTTTTTTGCCAGCATAGATTTGGCTCTAGTTGCCCCGTTGGAGAGAACTGTCACCGCAAATCAATGGAAGGTTCTCCAGACTGATCACCTTAATCCTATAATAAAAACCATTTCCATCATAATGAGCGTGTTCTCTTTCAGGGTGACCCCGCCTCCATATACAGGGCACGAGGGCTCAGTGAACGGATTGATCATTATAAAGATTATGTAAATGATATGCTACGGCCTTCACAGCCACCAGATCTCGGTCTCATTGGAATATATGGGAGAAGTCAGGATTTAAGACCGCTTTAAAAGCTGCAATGCTCGATTTAAAGCAGGTTAAACAGTACTCTCCACCACTATTACCATCATAACCAACTAATAAAATATCTTAAAAATAGTTTTTCACTACTCCTATACAGATCCTGAGATGTACAGAATATATGCCAAGATGGTCTGAAAAGCAAAACCTTATTAAAAACCTTTGCCTTTCAGCTTTTACAGCTGTGTGATGTAATAAATTAGGCAGTTTAATTGATCTTTTCTTGATTGACTCAATTAATTGAATTGATGGGTCAGTTTTGATTCAGAATCGATTAATATATAAATATAAACTGCTTCCATCTACAACTAAGTACTTGCGTTTTGTGATCTTATCGCTTCTTATTCTTCTTATTTTAAGTTTATGAGCAATTGATGCATCGCTGCCACCCACTGGACTGGAGTACAGAGCAGTAGATTGGCAGGAAGCGGGTTCGATGCCACCTCGGCCTGGATCATCATTCACAGATGTACTGTATGGCCTTCTCTAAAATGTTTGCATCGCTCATATATTCTTGTGCGACTAAGAGTCTCACCACCGCAGTGTGCTTGAAGTCTTCTGTAAATGTCAATCACTTTTTTTTACGCCTTCATCTCAAGTCCCGGTTTGACCTGAACACCCCCTTGTGTGCATATATTGATAACCGTTCAAATCCAGGAAGATAAATGAAGCCCTTTCTATTCTCACTAAACCCAGGCTGTACTGTGAAGTATGACAAGTTGTGTGCACGCACATACACAACCTTCTATTATAGTTACACTTGCGTGAACACACTCTCAGGACCATTCACTCCACACAATGCTCATGGGTCACCAAATGCTTGACCCAGTGAGATGAAGCATTATTGATTTTTTTTTCCCCCCTGATGGTTTGTTTGTTTTTTTCACAATTTATCCCCAAAAAAAGGAGCTCAGCGAATCGTTCAGAATAAAACTTTCAATAAAAAAGAGAGCCATTTTAATGTATGTGTACATTACCCTGGTTCTTAGAACAAAGTCTGGTTCTGCTTTGATGGGTGCACGTTATCAGGTCTGCTCACAGATTCAAAGGTTTAACGTTCTATTTTGTTTGCCTGACAGCATACATTACTGTAGAGATTGATTTGTAATTGTTATATAAAATAAAAATAAAATAAACATTTGGCTGCATCTCAGCAAGATGCTAATCCATATCAGGTCAATACTTTGCACACCACAAAAGCATTTTATTTATTTGTTTGTTTATTTTAATTTCTCCTATTTCCCAAATGTTTGTTGGCGTGCATACTTTTTTTTAAATTTTTTTTTTTACACTTGACCCAAGTTCTGTGTTGTAATACACAGGGTCAATTTTGATCATTTTATTCTAAATAAGGAGGAAATCAATCCAGAATCTGTCCTGGGAAGATTGGGCAACATTGACAGTGGGAATACATCCTTAATACCGTAAGTAGCGTGCAAACTCTAGGATTTATTGACCTAATTGCATGTTTTTAGGATGTTGAAGAAAACTGGACAACCTGCAGGAAACCCACATGGCCAGAGCGAGGTCCTGCAAAAATATATATATATACAGTACTCATGAAGTTATTCTTATTAATAATGCTACTTTTTTCAATGGTATTATATATATTTTTCTTCTGCTCAATGGTGCTCAATATTTCACATAAAGCCACTCAAGTGAATATGTATGCTTAAAGGAATTCCATCTTCACAGTATTTACTCATTTGGCTGACATTTCTATTCAAACTTACAATAGAGAATGGATACAACTGACTTAAGGGTCGCTAGAGTGATAGATCGGCCAAACTCGAGTTCACACTCTCAAACCTCTGATGAGTTGCCCAGAGCCGTACCAGCTGAGCTGCCACGACGTATTCCTTCTCTAACATTCAGTCATTCATTCATTCATTTTATACACTGCTTATTCTACACACTGTAGACAGGGTGAGAGGTCCACAGTGCAATGGATGCTGGGAATTAACTGGGGTACCGGGAGGAAACTTACCAAGCACAAGGAGAACAAGGAACACAAGGAAACTTCATGCACACAGATCCAAAACGGGAATTGAACCCTCGACCTGGGTGGTGTGAGGCAACAGTGCGAGTGACTACACCAACATGCTGCCCTTCTCTAACATTATCAAACCTAAATTAATAAGTAGTACTTAATTTGATGTAAAGGAATATGATCCATTTCACACCACAATCGAATAAACTAGAGGAATTTGAGGACCAGAGTTGGACTTTAGTTGGACCAGAGATGAGTTCTCAGGACTGCACCAGTGCCAGTGCCCATTGCCAGGACTGCTAAATTGTACATTTATGCCATTTTTTTTCGCCTTTCCCCCGATTGGCTTCATCAGTTGAATTTTTATGCTTCCAAAAAGCCAAGTACCCCCTGATGGAAGACATCCAACTCGGAGAGATATGATCTCCCTCGGGGTTCTCCATTCTTGCAGCAGAATGCTTGTTGGAGATGTCACTGACGCCCTGCCTTTCTATAGGATTGGTCAATTAGCCAATTAGCCCCTACTGACTACTGAACATTGTTCAGCAGTCCATTTAAACAATAGACCTGTAATCAGTAATAGTGCTAATTATCAAGAGACACGTAGCCCTCGTCAACTTGCATACACGACAAGATGCAGCCATGAGCGCCATCCCGTGACCCATAATGACTGAGATGATGAGCGACAACGACATCGCCTGCAGGATCTAACAGTAATGACGAGTGAAAGCGTAATGATGTTAATGACCATAACACATCGTCCCAAGAGATCCTGTATCGAGAGACATTTAATACATATTCACAGGCTAAACTGTGTTGATGTGAATCAGATCATGTGAGAATATTTTGCTTAGAATACTGGTAGAATAAATCGACCATTTATCATCATTATTCAGCTGTCAGATAGTACATACTGCATCTCTCGTTTTTTTTAATTTTTATAAGTGCCAGAGAGAGAAAATAATATTCTTGGGAGGAATTAAAAATCAAATACACTACAGCAAATACAACAACAAAAACATAATTGGGACCAGATGATTCACTAATCTCACTATAAAAATGACAACACATTCAATCAAAGCACTTACAATGTTTAAGGATTTGTTTTTCTGGTATTACTGCATTGGTATTTATAGTATGTATGTATGTATTTATTTATTTATCTTCAATTCTATAGAAATGTTTCATTTTCTTTACCTGACTTCTTTTTATTTAATCTCTCCGTGAACCACTAGTCAACTTGACGCTTTGACTGTTCTAAGAAACTGACAAAATTCTTCAAGTTTTCGAAAACGTCATAACAGAAAACAATTTCAGAGCGTATTGTGGTGGAGAGGAAATGAAAAAGGAGTTACATTGTGGATAGTTTTTATAGTAATCTTATACACAATAGAGTGCTGTTGAAGCCTGGATCGTGATTTGATAGACATGATTCGTTTTATATAAGAGCAGCTCTGACAGTAGTGCATCTATATATATATATATAAATAAAAAAACTGTATACATTACCCGGCCAAAAAAAAAAAAGTAACACACACTAATATTTCACTGCACCAGCTTATATATGGCCGTGGCATTGTTTTGATAATCTTATGCAATATCGCAACGTTTATTTTATTCTATTCTGCATTAATTTCTCTCCAAGATCTTGTACTGATGATGAGATACAAGTCGAACCTCTGCGTAAAGTCTTCTCCAGCACATCCCAAAGATTCTCAAATGCGTGAAGGTCTAGACTCTATGTTTTGGCTGACCCATGTGTGAAAGTGATGTCTCATGCTCCCTGAACCACTCTTCCACAATTTGAGCCTGGTGAATCCTGGCATCATTATCTTGGAATATGGCTGTGCCATCAGGGAAGAAAAAACATCCATGGAGAAAAACCTGGTCAGCCTCAGAGTGGCGCAGTGGTAAAGCACTCGCCCTATCATCCGGAGATCACAAGTTCGATTCCCAGGTTACAGATGCTGTAACCTCCTTCAGCCGGAGGTCTAGGGAGAGCTGATTGGCTGAGCTCTCTCAGAAGGGAAGGGATGAGATGTGCGTAGTGCTCCGACATTAATCACGGCTCTACAACCGGTCAGGGGTGTCTGTGAGCTCACGCAAGCGGAAGGAGTGGATAGCGCTGTCCTCCGAGTGTGTTACGCCGCCCCCAACGGTGTGAGCGAGCAGTTCAAAAAGATGCGGTGGGCTGTCATCGGAGGAAACACATGACAGTCTTCAGCCCTCCCGAATGAGTAGTAGTAGCTTAAAGTGGGAGCCCCCTAGTGATGTGGAGGAATTGGACACGGCTAAATTAGGGAGAAAATCGAGGGGAAAAAAACTGGTCATTCAGTACATTCAGGGCGCCAGCTGACCTCATGTTTAGGGCACATAATGTTGCCCTGCTAGACCTGAGCAACAGAAGCAATCCCACATCATAACACTGCCTCCACAGGCTTGTACGGTGGACACTAAGCATGATGGGTGCTCCATTTCATCTACATCTCTTCTTACCCTAATGTGCCATCACTCAGGAATAGGCTCAATCTTGAATCTTCAGACTAAATGACCTTTTTTCATTGCTCCACAGTCCTGTCTTTATGCTCTCTAGCAAATAGAAGATTTTTTTTTTCAATTAGCCTTACTGATAAACAGTTTCCTTAAGGCTACACAGCTGCTGTTGTGCATATAGAAATGCTCTTACTTTCAGCATTAAACGTAGCCATGAGTTCTACTGTTGTTGTTGTTGTTTTTAATGATTTGATGTCACTAAGCGTTTAAGTGACCTTCCAGGATGTTCCAGGTATTAATAATGTGTTATTCAGCTCTTAACCCAATTTTAGTAGTTTCAGCAATCTCCTTAGTTGTTTTCTTTGCTTGATGCAGGACAATAATTTGACCTTTCTGAAGCAAAGTAACATCTTTGCTATGAACACAGAATATGTCTTCTAACAAGGCTGTTTAAGAAACGAGAAGCTCCTGACTGCAGGTTAAATAACTTGTTGCAGCTGACCCATATTAATCACTGCAGTAATTATTTAATGAATGGCTCTTAATTATTTGCTTAGTTAAATCCAGGTGGTGACTTCCTATTCTTTAAACAAGACAAAACTAATACCTGAGAAAACTGCGTTCTCCTCAGAGGTACATGATTTATAAGGTCAATATAGTGTACCTTAAAAGCTTTAAAACTCGTTATAATGATTTTACATTCCTTAAATTACTATACTATATCCACATTTCCAGTTGAAATATAAATAGGAAAAATACAAATGTGTACCATCGTGGTACCACCATGGTAACAAGGCTAGGGACACTATAATTCTCAGACACTATCAACTGTTTTTGCCCCAGCAGGAAAGTATGGAGTCCCTTTAACATCTATTGCGAGACTCTAATTAAAGGGAAAAGGGGGAATGGATTCAGACTGTTGTGTTCCTTGTGAGAATAACATCAAAACCATAAACTAAGAAACTTCAATGTCCCCCAAGAACAACTCATCAGAAATGGTGTTTCCTAGGAAAAGCAAATCAATGTCACTTCTTTCTAGAAGTATAAGGTCGCAAAATAGTACTTTTCCAGAATGGACTAAGAAGATCCAGTAAATGAAAGGAAGATCTACATAATGATTTAAGATATAACACCTAAGTTGACCAAGAAGTAGTATCTTGATGGTTCTGACATTAAAAATTAAGATCTTCAGAAGTCTCACTACTAAAGTTCCCCAAGGATCGGTTTTTGATCCGCTCTTGTTTTACTTATATTCTAAATTGAATAAAGGGATCCTTTGGCAAACATTTAATCAACTCATTTCTACAAAATCATGCCCATTTTAGGACTCATCAGCCTTCGTAAAATGAAACATCTACTATATTACAATGTCAGAACAAAATGACGATAAGGATGACTACGCTGTATTTTGCTAACCATGCAATATGATGTGAATGAAATGTTAGCTAATCAGCAGAGCCACTATAGCCACATCGAGCAGGGAAACATGGTTGAAAACCTAATGTTGCATAAAGTATACAGTAGACAGCATAAAAAGGTATTGATTAAGTATATTCCAGAGTAAACTGAGTACACCCTTAATTAATAATCTAAATAATTGTATGCCTCCTGTATTGTCCAGTTTATGTTTATTGGTCAAATGATGTGCATATAGACCTATCTGTAATGCAAATGAAGATGGATTATGTTTATTACCTATGTGCTTCTTTAAAGACTTATCTCAGCATAGTAAAAAGCCTGAGGTGGACAATCCGGTTAGAACTATTTAGCACATAATTCTGCACCGCACAGTAGTATTCGCCAAACTTTCACTGTCCTGGTATGAGCTTTGGAGCTCCTATCAGTCCTGCTTGAATCAAATCAGTTTTATTAATAGGACAACCGAGATGATATAAGCCAGTTTGTTTCATTTGTTCTGGATTTCATCACAGTCAATTGATTTACACGTAGTCTCCAATTTAATTTTATGAGAGATTATAACTTTTTTTTAATCCATTAATTCAGCCTAAAATAAATTTCTTTTGAAATTAACAAGCCATTCCAATTAAAAGTAATCTCTTCTGCGCTATCGCCGGATACGCTGCCTACTACTTATTTTATGATTGAATCGAAACCCCTTTCATGACCTCAACAGTGAGAATAAAATGGAGGGGAAAAAAGAGTCAAGGTCATCTCTTTCTCCTGACCACTATCCATGGGTATCGCACAGTAGCAAGAGTGAATGCTCTGGTTGAAAATCACCACTGCCAAAGCTCTTAAAAGTCTGTAAAACTAATGGCCTGGATACTCCCATCTCCTGTACGCTGTGTCAAGTCATTACAGGGTACCAAGTCATTAGCTGATGGTGCACCCATTAATTATGGCTAAAGAGAGATGGGGAGAGGCAGAAGAGAGATGGATCGTATATAGATGGTCAGTACTCAGGGTAGCTTTCTTTTTTTCCGCTCTACTGACTCTGCTGCTCGATTCATCCATTCTCTGTCAAAACTCTGCTGAGCATTTAAGGTGTGAAACTAAATGTATCTATGGCTATAGATTAGGGCAATGAAGAAGTGAAAAGAAGAAGAAGAATATCCAGTCAGGATCATGACCAGGATAATTTGTTCTAATTGCAAGCAGCAAAACTCAGCTATGGTTCTAGTCGTCAATAATCGATTAGCATTGTTGAGTGCCTGACCAGCTGAACCAGCACAAAGCTACATTACTAGCAACCTAATGCGAAATCCTTAACTCCATACACAGTACGGTCCATTTCCAAAATGAGAACCCTTTAGAAACAACCAGTGGAAACTCAGTGGTAGCTCAGAAGGTTAATGCTCTGATTTACTGATCGGAAAGTTGGTGGTTCTAGCCCCAACTCCACCAATTTGCCACTGTTGGGTCCTTAAACAAGGCCCTTAACCCTATCTGCTCCAGGGGCACTTATCATGACTGTCCCTGCACTCTGACCCCAACTTCTTATTAAAATGTGCAGTAGTGTATATAGGACAAATAAAGGCATAACTTAGTGGGGGGGAAGTATACCCCTCCTGAACCTGCATACCGCTAACCAGTAAAAACATATTTTTGATGGCCTGGACACTGGTTAATCGTGTCGCTAAGTATTGTATAAGATTGGCATTAATCCAAAATCCAATTCAAACTAAACCAGATGGTGGAAGTATCAATTGGTCTGCACTACAGTATAAGTATACCAGAATAAACCAGGTTCAGAAAGATAGTACTAGCAGTAATTTCATCAGATAAGTACTAACCAGAAAAAGTCAGCTTTAACAAGAATTTAGTAAAGTGAGCTGGAAGCAGTATGGATAACCAAACCAGCACTAAACATAGTAAGTTTAATTGGTTTAGGTATCTTTTCCTGATTACCCGTTGTACTGTATGTACATCAGGCATTTCATGAACAAACTGTGGCCGATCACAGGTCATGAAACTGATTATTTATACAGTAATTTCTCATGAAGAAATTCATCACATCACATCACTTTCAGAGTTCATACCACTGTTATAAAACAGCACCAATTGTACAGTAGGTTCGGAAATAACTGCTTTCATCATTTACGACTAAACCTGTCAGAGAAAACACTCTCGGGTTACACAGTTTGAAATTATGTTATCCAAAATTCTTCAAACTGACATCATTTTGTCCAAATAACAAATCAAATTAATTTGCCTGACCTCACTGATGCCATAAAGGCAAAAAAAAGGGAATATTAATCTGCCATGTTGGCCAATAAATAAACAATATAACACTTAGTAGGGTGGGTTATAAAAAAAAAAAAATAAAAAAATAAAAAACTCAACAGAGTTTTTGTTTCAACCACGTTACTTTATAACAGCTATAAACCAAATCTCCCTCAATGGCCTTTATTTTTTCTGCCTTTTTAATAAGTCAGAGTAAACTCACAGCTAGTCATATAAATAAGTGACGAAGAAAATATTAAAGTCTGACTGTTATAAAGCGCTGAAACTGGAGACTCCTTCCTTAGTCAACCCACATTATATAAAGGTTCCATCCATCTAGGAACCTCTGTAGTCCAACTAGAGTCTGTCGAGGCCAATGGTGATTACCATTGTATGTATTCTCATTTCACAACCGTTTTAGGACCTCTGGTCAACATTCACATGCACACCAGTTAACCTTTGGAGTCTTTTGAAGGAAACCATGGAAGAAAACAAAGGGGAAGATGCAAACTCCATGTACACGGACCCGAGGCGGGAATCGCACACGGACCCTGGGAGTGCAAGGTGACAGCGGTAACCACTAAGCCACTGTGCTGCCATATAAAAGTTCACTATATCAATAATTACATACTGTGCATTTTTCCATATAAATTGTGTGTAGTGACCCTCTCTAAGTCATATTAGAAAAAAAAATATTAGGGGCTTCTGAGTGGCGAAGCGTTAACAAGCTCGGCCTACTTCAAGTTTGAATCCCTGGTGATGCTGTAGCCTACTGCAGCTGGAGAGCCTTGATAGAGAGCTGATTGGCCGAGCCCTCCCAGCCATCGGAGCATTCTATCACTCTCACATCGATCACGGGGACGCTAGACAATCATGGGGTCATGCAAGCGGAAGGACTGGATAGTGCTATCCTCCGAGTGTGTTACGTGTCAAGCAGTTCGAAAAGATGCGGTTCGCTGATGTCTCAGAGGAAGCATGTGATAGCCTTCGCCCTCCCTGGTAATGAATCAATACCTTCTGACCAATCAGAAATAAGATCTATATTAAAGTACACAATAATAAAGTTTTTTTTTTTCCCTGACAGATAAGAACATAGAGAATCCACCGTTTTTTTTTTTTTTTTTTTTTTTTAACAGTTAGCATGAGAAAGGTTTGAGAAAATGACCGCTCCACCCACCCCCCCGAAATCCCTCCGCCGTCTCCGACTGTCTGATTAACTGATATTTCACAGCATGCTAAGCAGGGAAGAGGGTTGATGCTAACATTATGGCAGGAATCAGAAGTGAGGCGGCCAAACACACGCATGGGCACGCTTCATGCACAAGGAGTTTCACAGTTGATTGTCCTTGAAAATTAATCAGAATGAAATGACAAAGCTGTGGGTGGTGGTGGGCTTTAAGAGATCCGACGGCCTGATCACTAGGGCCTGGGATTCGGAGCGGAATATTTATTTAATGTGCCTTAAGTGGCAACAGATGATATCTGCATTCCGTCTGAACTCCAGGGCTTCAAAGTGCCGTGGTCAACAAGGCAAGACATACGATATGAAATGCAAATGTAGTGGTTTCCAAAGGGGAGGGCACTTAAGGGCAGACCGTAGTGCTCTGAACTCTGTTGGAGGCATTGTTTTTTTGTCATTACCATAGCCACTGAACACTATTTTTTTTATCCAACAAGCTAACGATCATCACAAGCAACACTACTGACCAAATGATGTGTTTGAAAAGTCTGCTCATCTTTCTGAACAGTAATATTCCACTTCTGAATGCATTTTTATTTGTATTATTCTTACATACTGTATGGACGAGTCGGTGTGTCCATGCCGCAGGGAACGTATGCAGAATACAATTTCATTAGATGGCTGTGCCAAAAAAACAGAAAGAAAAGGGGGAAAAAATGAGCAAATGGGATTGAATAAAACCAAAAAAGGAGAGGCAGATATATGGCTTGTTTCACTTCATTAGAGAGAAGCGGGTGGGAGGAGATAGAGACAGTGAAAGACAGAGAGATGTAGCGATGGGAAGAAGGAGGAAGGGAAGGGAGTGTGTGCGGTGGGGGGAAGAGTGTGTGTGTATATATATATATGTGTGTGTGTCGGGGGGGGGATTGTCTTTGGTTTCAACTGTTTGTTACATTTAAAGTACGCTAACTGAATCCCGAGCCCTTTTGAATATGAAAATGTACCAGACACTGTGAGAAATCAAGCAAAAGAGAGATGGAAAGAGCAGAGGGGGAGAAAAAAAAAGAGCGGAACAGAATAGCATGAGCAGGAGGAGGAGTGAGCGAAGCAAGTGATGCTGAGAGAGAGCGAGAGAGAGAGCGAGAGAGAGAGAGAGAGGGAAGTGAGAGAGCTTGGCTGAATTGTGAGTGGCTCACGACACTTAGTGAACAGAAGGTGTTTCTGCATGCACTGGCATTGCACTACTCTGCTGCAAGGACTCCAGCTCATCTCTCTCTCTCTCCCTCTCCCCCCCTCTCTCTTTCTCTCTATCCCTCTTTCTCTTTTCTCTCCACAAACCAGCCCTGCCTTTCAGCCTCTAATGCCTCAGCATCTCTGCTCAGCAACAGCCTTTTGCTCATCCTACACAAAATGATGAGCGACTCTCAAAAAAGGGCTCACTGGAAACCGGGCTGAGACCACTTCGGACTATTGAAATCACAAACAAAAGAACAGCAACAAAAAAAAAAAAAGAGAGAGAGAGAGAGAGAAAGAAAGAAAAAAAAATGCCAAGGCAACTAGCATTCGTCTCAGACGTGCACTCGTTTCTGAGGAGCTGTCCGCCAAGAGAATGATGACTGGTCCGGATGGATACGAGCCACGCAGCTTGCCGACAGCTTCAAGTGACGGACTTTAATTTGCGTCAACAATTCGACAAAGTCGGTTACAGGCGAGGAAAAAAGAGTTCTGTTTGAGTTACGCGTTTGTGTGCGTGCGTGTGTGTGTGTGTGTATTTTTTTTCCCCCCCATCTTCTCATCTCGCTCTAATCAGCGCAGCAGTCACTGCAGAGAAGCAGGAGAGGGAGGACCGTGCTCATGCATGCAGTCTGGGCAGCTTGCATTTCCTGCGAGTGCACTGAATGCCACTTGGATTCCTCCTCTTTCTGTCTCTTTCACGCGAGGAGAACTAAGACATTGTAAGTCTGCCAGATTCTGGTCGCTGCTGAAAAGGAGGGGGGGGGAGGCTGCATTTGTACCACACTGGGATCTTTTTTACATTCCCACCTAATTATTGCAGGCACAAAAGGAGCAGCTGAATAGAGGTTGTCAGCCTCTGGAGAAGCGGTGAGTAGGAATCCTGTTTTACGTGATTTAAGAAGAATGCTTTTTTACCCTCGGCTGTCTCTCCCTTCGCTTCCCAATCTAACATGATTGAAGTGACTTGCCGTTCCCCCGTATTGACTCTTTTCTTTTGCTTGCCCAGATTATCTTTCACTTTGAGTAACAAAACACCATCAGCTAAATCGCATTAACGAAAACAAACAAACAAAACAAAAAAAACATGTTGCTCAAAATGAGACAAATCTAAAAAGATTCAATGAACTTCTTCTTCACGACACTGCAGGATATTCATGCTAATGGATTTCCTTCTAATTGGTCTGTATTTAAAGTGGACGCTAAGAAAGCCCCCTGGGTTGTTCCTCTGCTCTCTGGGCATCCTTTTGAAAATGGTTCCCCTGGTGGGGGGGAGCTGTCCGAGGCTGTGCCGCTGCGACAGCAAGCTCCTCTACTGTGAGGGGCTCAACTTGACAGACATTCCCCACAACCTAAGCAGCGCCACCGGATTGTCTCTGCGGGAGAACAACATCTCGGAGCTGCGCGAGGGGCACTTTATCGGCCTGTCGCAGCTCACCTGGCTCTACTTGGATCATAATAACATCGAGTACGTGGAGGAGAGCGCCTTCGAGAGGCTGCGGAGGATTAAAGAATTGGACCTGAGCACCAATCGGATAGAGACCCTGTCTAACGGAACCTTCAGACCCCTACCCAATCTGCGCATCTTGGATTTATCCTACAACAGACTGCAGTCCCTGGAGCCAGACCTTTTCCATGGGCTTAGGAAGCTTACTAATTTGCATTTACGGTACAATGCCCTAAAATTCGTGCCTGTACGGATCTTTCAGGACTGCAGGAGCATGCAGTTTCTGGATTTGGGCTACAACCAGCTGCAGAGCCTGGCCCGGAACTCATTTGCTGGTCTTTTTAAGCTGACTGAGCTGCATCTGGAGCACAACGAGCTGGTGAAAATCAACCTGGCCCACTTCCCCCGCCTCATCTCACTGCGCACACTCTACATGCGTAATAACAAGGCCACAATTGTGGTCAGCACCCTAGACTGGACCTGGCACTTCCTGGAAAAGATTGATTTCTCAAACAATGAGATTGAATACATCGAGCCTCATGTCTTTGAGAGTGTGCCCAACCTCAAGGAGCTCATGCTGGACTCTAATAAACTGACATATGTGGACCAGCGCATTCTGGGGTCCTGGACATCTCTGGGGAGTATCACCTTGTCCGGGAATGCATGGGAATGCAGCCGCAATGTGTGTGCCCTGGCCTCCTGGCTGAGCAGCTTCCAGGGCCAACGTGACAGTGCCTTGCAGTGTGCCAGCCCGGACATGGCCCAAGGCGAGGACATCCTGGATGCCGTGTATGCCTTCCAGCTATGCGAGGATGGCGTCGAGGTCACCACTCAAACCTACACAGCCACCAGAGACCTGGCCAGAGGCTCCATTTTTAAAGGTCCTACTAGGACACCATATGACTTACAAGACATGGAGGGTGGCGAGATAGTGACAAATTCCTTCACAGTGACTTCAGCCACCGATGACCTGGAGAGCACCATGCAGATCCACAAGGTAGTAACAGGCACCATGGCACTCATCTTCTCATTTCTGATTGTAGTGCTGATGCTCTATGTGTCTTGGAAGTGTTTCCCAGCTGGCGTGAGGCAGATGAGACAGTGCTTCAGCAACCAGCGACGCAAGCAGAAACAAAAGCAGACCATGCAGCAGATGGCCACCATGTCCACCCCTGAATACTATGTTGATTACAAACCCAACCATATCGAGGGGGCCCTCGTCATCATCAATGAATACGGATCCTGCACTTGCCAGCAACAGGCATCTCGGGAGTGTGAGGTGTGACATTCTGGCTGCTGGATAACTTGCAATCGCGAATTTTGTTGGATCAATGTACATGGGACACGCTTTTACACTGCATTACACTGTGCTGCTTTCTCAAGGAGGCTTGATGGCACATTTGGGGGGAAAAAAGGACAAGGCCAAGGATTTACTGCAAATCTTAAATGGTTTTTTGACGGACCTGGCTTTTGGGACTGGTTTACAAGCGAGAACGAGAACCTTCCTTTTGAGGAATACAGGGACTAATCAAGGTCAAGTTGTGAAGCGTGGATATTTGAGCTTTAATATGTCTTTCTACTCCAGAAGATTTAAAGCTTATGAGGACATTGATGAAAACATGCTTTTTTTTCCATTGTGGTATCAAAAATCTAAATGGGTTTAAAAAAAAAAATGAAATGAGACAAGTATGTGTAAAATATGTTAAACTTGCAGAAGAGTGGGAAATAAAAATACAAGAAGCTATCTTATTTCTTTTGTAAATTATGGAAGAATCAAATGTTTAAATAAATCTAAAGAAAAAAAAAAGCAATTCACAGTAGTCAGGTCTGGAAATAATCTAAGGGTAGGATTTGCAGGGTGATGATAATGTATTTACAAAGGCGGTCTCGTCACATGGTTTTGAAATGTCAAGTCTTAATCTGAAATTCTGAATTCAGATCTCCCCCTTGCTCTCTCTCTCTCTCTCTCTTTCTCAACCTGCTTCTCACCGTATGTGAGGGATAATCACTGTGCAGATTTGACGTTACTGTTGTCTTTGCTTTTTTATGTACTCCCTATCTATGTCCCTCCCCTTACACATTAAGCTTATTAGCAGAGGAACGAGAAAAGGGGACGCATGACACATCCAGAACGGATGGTGAACCATCTTTTACATGAGCAAGTCATGATGCGATATTTGTGTTTTAAAAACCAGAACGAGAGTGTTTAAAGGCTCAGTCATATGAGCTTATTGCTTTCTCATGCTTGACAGAAGTGAAATCAGAGCGAGACCAAACAAAGCCTTAATATTCAGCTAGAAATGATGGTTATCCGGCAGTTCTACTGTGAACCTTTGAGAAATGAGCCTGTTATATATCTATATATAAAAAAAAAAAAGAGTCCCTTTCTTTCCTTTTATCCTTTAAGGTGCTTGTTGAGTGAGCGTTGGCAGGCATAGACGTGTATCCCCTGGCATTGGCAGATTGACAGAAAGGAGATGGTGGTTTTGTGAAAGAAGGTGTAGACTGCTCTCTAGTGTCCCAGCACCAGCAGTAGCGAGAGCAAGCCCTTGACGCTTCTTACCTTTCCATGTGTGAGACTGCGTGTGTGCTCGTATGCTCGGTGGCAAAACCTTTGCATTCAGAACACACACAAGACGGTCAGGGGAAGTAAACAAGAGAGAAGCTCTGAAGCAAAACATTGGTCTACTGTCACGCACAGCATTACCGGATCTCGCTATCATGGCCACGGCGAAGGGGCTCGAGCTAAATGGGTCCGAATGTGTCTTTATATCTGATTATTTAAACGTGGATTATGAAATTCATGGTCTAGACTGTTCTTTTGACTGCATGTGTGGCTTGAAAAAAAAGATTTAAAAAATGACAGAAACTGTGAAGAGACCTGAGCAGGGTTTTTTATAAAGCTACAAAACAGATGAACCCCAAACGCCATCGAGACTTGATTCCAATCAAACTGTCCTATTTTCAACACTGTATTTCACCACAAAGAGCTAAGCCAAAATAAATTCTTGAAACGTATCCCGATTGTTGTATCTCATGCTGAAATGTGACGCATTATTCATATTCCAATGGCATATGCACATGTTTTCAGGTACTGATCCTTGAGAGAATTGATTGCTCTTGAGCTCGAAACACAAGAGCAGTATACAGTTTGTGGGGGGAAAAAAAGAAAGAAGAAACAAAGGGCTGGCGTGTAACTATGAGTCTCATCGTGTGGTTGCACATGCAGGATGACAGATGCAGGGAAAAGCATTGTTGATGCTCATGATCTTCTTTTCATGCCGCTCTATTGAGTTCTGAGAAACAATAAGCTCTGAATAACACAATACGAGCATGGTCCCGCTCCACAAACAACAACGTGCTCGAGATTTGTCAAGGACTCTAGTATGTGATTTCACTCGTTCTCATTTTGTAATGATGAATATGTGCCTCCCCTTATGATAATCCTCCTTATTCCCATCCCACACATCACTTCTGCCCTATTTTTAGGCCCCCTCGGCTTGCTCGGTATCAATGTTGCATAGTCTGGGAACTCTGCGGCCAACGATGGGTTGGCAGTTCTATTGATTTCCGCTCCCTAGATTTCTGAGGGGTCATGAATATTTGAGGAGGTGGGACGCTGAGGCCGCAGTCGAAGCGCAAAACTTCCGGTTTCGTGTAATGAAAAAAAGAAAAAGAAAAACGAAGATGAGCTGGGGATTTTCGCTCACACCAGAGCTTATTTTTCCTCACAATTAAAAAGTTAGCACGATGATTAGAATCTGCCATGACGCTTACCTACATCCGTTTGTTTTTACCCTTGAGAGCTCTTGTATAATTAGAATCCAGAAGGAAGCCATGAAGGTTATCAACTTTTTTCACATTTGTGTGAAGCTGCTACATAGACAATGAACTTGTACATGTTTAATTAAAAGTAAAAAAAAATATATCCCTATTAATGGAATTAGCATTTTTTTTTTTAAATTTTCATTACCACCGTGGTTTATTTAGGTAATGTGGGTGGTTGAACACTGTTCTCTGTGTTTTACAGTTCCTGGAAATAGTCAACTGTTAGGCTGATTGGAGCGGTGCGCGGTCAAGTGTGCAGTACTGTGCAAAAGTCTTAATGTAAATTACATTAAAGAAAGAGGAATATGCAAAGTGCCTAAAAACTGGTTGTTTATGTAACAACCTCAGCAGCAGCCTCATTTCCCCTCTCGTCCTTTCCAAACCCTCAGTGTTCAGCATCACCGGTATACTAATCACCGGCCTGATCATCTGTCATCACCTGCACCTGTATCTCACTGGTTCATGCCTTCACTTAGATGATTTTAATGCTGATCCATAGGTCACTAAGTGGCTTAACAAACAAAAATCATTACTCTGGAACTGCTCAGGCACAGGACTGCAAAAAGGAATGAGAGACAAAATCTTGCCAAGAATGAGAGCCAAAAGCATCATTCAGGAGAATGAAGAACCTGGAGAACTATTCCTCAAGGCTATATTAAAAATATATAAATCTGGCACATTTGAAGCAAAATATGAAAAAATGAGAGGAATGAAGACTTTTGCAGAATACTGAAGTGTACTGGATGCTAAATTGTATAAAATCCTGAACCAGAAAACCATTATGTTTTATTAACTATCATCATAAAGTTAAAATGTAATTTCATTTAGCACGATCCGACAAAAAAGCCCAGTGTCTGGAACACCAGCGTGTCCTTGAATCCAGACCACACATACAGACATACACCGATGAGACAGCAAATGAGACAGACATTTAAATTTGCCCAATTTTACTCATTAAACACATTTTGATTGGTTGGGAGATTTTACAGAATGAGACCAATCATTGTGTTACAGTAAGTCAGTATTTCCATCATGCCCAGTGAAAGGTGAAAATTTCCCAGTGGTGTTACTGTAGCTAGACTCCATTCAGATGACAGCTTTGAAGGATGAGCTGCTGCTAAACGGTAACGCTCACTGATTCTTCCACCACTTCCACTGTGGTTGATGGTATAAACACCGGCATGACCAGAAAAACAAAATGGACTCTGCTAAAAATGATCTGAAACTTTGGACTTTAAGGGAAAAGGGTTGGATATTGACATGCTTTCTTCTACTGTTTCTCATATGTATACAAAATAGATGAAAAGGAAGAACAAAAAGGAATATTTAATAAGGACGGATCTAGTACTGATATGGTTCATTAGTATTGTGTGTGTGTGTGTGTGTGTGTGTGTGTGTGTTAAGCACTTGGCTAGCAGCCTTAAAGAGCCACCAAGAGTTTAGTAAGAGATTCATTTTCTCCAGCTGTGTTCTAAATCTACACGAAGTTGAACTGCCCACAGAAACACAACTACACTTTCACTGTGAAATAAAACCACTTTTATAAGTTGAAATCGATTTAATTCGAGGTTTTAATCAATTGTGCATGATGTAAGTTTAGTTTCAATTACTGGATTTCATTAAATCATGAAAAAACAGAGTTTTAACAACTGTACTGACAACTTTTTTTTGTTTTTTTCTAATATAGTCAAATCATTTGAAATTAAAATAATCACATAACTGCAAAATTTAATAAATAAGAAATGAATGGAATGCTTGAAGGACAGCCAAAGCACTGAATCTCTCAGAAGCCATTTTTGAAGGTTGTGTGTTTTAAGCGTTAACCTTTTAGTTCTAACCTAAGCATTATATAAACTTTTTTAATGGATTTAAATTATTTGAAAATTTGCATTCTAATTATTTACATCATTTTCTGTATCAGAATGTCAGATGTCAATTACATATAAAAAAAAAAACATCAGTTCAAGATTATGACATTATTCATTGCTTATTTTATTAAATTGTTCAAAAGATGAACATTTAAATATTTTTATTTCCTATTCCCGCTCTTTACTCATTTATTTACAGTAATGAAATTAATTAAATTCTTAATTTATTCATTCATTTTAATGTAAAAATTCCATACTGACAACTCACTTTTTTTTTTCTTTCTTTAATTGGATTCTTTAAATTGAGTATGTGAACACTGTAATAGATTAAAGTTCTACTTAGGGAGCCTCCTGACCAGTAGAAGGGCTTATTTATAAAAAAAAAAAATAATAAAAAAAAAGGTTTTGTCTGTATATTGGTCAGAACTCACTCTTTTAATGATAATTTTACATTTCATACACTGCAGGACCCGAAACAAATTTTTTGTCTGTCTGTATGTCCATTTTGTAACAGCATCACACAAAACTGGCTAGACAGAATTTAATGAAACTTTGCCAGTGCTTAGGTGTTGAGTGGAAGTGAAGTTATAAACATTTTTGTGCCAGATTAGAAACCGCAGGTACTGGGTATGCGTCAAACTTTTGGAGTCCTTAGATCTCTGCCTGAAGTTTAATCTGCACCATCAGTGAATCTAAATGTTGAGTAAAAGTGATGTTATGAAC
>JAQMYG010000013.1:17582887-17601062 GCA_030014215.1 Clariallabes teugelsi | reverse complement strand
AATAATAATAATAATAATAATAATAATATCACTGGTTACATTAAAGATCAGCAGATTATTTTTAGCTTTAACCTTTTAACTATTTCTACAAACTCTTTTCCGGACAAATCAATAATAAATTAATCAGAATATTTAAACAAATGCCTGAATTAAATATGAAATTATTAAACATAACAAATGTACATCTCCTGTTCTGGTTATGGATTCCACTTCTCATTTTAAACGCAATATAACTCATGCATAGCAAAGACTCTAACAAATGGAAGAGAAAAAAGAAAAAGAAATCACAAAATACAGAAATACATTTCAGCACTTCTTATGTAACGATAATGACTCATAATGAACTGTTAAACGTTCTAATTTTCCTCAGACATAAACAACACCTTAATTGTTTATCAGCGTGAAGTCGGCTCTAATGTTCCGCATAACAAAAGCATCACTTCAGTCGAAAATGTAAAGAAGCACATTTCTGGCTGAACCCCAGTCTTATCCGAGCAGTTCTTCTTCTGTGTGTGTGTGTGTTTTCGTGCTCACGACTGTCTCCGTGTTTGAATTTTGGAGCAGACATGCGAGCAGAGACGCGGAGACGAGCGCTCTGTCATCTCCGTCATTTCGGAGACACACAAACAATCAGCAAAGGCAATAATCTCACTGTAGGCTAATTAAGAGATGATTCAAAGCCAGTCGGGGCATTTTGTACGATGAGTCAGTTTTACACAAAATCTCTGAGACACCAAAGGGTAAAAGCGCATGTGAACTTCCTAACATCTCCGAAACAGCCACGCGACCTTCTCTAACAGGATTGGAATAACATGTCTGTTTTTGTTTAATGTTCGCTTTATTTATTGTGCATTTTGGTGCATTTCTAACTAATGGTGTAACATAGAGGGTGAACCCAATGCTTACAGATTTATTGAAATAATTCAGCGCAAACTAAGGCTAAAGTGACGCATATCTGATTCACTGACCAAATCTGATTTAACATGACCCGTGTCTGAACAGATCACGCTCCTAATCTGCCCCACATCCGCACAGGAACAGTGTGTCCCGTCATGTGATGTCACATGTTCAGGCTCAGCATAGGCGTGTTTTCTGGCTTCGTGTCTTGCGTTTAAATGCCGTAACTTTTAAGATCTCTTCAAGCATTGAATAGGATTGATATGAGATGTGTAACATCAGCATCGCCCTACATGCTTCTAATCAATTATGAAATGCTACGAGTTTAAATACCAGAGCTCGCTCGGAATCAGGAACACATTTGCACGCTCACAGACCGATAATACCTGTGTTTTGTACTTTTTTTCAGCGTATTTTTTCCCAAATAAAACTAAAGCATGTTTCACTGCTTTATTTTTTCTTAGTTAACATCAGCTACCGATGCTTCTGAAATCCTACTTTTAAGGTGACCCATTTTGTTTCTTTTCATCGCTTCTATCGCATGACGAGCTTTGCTACTCGGCTAATCATCGCATCTTCGGGTGCTTACATTTCAACCAGATTGGGTGATTTATTATTTCTCCTTACTTGAAAAAAAAAGGGGCGTCTGATTAAGTAGCGCATATCGAGGTGATAAACATAAGAATCAAAAAGATCAGATTCTAGGTGGTTTGAGCTGTTCACACTTGCAGGGTAAAAATTTGGATTTAGGAGTTAATGCAGATACTACAATATTAGGTTGATGTGAATTTGAAATTTGTTTGCTTTCTATGTAAAAAAGTCTATAGAAATCAAATACATTCTTTTAAAGTTAAACTTGGGTCATTTCTACCTTAAAATGTAGCGTAAAGTCATAAAGTTTTAGCAACAAATGTCAAATAGAAGGTGGAGTCAATGCAAAGAGGTTAATGTGAGGATGCACTTTATGCAAAAACAGCGGTGCCAATGCAAATGTTCTGATTTAAATACGCCATTTAATTTAAAAAATATATAAACTAATTAGGAACTCGTACAGGTTGTACTCGTACTTATGTAATATTATAAACTTGTACTTATGTAATATTATAAATGTGAGAGAATCTGATTTTCAATGTATTTATTTGTCTGTTTGTTTGTTTTTCCATTTGTTTTCTCTTACCACTTAAACTTGTACAGTAACACAAAGGCCAGAATAAGGCAGGATTAGATTCATTTGAATGTGCAAATTTTTCTATTCAAACTCTAAAATAGTAATAACGAAAGATTGATTGAAAATATTCATTTTAGGAGCGTTTCTGCTTCAAAGTGTTAAATAAGGATAAATTCAAAACGATCGATCGATCTGTCAGGACTTGTGGGTGACATTTTAGTATGAATTTTGTTTGTGTTTCTGCTCAAAAGTGTAAAACAGCAGGTTGATTAAATGCAAAAAAAATCATTTATCAAACGTAGTGTTTAAACTGGTACAAATGAATTGCAGGTGATTAATTTGAAGACAAATAAATGAATGAATAAATGAATGAATAAATAAATAAATAAATAGTTCTGCTCAATTTTCTAAAAATCATCTCAGTTGTTTAAAATCAATATTAAGAATTTGAAGTTTACTGCAGGAAAATGTTAGTATTTGTTACAAATACAGATTTCAGAAATACAGAAATTCAGATTAACAATGCAAACATTATTTAAAAAATAAACATACACACACTTTTATTTTGTGCATGTATCATATTTTGAATGTTTTTTCGAATCTTTCATTTAAAATTATGCTTGAGTTCCAGATTTACGCAGATCAAATTTGTATTATTAGTTTTAAAATATTTATTGTACATTTGAAATTGAATGAAATTCTGCTTTTGTTTTTACAAACTTTAAACATGATCATTATTTATCATTAATTTTCAGAATGCATTTATTGATTGCATTTTTTACATATTTTTTCTGTATCCCTTTTTCTGCCCCTTTTCTCATGTAATGCATTTTTCACTTGTATTTTAATTCTTATTATTGATCTTAACCTCTTTTTTGTTTTTAAAGTGAAAATCTCAATTAATGTTTCCATTCATGACGTCAAATACTCAATTATTCCTGTTAATGAACCTCAACACGCCTATGAGCACTCCTCACTCGAGCTTGTGAGTGGACACATTTCGGTTGATTTGCTTCTTTTCATCTTTGTTTCTCTCCTCCTCTTCCTCCATCTTCACCAGCCTGATCAGTTTAACCAGCGTCTAACCCGAACCTCATCCTTCTTGTCACCGGCGTCACGGTTTGCGTCAGGGCCGTGAGTAACGAGCACTTCCCTCCGGCACACACAGCCGTGCTGCCAGGAAGGCGTCGAGCTGCACACTGAGATGTTTTATAGATCTCAGAGATGAGCTGTGAACGCTTATTTGCACGGCTTAGCTGACGACGTTCATTTCCATAGAACAACACGCACGTTTTGGTTTCTATCACGGAGCGACGGCAAATCACAGCGAGCGGGAACGTCGTGGGTGGATTATAAACGACGCTGCAAATCACACGAGAGAAACCTATTGGAACGACAATCACAGCTAATATGGATTACAGAGAAAAAACATATGAGTATATAGCAACAGCATGCGACGGATGATGAACGATATGAGTGTTTACACACCTACAGGGCTTTTATGTTAAACAGGGAACAAATTGTGGGTTAAGTCATGAATCATGTAGAAGGGCAGAGTCAAGGCTTACAAAGCGGATTATCTCTCTCTCTCTCTCTCTTTCTCTCGTTCTTTTTCTTTCTCTCTCTCTCTCTCTCTCTCTTTTTTACATTTTTAAGCAAAAACAAAACCATACCAGCTTTAATCTTCCCAAAATAGCTTTTTGAATTCTTTTCAGAATGTAGTTTTCAATTTATTCATTGATTCATTCTCTTTGGCATTTATCCTGGATCCCAGGGGTCATATGGATGAGCAGGATACACCCCCTTTAATAGGATGATAATCCATCGCATGGCACAAATGCACACACACACACACACACACACACACACACACTATGGGCGATTCGGAATCACCAGTCAGTCTACATATCATATCTTTGGAATGTGGGAGGAGACCAGAGTACTTTTTTCATATTTATGTATTTGCATATTTGTTTGTTAGACCTGCAGGTGAAGTGGTATAAGAAATAATGATCAGCTATTGTGCTGAAATAAAAAATGGGGGGAAATGTAAATAAATAAATAAATAAATAAAAAATAAATACAGTGGGCTAGAGAAATGGAGAGACAATTAAATAAATAAATAAATAAATAAATAAACTAAAGCTGCTCTCTGTTAATTAAACCTAGGTTGTGGAGCTAACTAAGAAATAGATAAACCATCTGACAAAACCAACCAACCAGCCAGCCAGCCAACAACTGACCAACAACCAACCAACTGAACAAACAACAACCAAAAAACTGACCAACAACCAACCAACCAAACAACAACCAACCAACCAACCAACCAACCAAACAAACAAACAACCAGCAACCAACCAACCAACCGACCAACCAAACAAACAAAAACCAAACAAACAAACAAACAAACAAACAAACAACCAAACAACCAGCAACCAACCAACCAAACAACCAACCAACCGACCAACCAAACAACCAAACAACCAGCAACCAACCAACCAAACAACAAACAACCAACCAAACAACCAGCAACCAAACAACCAAACAACAACCAACCAACCGACCAACCAACCAAACAAACAACCAGCAACCAACCAACCAAACAAACAACAAACTGACCAAACAAACAAACAAACAACAACTAATTAACCAAATAAATAAACAGTGATGGTTCAATGGAGGAAAAAACTAAATTTGAACAATGACATGAGATGTTATGTAATTAAATCAATAAATAGAAGAACATTCAGTGATAAGGTGACTTTAAATAAATAAATAAATAAATAAATAATGACAAACCAAAAATCAATAAAACAAAATAAAACAAACCACTCCTAGTGGTGAAGTATACCAGGGTGTGACACAAATGATGGCCCGATGACCCGACACCAGTAAAATACAGTACTGTATATACTGTACAGTCCAGCCAGGTGATCGGCCTGTTCTGGTCCTGTTTTGAACCATCTGGCCACATCCCACACACACACACACACACACACACACACATACACACACACATAGAACTTAATCTCCTCCTTGCAGAAATTATTCAGCCAGCCAAAATATTCCATATTTTCCTTCTTCTTGTAATGATGAATAAAATCCAGCTAAATAACGCTGAATAAGAAGCCGTGCGGCTGCTCGCACACTCAGAAATCACGCGAGTCACACTTCAATATCCACTTAAGTTCTCCTCGCAGCACAGGTTTTACAGTTAATGAGTGATTTTTATGTTTGTTGTTGTTGTTCTTGTTGTTGTTGTTGCTTTTCTGCTACCAATGCTGAAGAAAGTGAAGCAGCTAAACTAGTGTACTAGATTATACATGAGGTCATGATGCTGTGTTCTATTTATACGCGGTAAAGGAGGACAGAAGCACACCGGGTCCTGTGCAGCATCAACCTGAAGCATTCTTACCTACTGTATGATGAGGCACGGCTTCAATTCCAGGTGAAATAATTCCGCTTACTGTTGGGTGAGGATGTGTGCAATAATAATAATAATAATAATAATAATAATAATAATACTATTATTATTATTAGTAATAATAATAACAATAATAATAATAATAATAATAATAATAATAATAATAATAATAATATTATTATTATTATTATTGTTGTTGTTGTTATTATTATATTTTTATTTTTTTTATTATATACCTTAAACTAAAATAAAAAATACTATTTAAAAAGGTCTACTTTGTGTTTATAATTTGGACAAATTATCGAAGTGTATATATAAGTAGTTAACTAACAGGCTCATAAAAAAATATCATATACAGCAGAACCACGGCATACAAATGTAAATTTAGCTCGTTTGTATTGCATTACGATTGCATTGTATTAAAAGTTTGTATTGCAATACGAATTTTCCCATAAGAAATAATGTAAATGCAGATAATCCATTCCAGGCACCCAAAAAAAAAGTGTGGAAAAAGCATGATACTTTTAAATGCATGCCAAAGGCAAGGTTGGTAAAATCCGTAAACCTGCTTCACTTTGCTTTCCATTAACACAAACAAGTATTTCGGCTCGGTTTGTTAGTTCGTCGGCCGAAAATGCTTCATATGCCGATGCAAATTTCTTGCAAAATTTTATTTCTTAAAGCAAAAATTCATACTGGAAGGCATTCGTGTGCCGAGGTTCCACTGTTCACATTTACGGCCAGGAATTAAATTAAAACCTGAATAAAATCTGGCATCGGCTCCTTGAAAACCTCCGGAGTAGATGGAGCGAGACGTGAAGCGAGAGAAAGGAGAGGAAGAAAGTAGAAGAGTTTACTGCGAACAAAATCAGGATGCTGAGCTGAATGGAAGAGAGAGAGAGAGGTAGAGGGAGAGGGAGAGGGAGAGCCACAGGGACGATGAGAATCGATAGTCCATCATCTGTCCTCCGTCACTCTTCCTCAGCTTTCACTCTTCCTCATTCAGACCTGTTCACTCTTACTTCAATTATTCCACCGTATCGTTCAATTCTTACTGGAACTTTCGGAGTTTAAAAGTGAAAAATAAGAAACTGAAAAATAAGAAATATTAATTATATAAACCACTATATACAGTATATACACTGAATATGATATAATACACGCAAGTAGGGGGCGCTTTTTCACACTTCACTTATCATTTTGGGTGCTACAGGTTGTTTGTGGGCGTGGCTAAACACAAGTGCCATGAGCATGCTTTGCTGATTATTTATCACTATACATTAGTATACAAATACAGTATATGTTTTGGCTGGTTTGGCAACAAAGTGCACATCGCCACCTACGGGGCTTAAATAGAACAACTAATACCATAACATATATTTGATTTCGGTCATTACTGTTCTCATAATGATGCCGAGCCCCACTAGTTTGTAACACACACACAGACACAGACGGTACGCTACCGGACACATCGTACTTCCCCACATACTTTTCTCTTTATAAAGAGAAGACTTGGGGGCCGGCTCAGGGTTTGACGCATCCCAAACCAAACAGCTTCCTGATGTGTTCGTGTTTGTGTTTGAACTGCTCTCATCTCTCAAAACCTCGCTCAGATATCAGAGTCATTTTTCCACACACACAACATCAAAGAAGTTCGTTCTACAGAGCGAACCGGCATAAGACATGGTGATTACGCTGGGATACGACAACAGCTGCTGGTGATCGCAACCCCATTGAAGCCAAGGGCCCTGTGCATACACAAGCTCTCTCTCTCTCTCTCTCTCTCTCTCTCTCTCTCAGGCTCTCTTGCAGGAAATACATACTGAAAATAAGGCTTGTTTACGTGTGTGTGTGTGTGTGTGTGTGTGTGTTTGATTGAGGTACCTTTTTTATTTGGTTGGTGGTTTTTACTAGTATGGTACCTAATAATTTTAACCAATAACTGTAACTAAATAAATAAATGATTTCATGTCTCTTTTAATGTTGTTGCAAATGACATTTGTTGCAAATAAAAAAAATAGATCAGATGTTATAGACAGACACGTGTCTCCTGCTGACTAGCTGCTACTGTGGTGGGAGACACGCCCTCAGGGACGTGGCATACATATACTAAAGAGGAATGAGCAGTACACTCGACACACACTGGTCCACACGACACACACTGGTCCATACGACACACACACTCACACTTACCGTAGCAACACAAACACACTCTCATTACAGCAGCATGCACACACTCAACAAACATTTATTACATGAAAAAAACTAACTTACCTATGTTGAGAGAGGAGGTGACAGAGGCGAGCGGTGTAGGAAGTACAAAGCGGGAGAGAAAAAGAAAAAAGAAAAAGTCAGAAAGAACATGCTTAGAGTAAACATGAAAAATGTAATTTATTTAATAACTTCTATTGAGAGTTTGAGGAAAAAACAACAGGACACTCAGATAACCACGCAAATGACCTAATCTAATCAACACTAGACTAACCTGACCCAATCTACCCTTACCCAACCCACCCGAACCTAACCTAATGAACCCTGGTCTAACCCAATTTACTCTAATCTAAACCAATCTTCCCTTACTTAACCCAATACACCCAGCCCTATCCCAACACCTGTATAATACTAGCATGACCCAATCCAACCAACCCTGCCATAACCTAACCTAACTCAACCATAGTCAAACTAATTTACTGTCACATAACCCAAACCACCCTAACTTAACTCCACCTAATTTAACCCAACCCAAACTAACATGACCTAATCCAATCCAACTTAACCCATTCTGGCCTAAACCAAATGCAACTTAAACTAACCCAGGCTACAGTAAACTAAACTAACACAATCCAAGCTAACTTAACCCACGCCAGGCCAAGAGAAACTAACCCAACTTAATCTAACTCAACCCAAGACAAACTAACCCAACATGTCCCAATCTAATCAAACCAAAGCTAAGCTAACCCAGCCTAGTCAAACCTAACCCATCCTTATCTAATAAAACCTAACCCAAGATAACCTAACCTAAGTCATGCCAAGCCAACCTAACCCAACCTAACCAAACCCAACCTAACCCAACCTAACCAAACCCAACCTAACCTAACCTACTTAACAAAGTCCAACCGAAGCCAACCTATCATAACCTAGCCTAACCTACCACACGCCATTATAACTTAACCTAACCCTCCCTCCTCCCATCCCTTCGTTGATTTATCTGGTCCTTCCTTCGTTTCTTCCTTCCTACTTTTATTTACACTGAAAAGGAAAGAAATAGAAAAAAGAAAGAAAAATACGTCCCTTAAAAAAATAAATCTACTTATTTTCCTTGTAATTCCATTTTACAGAAATAGTGGATAACAGTGCATCTTTTGCTCAGAAAGTATTTACATCACACCCGTACTGTGTGTCAGGATAATTCCTGAGGTTGTTGAGAAGAGCGATGAGGGCCGAGTGGTGCCAGGCATTGCCCTCTGCACACTGTCTGATTACATTCACTGCACCGAGCAAAGATTTATTCCACTTATGAAAGGAAGCGGTGCCAGTTAGCAACTGCACTCCCCTGACACGTGAGATCTCTATTTCCACCCACATCAATCCACACACACACACACACCCACACACACACACACATACATATTCAGAACCATTCAAAAAGTAGAGAGATAAATATGAATGTTTACTCTGGAGATGATCTTCAGCAGCTCAGATTCCATTACAGTAAAAACGTCAGTGTAGGCAAAAGCCACAATAACAGCTTCTACGTTATGAAGTCACTACCTCTGAGGAAAGCATCAATATAAAGGTGACTCCACAAATGTCTCTCTGATATTATATTTACAAAAATAACCGGTGTGCTGCATAAGTATCCACCTGCCTGAACCTCTCCACATTTTGTAGTGTTCCAACTTGAACCTGGACGGCTTTTCCTTGGCACTGAAATCATTCATCTAAACAAAATATCCCATTATATTGAAGTTCACTAAATTCCTCCACAGCCTGTTTATTAGTTCTGGTGCTACACAAAATTAGTTGGGTTCCTGGAAACACCTCAGACCTATGTTGAAGCAACATCATGAAGAACACCACCCTTGGTGGCACTGAAGAAAAGACAGGACGCAGAGCTGGAGATGTTGAAGTTCCCTTTGGAAGTTACAAGGATAGATAGGATCCGGAATGAGTTCATCAGAGGAATAACCCATGTTAGATGTTTTGGGGATAAAGTCAGAGAGGCCAGATTGAGGTGGTTTGGACATGTTCAGAGGAGAGATGGTGAATATTTTGGTAGAAGGATGCTGAAGTTGGAACTGCCAGCCAGGAGGTCTAGAGGAAGACCAAAGAGTATGGAAGTACAGTAGTGAGAGAGGACATGAAGTTAGTTGGTGTGAGAAAAGAGGATGCAGAGGATAGGGTTAGCTAGGTTTAACCTTGGACTACTCCTCTGACAAATGTTCTCTCATGGTGGATGGTCTCTTCTAGATATAATATTTCCTCTTGATACCCTTTCAGTGAGAGATGGCCATGCTGGTTACCTTGAAGGAAACACATTGAGAACCATAAACACCCCATGACACTTGGAGATATCCTGACGATGATGGTAGAATAAACACACAGATAAATTTGCAACTTTACAAACATCTCCATTTTGCACTCGATCCAAACCCTGAGTTTTGACTGTCAAAGGCTGGTGAGAAGAATGATCGATCCTGGGTTCGATGTCTGGCTTTACATGTGCATGAATTCGTGTTTTGTGAATGTGTATTATTGCATGAGTGTTTTTACCTCCAGGCTGAACATAACTCAATTACACCAATTATTGATTGCGTGCGCTTCAATATTTTATTTTCATGTAATTCCATAATCACACGTCGATATATGAATTCAGCTGTGGCATGTTAACATGCATCACCATTTTGTTTAGCTATTATTAATAATGTTCTCCGTGCAAACTGAATCCATGCACAGCACTACCTTCATTACGTTTAAAGGAAGACTGGGTGTATATGAAGAAGAATGGACCACGGTTTGCCTGAGGATGTTTAGTTTGGGGAACAAAAATGAACTATCAAAGTGTAAACAGTACAAATGGCTTATGGTGCTTAAAATTGATCAAAGAGTGGTCAGTTGTTGTTTATTTTGGCTTTGCTCCTTCTTATCAATTAGTAGTTTTATCCTCAAAACCAAACCAAGCTTATGGTAATGATGCCCTGACTTCAGTAAACTTAATGCCATCAACTGATTTTGTAATGGAGGTGTTTGTCAGGACTGCGAGAAAAATCATGCCATTTGTTTATCTTTAGGAAATGCTTTATCCCGGTGGGTTTCCTCCGAGTACTCCGGTTTCATTCCACAGTCCAAAGACATGTAGGTTAGGCTGATTGGCATTCCCAAATTGCCTGTAGTGTGTGAGTGTACAGTATGTGTGTGTGTGCCCTGCAATGGATTGGCACCCTGTCCAGGGTGTACCCTGCCTCGTGCCCTAAGTCTCCTGGGATAGGCTCCAGGTCCCCGCAACCCTGAATACAATATATGATGATTGGTCGGCATTCCTTGAGTGAAGAAATACCCATCTTGTCTGTAGCTCTATATTGTAACTTTATACACTATCACTCACTCAGTCATCGTCTATACTGCTTTATCCTGTATTCATGGTCACGGGGGGCCTGGAGCCTATCCCGGGAGGCCTAGGTACACCCTCGACAAGGCACAAGGCACACTCACATACACACTATGGACAATTTGGGAACGGCAATTAGCTGAATCTTCATGACTTTGGGAGGAAACCGGAGTACCCGGAGGAAACCCCCCAAGCACAGGGAGAACATGCAAACTCCATGCACACAGATACAGGAATCAGGCCTGGCCGGGAATCGAACCCGGACCCTCGAGGTACAAGGCCATGGTGCTAACCACTACACCACTGTGCAACCTACACTATTACATTCCTGTAAAAACAACACATGCTATGGAAACTTATGAGAACATATCAAGGTTAGCATTAGCAGGTAGTGTTAGGGTTGTGGTGACTTCGATCATATGCATTATAATCCAACATTCACTATGACTTCCTGAAATCTTTTGTAATCTGCAAACACCCAAACACCCAAATGCACAGATGGCTACAACAGTTACACTGGCAAAAAGTGACAGGTTGGTTGACAAAAATAATCAATTATCCAGTCAGTTCAGGGGCTCAAACTGTTTGACCTTTGAGCAAGACTCTTAACGCGGACTGCTCAAATGTTTACCCAGCCACTGAGAAACAGTTCCGGTCCCAAGTCTGGAAAAACTGTGCAGGTTGCGACAGAATAAAGGAACAACCTCCAAGCAAAAATAAACAAATAACACGGATTAATCAGAAGGTCCCTGATTCGAGCCGCGGCATTGTTTAGCTGCCACTGTTGGGTTCTTGAACAGGGTCCTTCACCCTCAACTGCCCTGTAAGAAACTGTAAAAACCTGCTACTCCCCAGGGGTGCGGAGTATTTACAGTATCACCTGATGTGCCTGATACCACATGGATAGACCCTTACCCCCTTACCATATACAGTACAGTCAGTTCCGGTCAACTAATCTGACTGGATAAACCTTATTCTGACCTCACATCAATGGAATTCCAAATGGAACAGTAGTTTATTACACTAAAAACAGTATCTACCACTTCAACTACTGTAGCATCGGTACACTTACTACCAAATGTCAATCCGTGTGTTACTATGGCAACATACAGTGCAGTGCTCTGTCCATTGCTAGCTTCTTTATAGAACGGTTTCTATTAGCCGAGCGAAAAATAAACCCCATTGTGTCTGAAATGTCAGCTACTTCATATTCATTTTGATATTAAAAGAACTTTATACAGTATAAAGTGATATCACGCTCGCGATCGTACCTCTAGTCATGAATATCAGCCTACAGCCTCGTGCTCAGCCCACAGCCGAATCAGAGCCGTGCTGGTGTTTCGAATTATAGTACTCTCGCTTCATTAAAGCATTTGGTAATAATAATAATAATAACAATAATAATAATAATAATAATAATAATAATAAATGCATAAATATCTTGGATGAAATTCTGGATGCTTGAAAAAGGAAAATATAGATTTTGAGGCATTAGATTGTTTCCAAAGGTTATAATATTCAGTTCATGTTTCATCAATAATAATAATAATAATAATAATAATCAGAAAGGCCAAGTTCCAAAGGAAAGCTGTTTATTTGCATGTGCGTTCTATAAGGAGCAGTTAGTGTAGAGTACAGGTTCTTTGTAAGAAAAGCAGATCTAATGTGAAGTTTGTGCAAATTTGTATAAACTAGGACAAAGTGGTTTCATTTTATTAGATTTTACGCAAACAAAGTAAAATACAATAATAGAAATGCTAACTCTTGCTTTACCCTGAACTGAAACCTTGAAACTTTTCATCTGACTTGAGTTGTATTTTTTTTCTTCATTTTTTTTTTATGAATGTGCAAGCGCCAGACCATGTTGGTAGAAAAAAAAATAGAAGAAGTAAAAAGCCTATTTGAAGAGCTACTATAAAGCGCTGCACTCTGACATACTGATGTATTTTTACAGACAGAACTCCTGCCTGCGCACAATGGAACTAAAATGGGATGTTGAGTTTCTATCGTCATTATTAGTCACCTAGTCTTTATGGGAATTTTTACAAAGCCACAAAGTACCTGTTCCACATATCGGCTCAAAGGCAGCCTCCAGATACCTCGCATCTCTGAAAGACCTTCACGCAGTCGAACGCGTGGAAAGAATGATCATGAGGCAGAGAGAAGAAAGAGAGGGGGAAAAAAGAGAACAAAAACAAGTTGGGATTGTATGTGGAAATATAGGAAGAAGGAGAGGCGGAAAAGGAAAGAAGAGAAGGAAGCACAGGAAACGGGAAATTAAAGACAAGAAAAAGTTAGGAAGGAGGGACGGGAGTAGGGAATAGGAAAAGGTGAAGGAAGAAGAGTGAAGGAACGGTATGGAATTGAAGCAAAGTAATAAGGAAAAAAGTAAGGGAGAGAAGGGAAAGGAAACAGGAGGAGTGAAAGAAATCAAAGGAAAGGAAACAGGAAAAAAAGGATAAAGGAGGAGTAAACGGACAGGAACAGATTTGGTTTGGGAATGGAAAGGAAAGGAAGAGAGGAAAGAAGAGGAGGAAAAAATAAAGAAAAGAAAGCAGCAGAAAAGAAAGGAAATTTAGAGAAAAGGAAAGGGGAGGAGTGAAATGAAAAGAACAGAAATGGAAGGAAGGGAAAGCAGAAGAAGGAAAAGGAAAGGGGAGGAGAGAAGAGGAAATGAAAGAAAAGAAACTAAATGGAAGAATAACTAAAAGGAGAAAGGAGAAAAGTAAAAGAAAAGCATGTAAAGGGAAGTCAAGAAAAAGAGAGGGATGGAGAAAAAAAGAGAGGAAATGGATGGACAGGAAGGAGAAGAGAAGAAAGAAAAGGAGAGGAAAGGAAGTCCATTCCCAGAACCCTCATCTTTACGAAACAGAGGTGTGGACATGGGATGGTATACAGTATGTCATTTAACCACTAAGTCTATGTGCTGCACGTATCGGCTGCCACGCGACTCCCGACACCTCACAGTCCTAAAAGACCTTCAGACCGGGAAACCCGTGGAGGGAATGATCATGAGAGAGAGAGAGAGAGCTGGAGAAACAGAGAGGCTCGAGTGACAGTCGGACTGAACACTGGAGTCACTGCCACAGCGGCGGTCGACCCGAGCTCACGCTACAGCTTCATCGCAGGAATACATGAGCATGAATCACTTTCAAAGTCCTTGTCAATCACGACAAGGAGATGGCGCGGAGCATGTCTAGCAGCGAAAAACGCCGCCTCGGGCCATGACGGAGAGACTGGGATTTACTACAGAGGAAGAGAAGAAGGGATCATCACAGCTCTACTGCTTACCACATAGAGAGCTGGAGGTCTGTCTCGCCAGTTGACCCCGTCTATCAAATCTTTTATCCTATTCTTCCGTTGATCTATAAAGGCCGCGTACATTTAAAGTGCCACATCTAACGTGATCCTCGGGGGGGTTGTGGATTCAACGTCAGACTCCGACATGATGAAATCCGCCTTGGTAATTGAGTTAGAAATATAACAGAATTGAATTTCCTCGACCGAATGTTCCTCTGAGCGGCGTAGTCAACTGTTGCTCCGCTTGGCAATGCGAACCGCGCAGTCTTCTAATCTGCCACGCTTGGTTGGCGGCTTAATTGCGGTTATGAAGGGTCTCTGTTTATTAAACAGACCAAACTCGCCTTTTGAACGACCGAAAAACAAAACAGGAAGCAGTCATTGGATGGGAGCCTTCAAAAGGGCAACGTCAAGCGTCTGGGCGCGTCGTCAAGGACACGCGCGAGCCAAATCAAATCAAGCAGAACGCTGAAAATAAAGCCAACCAAAACAACTGTAATTGCACAAAGACACTGCTAATTACCAATGAGTGCATGAGGCCAAGTTTCAGTGACAGAGTGGAGAAGGAGGGAAAAGCAAGGAGGAAGGAAAGGGGGAAGAAGGCAAGGAGTGAAGAGAGGAAGGAAAGTGTAAAAAGTGAAGGTGAAGAAAGAGAAAAAAGTAAAGAAAGTAAATGGCAGGTACGATATAGATAGGAAAGAAGGGATTGAAGGGGTGGATGTGGGGAGGAATGGAGAATGAAGACAGACAATGACAGAAAAGAAAGAACAGATTTGTTCAGAACGAACAAAGAAAACAAGAAAAGAAAGGAAAGGAAGTAAATGACGAGCAAGAGAAAGGAAAGAGAATTAAGAAAGAAAGGTAGAACAGAAATAATTAATGGAAGGATGGAGTGGACGAAAACTAAGGAAACAACGATGACAAAGAGGGAATAATGGAAAAGGAAATGAAAAAACAAGGTCATTAAGAATGAATAGAGGAAACAAGAAAGAGACAGAAATGAGGTATGAAAGGAGAAGGGGAGAAAAAGAAGGTTGAAAGAAAAAGAAGAAAGTTAATAACATGCTATAGGAAAGAAATAAAAAGTGACAAAGAAAGAGTTAAATAGGTGCATGTGGGGAGGAATGGTGCGTACAGACGAAAGGAAGAACAGAGTCATTAAGGATGAAAAAAGAAAACAAGAAAGCAAAGGAAAGAAAGTAAATGACAAGCAATAGAAAGGGGAAAAAATAAAAAAGAGATAGAAAATAAATAATTAATGGACAGATACTAAAGGTAAAAAAAATATGGAATGGAAACATGGATGACAAAGACAGGTGGTAATAGAAAAGAAAAGAAAAGAAAGCAACAAGGTCATTAAGAATTAACAGAGGAAAAAGGAAATGGACAGAAATGAGGGATGAAAGAAGAAGGGGAGAAGGAAAAGGTTGAGAGAAACAGGATAAAGTCAATGACAAGAAATGGGGAAAAGGAAGGAAAGATAGTTAAATGTTTAAAGAAAGAAGTAAAAAAAATGGAACATTAAAAAATGAAAGTTAAAGAAAAAGAAAAAAATAATAAAGTAAAAAAAATAAATGATTGACATGCATTAAAAAAGATGGCAAGGAAAGACAACTTGGACAAGCAAAGATAAAAAAAGAAAGTAATGGAGGGAGGAAACAGGAAAGAGGAGGAATGAGGTGGAATAAAAGCAACACGATAAGTAGGACGAAATAAAGGTAAGAACATGAAATAAAAGGATGGAGAAAAGTCAAAGAAGCAGATGGAGTCCGTAATGAATATCGCCAAAGGCCAAAACCCCGCTCCGTCCTTCTCTTTTTCAATCTCTCTATCGCATCTGCAAAACAATCCTCCGTCTCTCTTTCGGAAACAGGAGGGGGCGGTTAATGAGTTTGGACGAGAGGGGTATATGTTAAAGGTCACTTTTTGCTGTTAAAGAGAAACTGCTTTGTGTGTGTGTGTGTGTGTGTGTGTGTGTGTGTGTGTCCTACATAAATATGAACATCCAATTCTTCTCAATCTGTGCCAGGACGAAAACAGGCCATGGAACTGACGGGACTTAGAATAGAGAAAAATGAATAAAGTCATGAAGGTCTTTTTTATTAAACCTTTTTTTTTTTCATTTTTATTCTTTTTATAATATAATATCTGGTGTTAATTTACTGACAGACTCATCTGGCGCTAAAAATCTATAGAAATGCAGCTGGGGATTTCTGAATTACTGGCGTGCCATTAACAAGCACTCAGAGCAGTGGTTAAATTTATTCTTTAGCTAATATCCATTAGGATCGGAGTTATTGCAGGGGAAGGGGGGGTCTCTCTCTCTCTCTGTCTCTCTCTCTCTCTCAGCTGGCTATAGTCAGGATTATATTTCATCAGTCAGCCTCACTGTTTAATGTGCAGATCATCTCTCAAACACACCAAAAGAAGAAGAAAAAATTGGATCACAAAAGCAATTAAATTAAATCAAACTGCGCTTGAATAGCTTTAATCACTGAAGACAGTTAAAAGTACTCGTTGCTTAAATGATGCTGGTGGCGTTGGTGTTTTTTTTTTTTTTTTCCCCTTTTCTGCTATTTCACCTCTGATGCAGAGAGACAATATTTCAGTTTTATTGAACCGCAGGGCCGGTTAAAGACGACAGCCGGTCAGAAGGAGTTAAAGTAGGTCGGGTGTAACAGCTCACTCCGAGGGATTAGTATTGCAGACGTGCCATGTAAAAAAAGAAGAAGAAAAAAAACGGAGATGTTTAACATCCTTCATGGATGTTCTGCAACAATCGTCGTAACCTGAAACATCATCCTGTCTCCGATTATCTCACTCCAACAGCACATGATCGTGTGTTTTAATGCCTGGTCCCATGGACAATCTCTAAATACTGAGATTAGTGGTGGAAGACGTTAGTATGGAAGACGTCCATATGAGCTCATATACTGTACACTGATTCACAGTGGGCCACTGCATCACGAAGAGATTTTACCTCATTGCTCCTCTCAAAAAAATAAAATAAATAAAACCCTCTCCTCGCTTTTAACCCCGGAACAAGGTGCTGATTAAAAAGGCTAAAGGAGAACCAATCATATTCCGCCGGCACCACCGATTCATTAACTGCTTCGTTGACACATCTCTACACACCTCTATACACACACAAACACACACACACACACACACACACACACAAACACACACAGAGTAATCTCCCGCTCCCCTGGCCTTAATACCAAGACCTGTTTCAGAGTGATTGGCTGGTGCTGAGATGAAGTGATGATGGAGAGGTAATCGCTCTAAACCCATCACACTGCAGTTAGTTTTCCGCCATTTCCACACACCGCTCATCACACACACACACACGTACACACACACGAACATAGACTGCCCAAAATTTATAAGGTTTTGGCCTTGTCTGTATTTGTCCTGCTTTTGGTCACCGTCATGCTACTCGATAAAAAATAAAATAAAAAAAAATGAAGGAAGAAATAAAAAGATAAAAACTTTAATACAAATAAAGGGTGGTGGTGGTGGTGAAGAAATACAGTATATAAGTAAACCACAATCCAGATCTATAGGTTATACACCGTTTCTATAGGTTAGACACTAGTTCTATACAATATACATTAATTCTGTAAGATATACCCTGGTTCTATAGGTTATACATTGATATCTAAAGGTTAGACACTGATCTCTATAGGTTAGGCACTGGTTCTTTAGGATATACACTGATCTCTATAGGTTAGACACTGGTTCTTTAGGATAGACACTAGTTCTATAGGGTATACAC
>JAQMYG010000013.1:17563533-17580778 GCA_030014215.1 Clariallabes teugelsi | reverse complement strand
TAGTTCTATAGGGTATACACTGATCTCTATAGGTTAGACACTGGTTCTTTAGGATAGACACTGATCTTTATAGGTTAGACACTGGTTCTTTAGGATAGACACTAGTTCTATAGGGTATACACTGATTTCTATAGGTTAGACACTGGTTCTTTAGGATAGACACTGGTTCTATAGGTTAGACACTGGTTCTTTAGGATAAACACTGGTTCTATAGGGTATACACTGGTCTCTATAGGTTAGACACTAGTCCTATAGGTTTTACAATAATCCCTACATTTGCATTTCAGCATTTAGCAGATACCCTTATACATCTTACATTTTTATCTCATTACACATCTACGCAATTGAGGGTTAAGGGCCTTGCTCAAGGGCCCAACATGGGCAACTTGGTGGTGGTTGGGTTTGAGCCTGGGACCTTCTGGACTGTAGCCCAATGCCTGAGCTACCCTTGCGTGTAACTGATACCCCAAGTTATGTGGGTTATACACTGATCTTTCTTGGTTCTGTAAAGCCAGCTGCTTTCTGACAATAACCATCGTTAAAGGCGCTATATAAATAAAATGTAACTAAATGAATCTCTATGGATTATACATTGCTTCTATAGATTAGACATTGGTAATATATCAGTTTTGAAGGTTAGAGACTAGTCCTATAGGTTATGGCCAAAATTGTTGGCACCCCTGAAATTTCTCCAGAAAATCAAGTATTTCTCACAGAAAAGTATTGTATTAACACATGTTTTGCTATACATATGTTTATTCTCTTTGTGTGTATTGGAACAAAACAAAAAAAGGGAGGAAAAAAAGCAAATTTGCCATAATGTCACACAAAACTCCAAAACTGGGCTGGACAAAATTATTGACACCCTTGACATAATATTTGGTGGCACACCCTTTGGAAAAAATAACTGAAATCGGTCGCTTCCTATAACCATCAATCAGCTTCTTACACCTCTCACCTGGAATTTTGGACCACTCTTCCTTTGCAAACTGCTCCAGGTCTCTCAATTTTAAGATCTCTCCACAGGTGTTCAATGGGATTTAGATCTGGACTCATTGCTAGCCACTTCAGAACTCTCCAGCACTTTGTTTCCATCCATTTCTGGGTGCTTTTTGAAGTATGTTTGGGGTCATTGTCCTGCTGGAAGACCCAAGATCTCAGATGCAAACCCAGCTTTCTGACACTGGGCCCTACAGTGCGACCCAAAATCCTTTGGTAATCCTCAGATTCTATGATGCCTTGCACACAGTCAAGGCACCCAGTGCCAAAGGCAGCAAAATAACCCCAAAACATCTTTGAACCTCCACTATGTTCGACTGTTGGTACTGTGTTCTTTTCTTTGTAGGCCTCATTCTGTTTTCGGTAAACAGTAGAATGATGTGCTTTACCAAAAAGCTCTATCTTTGTCTCATATGTCCACAAGACATATCCTAGAGGGATTTTGGCTTACTCAAGTACATTTTGGCAAACTGTAGTCTAGGTTTTTTATGTCTCTGTGTCTGCAGTGGGGTCCCCCTGGGTCTCCTGCCATAGCGTTTCATTTCATTTAAATGTCGACGGATAGTTCACGCTGACACTGATGCTTCCTGAGTCTGCAGGACAGCTTGAATTTCTTTGGAACTTGTTTGGGGCCGCTTATCCACCATCCGGACTATCCTGCGTCTTCCATCCACGCCCAGGGAGATTAGTTACAGTGCCATGGGTTGCAAACTTCTTGATAATGTTGCGCACTGTGGACAAAGGCAAATCTAGATCTCTGGAGATGGACTTGTAACCTTGAGATTGTTGATATTTTTCCACAATTTTGGTTCTCAAGTCCTCACACAGTTCTCTTTTCATTTTTCGGTTGTCCATGCTTAGTGTGGCACACTCAGACACATAATGCAAAGACTAAGTGAACTTCTCTCCTTCTTATCTGCTTTCAGGTGTGATTTTTTTTTATATTTCCCACACCTGTTACGTACTTGCCCCAGGTGAGTTTAAAGGATCATCACCTGCTTGAAACAATCTCATTTATCCACAATTTTGAAAGGGTGCCAATAATTTTGTCCAGAACATTTTTGGAGTTTTGTGTGACATTATGTCAAATTTACTTTTTTCCTCCCTTTTTTGTTTTGTTACAATACACACAAAGAAAATAAACATGTACTGTATAGCAAAACATGTGCTAATGCAATACGTTCCTGTGAGAAATACTTGATTTTCTGGAGAAATTTCAGGGGTGCCAATAATTTTGGCCATGACTGTACATTAATACGCATTGGTTATACACTCGTTTTAAAGGTTTTACACTTTTATTATTTCTATAGGTTATACATTGATACTTTCAGTTTATATACCAGGTATGTAGGTTATACATTGACATCTATAAGTTATACACCAGTTCTATAGGTTATACACCAGTTCTATAAGTTATACACCAGTTCTATAGGTTATACACCAGTTCTATAGGTTATACACCAGTTCTATAGGTTATACACCAGTTCTATAAGTTATACACCAGTTCTATAGGTTATACACCAGTTCTATAGGTTATACACTAGTTCTATAGGTTATACACCAGTTCTATAGGTTATATACCAGTTCTATAGGTTATACACCAGTTCTATAGGTTATACACCAGTTCAATAAGTAATACACCAGTTCTATAGATTATACACTGATAATTCTATATGTCAGATCTACAGTATACGTCAAACAAAATACATCCCTTTATATTATACACCCATTATATAGACTGATCCTTATCAGATATACATTATTTCTATAGGCTTTACACTTTAATAGGTTAAATACTAATCCCTATAGGTTATACACTGCTCTATATACTGTAGGTTATACAGTGCTCCTTACAGTAGTACACCAGCTCTGTAGGTTTTACACAAGTTTCGTACATTCACATCCTTGATATTTAGCTGTGTGTATGTTTACGAGTTCGGGTTAAAATTACTTGTCCAGGCTTAAATTATGGCAGATCAACTTGTTTGCAGTAACCCGGGACTTTATAATCAGCTTACGGTTCAGTTCTCTGAAGCGTTTACTGGTCTTAAGAAGAAGCGCTGTCCTTTCTAATCTCGACCTTCGCTGACCGATGTCGGAGCAGCCTCGGGCCATGATAAAAATGTTCTCTGGCCTCACTCCAGTGCTCTACATCACTGAGCATTATCACTGAGCATTATCTGTTACTAGAAAATTCTGTACTCGAGTCGACAGAGGAAGCTTTGTCAGAGTCAAACATCAGCGTGGTTTAGAGGGGGAAAAAAGAAACACAAAAAAACGAGATGCCATGTGGCAGAGGATCATGTCCCGAATCTCCGTCTCCCACAGTGTTCAGGGTGAAGAGGTAAAGTGGAGCGGAAGAGAATGTTTGGGACTCAGACATGCAACGAGCTCAGTGTGACATTCTGATAAGAGTTTGGAGATGTGACTGAGAGAGACAGGGTCAGACTTTAGCCTTCTCCGGTCTGAATTACTCTCTTCTAAACAATGCAGACGACCTTAGGCACTTCCACACGGCTCTGCTCAGAGCCTCAAGCTGCTATAATAAAAACAACAATAATAATAATAATAATAATAATAATAATAATAATAATAATAGTATTAAATTCAAATGTAAATATTGTTTAAAAGAAAATTTTAAACAAAATATTCATTGAGTTGTAATATTTGTATGTCAGTAATTTTCTTTAAATTTTATTACAATTATTTTAATGCATAATTAAAAATACATTTGTTTTAAAATAAATATCATTAAAAGTATTATTTATTTAAATGTACAGCATATTTACTTTTTCCTTTTGATTAATTTCCTATCCATACTTACTTTACGTTCTTATTTAAAAAATTTACATAAAAAAAAATCAAATAAAATAAATGAATAAATAAATCAATCCTGGCAAATTAAATAAATTATTAACATTAAAATTTAATGTATATTACATACAATTTTATTATTATAGTTCTAATTTATTTAGGAGAATGTTTTATTTAGAATGTTCTCTTTCTCATTATTCAAAAACATATTATTATTATTATTATTATTATTATTATTATTATTATCATTATTATTAGTAGTAGTGATAGTAGTAGTAGTAGTAGTAGTATTTTCTTTTATATCTTACAATGTGGTCTAAATACAACAGTGTTAAGAGGTGTTGTGAAAAAAATAGCAAAAGCAAAAAAAAAAAAAAAAAAGAGCACACATTTTTACAGAGGAAGTGAAATGTCGATGTCATGCTCCGGGTCTTGAGATACAACTTCTGACATTTTGACGGGAAAATGATTTTCTCCCATAACATCTGGTTCATGCGGGAGGTCAGCGATATAATTCAGAGTCACGACCATATAATTAGACATGTGACATGGACGAGAGTGTATTTATTACACTATTATTTGGAGAATCTGCATATTTTAACAACATCTTTATTTTCACCTCAAAACAGGGAAAACCAGTAGTGTTAAAAAAAAAAGGAAGAGGAAGAAAAAAAAGTAATGGAATTATGAAATGCATAAGAACATGCGACTGTTCAAAGACGCAGCTGCAGGTACTAATACCTAATGCTTTTTTTCACAGTAAATGTATTTTATTTCAGCAAATTCTGTTTAAATGTTAATAGATATTAATTTCAATGCAGAACTGGGACAAACCTGAGTTTCCAAAAAAATGCATTAAAGTAAGCCAGAAAACAACGAACAAACAAACAAACAAACAAACAAACAAATATAGATTTTTTTTTACAAAGTTTCAAACAAATGATACTTTTGAAGTAATTAAAGATTTTTCAACAAAATCAACAAAATAAATTAATAAAATCAAATAAACAAATAAATAAAAACTCCTTATAAAATAGGTCTATTATAATTGTAATACAATGATTTTAAAGCTTTTTAAAATGTTTTCAATCAAATAATTCTTTAAATACTGTACATATTTTAAAGTAGAATTTCTTTACAAGGCTAAAAAAAGAGAGAGACTGCCACACTATGATGATAAATAAATAAATAAATAAATAAATAAAGCAGGATATTATTGTGAATATTGATTCCAATTTAATACATTTAAATGAACTAAAGACAGAGAACATTCTCCAGAAAAATGCTTTCCGCCGTTCCTATTCGAGATGCTGCGAGTGTTCGGCTGTGTATCTGCGCTCCTCTCGGGAATTTAATCTAGAAAATAAAATTGAGCTTAAAGAAAGCGTCAGTGGTGCTGAGAACACACCTGGATTCATACGCCGTAAGATACGAGCGGACGCATCACGGGGAAGTGTGCGGCGTGCAGCGGGGACAGAACAGAAAATTGCTTTCACTTTAACCCAATAAAGCAGCTACACAATTGTGTAATCAAATACACCGGTTTATGCTTTTATAGTAACACACACACACACACACACACACACACACACACACCAGGACAAAATAAATATGTACACATAACATTAAGCTACTCTGAAAGAACACAGCTTCTTTCCTCCAAATAAAATAAGCAAGAGAATGACTAACAGGGGTGAGGGATCAGTGAGGAAAGCCTGAGGCCAAAACACTGAGATCAGATCTGATCCCAGACACGGATACGGGATGTGACAGAGAGAGAGAGAGAGAGAGAACACGGTTTACTATCGTTCACAGAGAATCAGGGATTACACCCACAGTCACAAAGAAGAAATATGCTTAAAGCAACTGTAAAGAAAGAGAGAGAGAGAGATACATAGTGAGAGAGAGAGAGAGAGAGAGAGAGAGAGAGAGAGAGATTTTATAGGAGAATATATATTTTTTCACAACCGGTTGATACAGCAAAAATGAACAACCGATTAGAGGAAGGAAGAATCAGCCATACTCATATTAAACATACTACCATGTACTGTATGTTACAAAGATACACTTTGTATCTTTGTAACATAAACATACACTTTGTATAAACATAAACATACACTTTGTATAAACATAAACATACACTTTGTATAAACATAGTTTTGTTTATAATGTTTGATAAGATTTTGTTTATAAGATTTTGTTTATAATGTTTGATAAACATACACTTTGTATGTTACAAAGAGCTTTAGTTTACAGTTCAAATTTAGTTTTTTTTTTTTGTTTAAAGATTAGAGTTGATGTTTTAATTTAACATTTTATAGTTAAATTTAAGAGTTTATAGTTAAAATATTTTGAGTTACCTGTTTACAGTTTACAGTTTAGATTTGAAAGTTTATATTATAATTTTTTTTTTGTTTAATTTTTGTGTTTAGAATTTGGATTTTACAATTTATAATCTTTCTTTTTTTTTATAATTTATTTATTTGACAGATTTTATAGTTTGAAGTTAAACAAGTGACAATTTAGAAAAGAAAAAATGGTTACATACTGTAGTACAGTTCATTGTTTAGAATGTAGTTTTTACCGTTTAGAATTTAAAGTGTATATTTAACATCGTAAAGTTTACAATTTACGTTTTAGAGTTCATAGTTAAAAATTTAAAGGAAACAGTTTAAAGTTTAGAATTTGGATTGTTTACTTTAGAATTTTACTTTTTTACTGATTTTACAGTTTAAAGTTATCCACGTACAGTATATTTTATATTGTTGAATTTACAGTTTAGATTCAACGGTTCAGTTAAAAAAAGTATTACAGTACAGTTTAGAGTTCATTATTTGGAATATAGATTTTACAGTTTAGAATTGAATTTTGAATTTTAGAGTTACCAGATTAAAGTTTGCAGGTAAGATTTTATAGATCACTGGTCAGAATTTACAATTTTGAGTTTAAAGTTTAGAATTTTGATTTTACAATCTAACAACAGTCAATAATGTAGAGTTTTAAGTTTAGATTTAACAGTTTAGGGGAAAACATTTTATATAGTACGGTTTAGAATGTTCTGTTTAGAATTTAAACTTTAGATTTTAGTTAATATGTAAGATTGTAAAGTATATAGTTCAAAGTCTAGAGTGTACAGAATAGACAGTGCAAATGTAGTACACATTTTGTTATATATGCTTATTATGTCTGCATTATTATGTACAAAATTCAACATTTCCAAACATAACTTGAAAATAGGCTTAAGAAATAATTAATTAATTCTAATTCCAAATAATTCTATAATGAATAAAGAACATTTGCATACCTATAAAGAAAGAAACATATTACATGTAACACCAGTTTTCAGATGGAAAGGAAAATAGGCTGGGTCCTGGGTTCTTCATGAAAATAGAAAGGAGCCAGTGTGAACTCCAACAAGTTACCAGAAAAACTCCCAACATATTCTCCAACACGCGCAGTAAAGTACTTGCAGTACTATGCAAAAGTCTTGGGAACATAAAAAAAAGAAAAGATGCATTTAAAAACATTTCTACATGAAAGAGACTTCTACAAAAGAGTAATAAAATAAACACTCAAATATTGGGTGTAAAAACTCTTTGCATGAAAATAATCAGTAGTGTTTGAGACAGATGTGTACAGTTTTATACTGTAAGTCAAACAGCTTTTAGGTTTTACTGAGTGTGCTGGAGAATATTCCAAGAGTTCTTCTGGCAACTTTGTTACACTGGCTTCTTTTTATTTTCATGCAAAACCCGGGAGCCTAGATTAGGTTTTTTTATTTACATTTTATTTTATTTATTTACTTATTTAATACATTTTTGTTTCCTGGTCTGTCATCTGATATGTTTTTTTTTTTTCTTTTTTTTTTCTTTTTTTTTTTTTACATGCAGGCAAATATCCTTCTGTAATGTTATTTACTTATTAATTTTTAAGTATGGATTTCTATGTTGCATATGTTTTATGTTTGGAAATAGTGAATATCATTGTACATAATAATGCGGGGGACATTAAATATATATTAACATTTGTACCTAATATAATACAGTGCCTTTTGCTCAGTACTGTATATTAAAATTTCACTTAAGAATTTATAGTTTACAGTTAAAAGTTTACAATTTGGAGATTAAAGTTTATAGTTTAAAGTTTACAGTTTTACAGATTTTTACGAGTATGAGTGACGGGATGAACACGGGGTCGGACCGATACCCAATAACAGTATCCGTATCTCTAGCCATCCTTAAGCTCGGAGAGGTTTTATGTGTGTGTGTGTGTGTGTATGAGACAGAGAGAGTGAGAGTACATAAGGTACAATCATAGAGTCATCTGTCATCCCTAACTGGGGAACAGGGAGGAACAGAAGAGAAAGACAAAGAGGGAGAGCTCTGAAGTGAGTCGGAGCTGGTTTTCATCATGACCAAACGAGCGTCAAAGCTGATGAGTGTACTGGGACTGCGGGACGCCAAACATGCACGCACACACACACACGTCCAAAACTCCGCAGAGAGATGCTAGCTGTTGACGGTTTTATGTAAGGAGCTTCGGCTTTAATACATTAAATATTTAACGACAGATGCATCGTGAACAGATTACATCTCACCCGGAGCCTCTACCATGTTAGTGCCACTGCTGCAGAGGGAAAACCACCACAAATAACAACAATTAATATAAGATCAGTGGTTGCTCTGAAGTCAGCTCCCTTCGTTTGATCAAAAAAAAAAAACAACAACCCTGTGATCAAATGTCAGAGCTGTAAATAGCAGAGCTTTTAGTCAGCACCGAATGCACAGCCTTGAGCCAACAGAAGGGAAAAGCTCCATTTGACTCAGGGCTCAATACTCCCTCGGGGTCCTGCAATGTAATCACATTCACATACTTTTAGCTTTTAACTATCGCAGCAGTATACATTAACTTTCCACCTTGGTCCGTTTTCAAAGATCTCTGTGCATAATTAGATACTTTCTATAGCATAATTAATTTCTCTGGCAGCTACACAAAGGAATAAGTTAAATAAATTCATATACTGCAAAAACGAATATCTTGAATATAGATACATTCATTTAGACTTTCCTAAAATAAGTTTACAACAAACAAAATATGAAATAATTAAGCTTATTTATAATAAAATTTTACTAAAATGTAAGCAAAAATAAATCTGGTTCTGTTGACAGAAAATTTTCTGGAAAGAAGCAAAATTCCCTGACGATAGAACAATACATTTTTGCTTACAATTTTAGTAACATGTGACTAGAAATAAGCTTTATATTCTTCTATTTGGTTAGTTGTAAACTTATAAGACTTTAAGAAATTATAGATAGGTTGGCTAGACTTAAGAATAGTTCACTTGCTAAAATGTCTCAGCCTGCATTTGGTTCGCTTCATTCGTATGTTGAAGATTCTTTGTATGCTGAGGCACAATTTCAGTTCTTAAAGGTGAAAATTTGTGAGGCATTCATTAAAATCAAACATTATGGTTGTTGTGAAAAAGCATACACCGCAAAATAAATAAATAAATAAATAAATAGATAGATAATCATAAAAAAACAAATAAAATAAAAAAATTTTTAGCATCTTAGCAAGTGACGTATTCTTGAATGTAGCCAAACCTTCTGTATGTAGAATTTATTAAGATAAGTTACTAACAACCTTATGACTTATTTCTATTTAATTGTTACTAAAAATGTAAGTGAACATGTCTTGTTCTATCTGTTCTAAAGAATGTCGCTTCTTTCCTGTAAAAACCTCCTAAAACTAACAAAATTAAAGTTAAGTTTTTTTATATTTCTTTTTTTTCTTTTTCTTTTTTGTATTAGTTTAAGATACAATGTTACATTTAAAACATAAGATATTAATACAATTTGATTAGAAATATGCTTAATCTTATATTTCATTTGTTGTAACCTAATTTTAAGAAAAGATAGATAAATTTGACTGTACTCAAGATATTTTCACTTGGTAAGATTTTCTTTTTTGCATTGTGCACACTCTATTTAGCGCTCCCTAACAACTAATTTATTCTTGATTTATTTTTCAGAACAGTTTGTACTAGGACTGTGATTTTTATCGAATTAGCATTTACAGTAGTTCACTTGCGAGATTAAGAATAAAGCTGTTTTAATTCATCATCCCTAATGTTCCTCCTGAAATGCACTATTTTAAAAGTCTGACTTTCAAAAAATTTTAGGTCAAGTTAAGAATTTTTTTTTTTTACTTTTCTACTTTAATTTGTGCAAAGAAGTTTTTTTTTTTTTTTTTTTTTACTAAACTTTAACTTTTACCTGGGGATTCGATTTAAAAAATTGGTTTTCATTTATGGTTTTGATAAATATCTGCCATTTGGGTAGATACATTTTAAAGATAAATTTCTTGTTCTATTGGCAGATTTTTTTTGCTTATTTCTTGAAATAAATGTAGCAAATGTATCTGCTAACAACAAGAACAAAAACTTTATGCTTAAAAATTTAACTACATCTGGAAATAAGCTTAGTAATCCTATATTGGGTTAATTGTTTATTTTTGCAGTGTACCAAATAGCAGATGTATATTATTATTATTATTATTATTATTATTATTATTTATTGTAAATTTCAGCTTTACCCTTGGATTAGTTGTATATAATTCAACATTATTTTCACTGGACTTCACAGTAGAAGAGTAGATTTCTCACTGATTTGCGAACATGCTTGCAATTTCAGTGGGATTAACGGACTTGGCTGTGGCAGGTCATGCTTCATGAACGATAGCTAGTTAAAAGCCAGAGTCAGACTTTAGACCAAGAAGACAAACGATGTGAGCTTTAGCTCGGTTGTGCTGCAGCGCTCTCTCTGTTTGTCAAAGCATTGCCCCAATCCTCTGCATAAATAACTGAATAAATAAATGCAGATGGAGCTGGTCTATCAAATACCCCCGAGACAAGCATGGCCGCTTGCTACCTCGTGACTACTGGGCGTCTGGTCCTAGCGTCTCTGCATCCTCAACACATCGACCTGGCGCGTCGCATGAACAGCAGACAAATCAATGTTATTGTTGTTTTGTTTTTTGTTTTTTTTTAAATGAAACAAAAGCAAGGACGAAAATCCAGGTCGCCCGAGCCACTGCTCAATATGCAGCCATGTACACATACACATAACAAGGTAAGGTTCAATCAGATATTTATTTTCATACAAATATTCCACCTGAAATGCTTGTTATTCTGCTTTTCCCGGAGCAGAAACGACTGGAAAATATTGTATATTCTACTTTCTATTTCAGTTTAAAACACATCCAGTTAGTCTCATAGCAAATAACAGCATATCTACTGTATAATGTAAAAAATACAACAACAAAAAAAAAAAGACCAACATGGAGGAGTAAAGAGACGCATCTGATTTGCATTATTGCATTTCAGTGATATCTCGCCGCAGTAAGGGACCTCATTGTGTTTCCACTTCTTGAACATTACACCCGTTCCTTTCGGCTCAATAAAACCCTGAGAACCTCATTACGTATTCATTACTTAGCAAAAAATGATATTCCAAGCATACAAACAAACAATTCTTGTTTTTGTTTTTTTTTAAAGCTACGAATGCTTTAATTTTTACCCCAGTTTAAAAAGTATTCATTGATTCATGATTATTTTTATATATTTGTTTCTCAGAGCAAGCCTAACACACTAGGTTGGCGTTTTGCAAGAAAACATTCTCTTTCGACACGTATCTTCATCCCAGCCTGCTAATTGGGCCACATGAGGGAGCGATCGCTAAAATGGCTGTAATAGCGCTGCGAATAGCGAAACGCTGGATAAAATGCGCTACCATAAAAACGCTTTAGAAGACGACAAATGATTCCCGGTGGCCATGTCTGAGCCCGTGAGGGCATCTTCGCCATTTGCCATCAGCAGGAAAACAAAACAGCTCAAATGGGAGCGGCGTGTTTTTGCCATCATGTTCCATTACGTTAAAGCATAAAAAACACACGCGCTCGGGATGAGGAATCGATCGTCTCTGTACGCCGAATGCACTCATCTTTAGATCAATGCCAGTGAATATTGAAAGCAGTATTTGCTCGATGTACTGTGATGTTAGGAACACCGGAAACTCTTTCAGTGGTGAATGAAGACTATTCACTGGACTGAGATTAAATCTCTGTTTTACACACACACACACACACACAGATCAAGCGACATTAACATACTGTACTCGCTACTGAAATAAAATCCCACATAAGCACTTAATTTAATCTTGTGTAACAGTGGAACAAGGCTCATGAAGGATCCCGAAATAATAGAAATGTCGCCATGTTGCTTCTGCACTCAAACCATAATCGTAAAGATTTGTAAGTAGAAGAACTTGAATCCACCATGTGACCAATATGCTCATCATTTGAATGACTACAAACAACCCCCTGGATTATTATTATTATTATTATTAATCTCCTCGGGTCAGTCATGAATGTCTGCACATTAAAAGAATGCGAACGATTCCATTACACAAATTAGCAACTGCCTAAGAAAAACTATTTTCCCATCACCAAATGATTCAATTAGTGTTGCACGGGTCATTTGGCCTTCGCCTTGGTCTCTGCTAACAGCGGCGAGAGGAAATGCAAAAGAAGCACCCGGCTGCTCGCTAATGCGATTCCATTTCTCAGAAGTTGTATGCACCGAGGACGTTCTTTAAATCCGAAAGAAAACGGCGCACGGAATGACTCGGTGAGCTTTTTTTTTTAAGATTAGTTGTCAAAATTCAGGTATCATCTCAATCCTCCTCTGAAGGAAATATGAAACATGAAAACAACATTATGATGGTCTGCACAGAACTCGATGGAAATGATTGACAATTGGTGACACTCACGCGTGGGGTTTGAGTAACACTACAACAAAGCTTTCAGATCAGATGCAGATGAATCCTTTGTTGAATTGGTTCACTGATGTTCATAGAAAGTGCATAATGCTAATGCATAAATGTCATTCTACTGTACATCTTATCTATTTCTCACAATAAGTAAGATCTATGTATGTAAAACAACATTCATATCACAGACGTATATTTCTCCCAAACAATCAAAAAATAACTAAGTGTCACAAGGAAACTTAAGTTAAAAGAAATGAATAATATGGGAAAGAGAAATGAAGAGAAGCCACAAAGTAACCTTCAGATTAAAGCTTTCCTCCTTCTTATTAAACTCATCATTTTCCCATGTTCTGCACAATCCTCTTAAGCCCTATAAGTAGTCATATCTGATTATTGAGGGCTTACAGGTGGAATCAGTGTACGGACAGAAGAAAGAGAAAAAGGAAGAAGATATGTATTATATTGTGAAACCCACTTACTGAAAGAGATCTAACATCCATTGATCTGTTGATTGGTTCAAGTGAACTTGAGCATCAGAGCAAAGGCCAAGATTATTTTTACACTCGTTTCCAACACCTCGATGCAAGCAAACTCCATGTTCTTCAACATGCCTGAGTGCCGATGCCAAGTTCAGTGTGATCTCCTGATTCCTGCCAAGCAAATTGGCTCTAGATTACACCTGTACCCTGGATGCTGTGAAACAAGCTTGGCTGAGGCAGTGCTGTATATCTAACCAATTGGCTGATGGAAAATGGAAGGCGAAAAAAAAAAAAAAAAATCCTAGCTGAGTTTCTTGATAGGTTGCTGGTCCACATTTTGGGGGTGTATCAACACTTAGTGTAGGGATGACATTTCAGCAACAGATTTACCATTTATTGTAAATCCAGAGCAACATACTGTAAAATTGGAGGTTGAACACCTTGCTCAAGGATTTAACTAGGCAGAACCAGGACTCCAATTACTATCCAGAAGCCTTACAAATCCCCAGAGATGCTGCTTGTCACCAAGCAAAAAATCAACTGCTTGAGGCCCCAGGCCAGTAGGGTGACAAACCTTTTTTCATCATTTGTAAGACAATGGTAGTGATTCAGTTGGCTCTGATCCCTTAGGAATATTTCAGCAGTTCAGCATCCCAGCAAATACCTACCTTCCAAGACCAGTCCTGAACAACTCCAAAACCCCCTGGAAAATCCCAGTGCCGGTTACCAGCCAAAACCTCCATTTATAAACAAGCCACTGTGCAATCAATGAGCTGCTTCACAAGCACTCAGCCAATGGGACTATATATCAGAATCTCTGTCAATCGTGGATTTGTTAACCAGCCCATGAAGAAGGTCAAGTGGACGATTGTATGGTGCAAAGCCTGCGGCATAATTACAGCATACTCAGAGCCACTTCTACACATCGCTCCGGGTACTATGTGAACAAGCTGAAGTGAGCTAGTTCATCCAGCCCCAGGCCCCAAGGTCAGAAACTACAGCCAGAGAAAGCCGCTTAATTACAGGCCAGGTAATGCCAGCATGAGCCATGGTGGATCTGTGCAACTTCCTTGAGGGAATTCATCAGATGGCCTGTTAATGCAGATCCTCCCAGACCACCTAGGCCTGCCAACCTTGTAATGAGCATCCCCTGTCTGAAAGGCTTTGTCGTTGGTGTGCCACTGGCAGCTATGTTGCTTTGGCGACTCCGCCATATGAGCAGCTGGTTGCTTATAATGGATGGCACAACACCAAGATTCCAGGCTGAGCCCTTCCTGTCCATGCACTAATAGTCACTTTTTTGCCAAGACTGTTGTTTCTTTGTCACTTCTCAAACTTTAAAGGGTAGGTGTCATTAGCAAATGATCATCAGGTCAATCAAGTTAACTGAACTAAGAGCTGTAGATCTGAGAAGAAAATATGTTCAAGAAGATTAGTCTCATATTCTTGGACTATGAAAACTGAACAATTCTGTAGCTCTTCGAAAAAGTACAGGATGTATATAGAGTCATGTGTTGCTTAACGCCCACGATGTACTCTGTGAAAGAGGATGTTATGTGACTATGATGTTGTGCTAACACCATATTATATACTTAGTAAAGCTATATGGGATACTCTAGTATAAACTTTTGTTTTACTTCTAAATCTATGCTTGTCCTTTGCCTCTTCCTGCTGCTATACACTTACACTGTTCTGGTCCCACTAGGGAGCCATAATGCACTTCATGGTGATATTTATTGAAAGAAAATTACGCTACAACACTCAAAGTATGTCCAGATGTTTCCTAAAGTAATATCGTAGGAATACATTTTTGTTTTGTTGTCAAAAGAAAAGCCTTTGAACTATTTTCTGTAGGTTTGGAATATAAATAAATCGAAAAACATAATTGCATGTAAATACATGAACATATTCTGACTGTGCATAATTACTCTACCGCTGTATATATTCAAATTGATCTCACCTCTAAATTCATCCCCATGCTATTCCATTACACACTAATCATACAGCTCATCGTACACTGATTATACCAAACTATTCATCCTACCTCTTTAATAAGCCTTGTTTTGCAATGATGGTTATGTGTGATAATGTAATTGCTTTGCATTTGTCTGATTTTATTCAGTGGACCTGAGAAGTGCTTTATTATAAGGAATTGCACCAGCCTGGTTCTTGTGAGATTGCAGTGGCAGCAAAGGGACATGTGACACAACCAGGACAGCATCAACGAAGGTAGAACTGCTTGCACGGTTAAAGCCGCTGAGACCCCACACCTTGTCAGGTGCAATTACTAGCACCATCTTGCCTTCTCTGGCCATATGCAACCTGCTCGACACTTCTGCAAATGTCAGACCGTGTGTGTGTGTGTGTATGTGTGTGTGTGTTTGCGTGTGAGTGTGTGGACACAATTCCTGTCGGAAATACTTTAAGCTGTTCTTCCGTAAAAAGCATGAGCACTCAAACACATGAGCGAGTCTGTTAAATTGTAAGAATTCCCCAAAAGTGATGGTTGCCACTGAACCATCAAGTTTCACCAAGCATTTGAGATATATTTGAATTGCTAGTCTTCAAAATATGGGGTGGTTTGATAGGGAACTACATAATAAACCTTCACACCAATGTTGGTGTCTGTCAATTAGACCCTTCAATGCTATCACCAAAGTGTACATGAGCCCCATGAGCCATAACTAAATCCTTCGTTTCTACTGTAAATGTGTTTTAATTGTCTTGTAACTGATTATCCACTTTATTTTATTTGTGTTTTATGAATACATCCAGATACCTTTTATATAGAATAAACCACGGAACCATTCAGAAGCAAGAGTTTGTCTTCCTAGGAAATAAGGTCAATATTTATTCCACTCCAGAGCAGTGGAGCGAAACGTTCCGTCCTCGATTCGATCCCATTTACGGAGCTGTCATCGAGGACCGCATCCAAGTGACCTGTTCGCAAAGACAAGTGACCGGTGCATGAAAAGCGCCCCTCTTTGACAGCTAAGCCTTGGACTCTTTGATCAGCAATGCTCTCTAGCAGAGCCAATCTATGGCCTCGGTTTGGTTGGGGTAGTGGGTGAGATGAGGGCAAGTAAAACAGAAAGTCCGAAGCATTAGTCAGGAAAGCTTTTCTTTTCTATCTCCCAAACCCGAGCACTAGCCTTATAAGCACATTCTCCCCAGTGCTTAGCAGCTGCAAGCTGATTGAGCATGGAGCTGGCTGCTTTCATTTTAATGTAATAAAATATTGAGGACAGCTATTATAGATGTTGGATCCTTTGAACCTTCTGAGTATTAAAGCACCATGCACAGCTGCCTCCCTGCAGGCCAACTCAAGAGCAGACAAGCTACTTTCTACTGGAGCTACTTTCTACTGGCTTCAGATCTTTTCTTCTCTGTCTCTCTGAGTCTCTTTGAACATTGCTATAAATAGTCTTTTTAAAGCCTTAACAAGACCTTTCAGTAACTGACAAAAATACAAACCTTGGGGTCAACCACAAAATCTGTAATTTGTCCTCAACAGTAGACATGAATAATCTGTGCGGATCATCTCACGATCTGAGTACGCTTTGAAATAAAAGGTGGAAGAAAGCAGAGAGACAGCAGCACACTTTGCGAAAGCCTTTCACAAGTTTCAATCACAAAAGTTCTGAGGTCAATGAAAGCTGTTCCAGCTGTAATAGAGTTCAGAAGAAGATACAGTGCTACTAAAAGAGTTTCATCTAGCGTCTTTAGTTTGCTTCATTAAGTAAACCATCATATATTCGGTATTTATAAAACCTAGCAACAGAAAGGTTCATATTTAGCTTTAGAAAGGTAGAACTACCAGCAGAGCCAGTATGAGAGCAGGCAAGAACATGAGCATTTGGGGGGTGGGGGATCAGATCCTCCTCTTCCTCCAGCAGCAAATTAGGCCGAATTTAGGGCGTTAACATATTAGAAACGATTGATTTGTACCGTGCTCATGAATGATTGCTCCCCTTTGCCACTCTCCTGCTGGCCAGCATTCACCTTGCTCTAAGGCAGTGCTTCTCAAATAGTGGGGCGCGCCCCCCCAGGGGGGCGTGAGGCTCCGTCAAGGGGGGCGCGTTTGACCTCGGGGAACATGCTTTTTTTCTATTTTGATTTTTTTAC
>JAQMYG010000013.1:17546932-17563293 GCA_030014215.1 Clariallabes teugelsi | reverse complement strand
AGTGTAGACACGAAGTGTAGCAGACCATAGGTGTAGTTATAACAATTTTATAGACAAATGATACTATTTATAGTCGCACGGGGGGCGCGAGATGTTTTCTTCTTCCTAGGGGGGCATGACAGAAAATAATTGAGAAGCACTGCTCTAAGGGCTCTATTTTCAGGATCACTTGGATATTTACACCCTCCGATACAGCAGGTGGCAGTATGCACCTCATTAAACACAAGAGAAGAAGAGAATAAGGAAGGTAACTTTTGCAGCATGCCTAATATTATTGCTATTTTGGGGAAAATGTCCAGCATGATGCTCTCGTGTGCCTTTCTACTGTATCAATTATGAATTTATAGGTCAGATGATGAGATCGGCACACACTGAGGAGACCGACTGCACTGATGACGTCACATCTAAACAGTGATCTACTTCCGTGCTAAGGTACGATTGCTTCTACATATGATTTGATTTGCACCCGAGTACGCCGTATCGTACCGGACGCAGAACGATTATATTCTCACTGATCAAAATGAATCAAACATGGTCCCAGGCCATTAAAAAAAAAAGTTCCTTGTTCTTACCTTAAAGTGCCTTGTTCTTACCTTTCCTCACTTAGACACTCATGTTTCTACTTGGTTCCCAACATGTCATTTGGACATTTCATCAAGCTGGAAATGAATCCCATCAAGACTGAACTGCTTTTGATCCCAGGAGATCCATCCTCATGTCAGGATCTTGTGATCTTTCTTGGATAACTCTCAGACCTCACCATCTGTCACGGCACATGAAGTCTTGGAGCATTCACTCACAATCAGCTACCCTTTTCTATTCATGTTGCTAAAACCAATTTTCTTCTTTATAACATCAAAAAGTATTTGTCTATTTTTATCCATGTGCTTGTTCAGTCCGTTGCCATTTCAGACTGGACACCTGGCAGGTCTACGTACCTCTCCACTGGTTTGACCTCTGTAGATGTTCCACTTTAATGTTTAATGTTGATGCTGTAACCTCTCACAGCCGGAGATCTTGAGAGAGCTGATTGGCTGAGCTCTCTCAGGGGGGAGGGATGAGAGGAACTTAGTGCTCCCACAGTAATCACGGCTCTACAGCCAATCAGGGGCGTCTGTGAGCTCACGCGAGCGGATAGCGCTGTCCTCCGAGTGTGTTACTCCGCCCCCAACGGTGCGTGACTGCGCAGTTCGAAAAGATGCGGTCGGCTGGCGTCACGTGGTTCGGAGGAAACACGTGATAGTCTTCGGCCCTCCTGGCTGAGTGGTAGTAGTAGCCTTAATGCGGGAGCCCCCTAGTGACGGGGAGGAATTGGACACGACTAAATTAGGGAGAAAATCGGGATTTTTTTTTTTTTTAAAGTAAAAAAAAAAAAAAACACACAAAGTCTTGCCTACAAACCAAAAATGGGCCAGCACCCCTCAACCATAAGTCACTTATCACCCCATGCACCACGGTCGCTCAAGTACCATAGCACTGCTCATTTACAACATCATCAACATTTCTCACGGTACAAGGAAGACCTGCATCAAGGCTCTTCTCTCTTCTGGCATGTAGGTGGTGGAATAAACTTCCCCAGGATGTCTGAAAGACTGAATCGTTGGCTATCATCAAACATGTCTAAAGACCTTCATCTTAACAAATCTTGAACCGCCCCTTGTTTCTTCATATTAATTAAAATTAAATGGTGTAGATTAAAAAATGAAAGAAATGGAAACAACTGCTTCACCAGGACAGGCTGCCTAAAGTGCCTAAAGATACAATTTAAAAACTGGGTTGTTTATGTAACAGCCTCAGCAGCGACCTCATTTCCCCTCTTGTCCGTTCCAACCACTCCGCATTCAGCATCAACAGTACACTAATCACCGGCCTGATCATCTGTCATCATCTGCACCTGTTTCTCACTGGTTGAATGTAATCATCTGCACCTGTTTCTCACATGGACTGAAAATGAGAGGGACAAAATTAGAGACAAAAATGTCCTTCAGGAATCTTGGAGAACTATTCTTTGTATCACAATTAGAATCACTAAGTTGATTGTAAGGACCTTTGCTCTTTATGATGAATGTAAGTGCTTTTTATCCTCATTTCACTGAGCATTGTAAAACAGTAAATGAATTAGAAATCATAAAATGGAAGGAAATCCTTACAAACCTTACAACCTTACAACAAAGATAACGGTGCCAACTAGGTGGTTGAGCTCATGGAGGATGTACGGAGTGATCAATTTGAGTTATGTAATTCAAATAAAAGTCAGAGTGCACCTTTGGAGCGCTTGAAATGGCACAGAAAGCCTGCACAGCACTCAGTCACTGGGAGGGAAAAAAGCTGAAGACTGGACTTCAGTGGTGAGAAAAAAAAACACCTACAACGTACAATAACGGGGGGGGGAAAAAAAGGAAAGAAAGAAAAACCTTCAAGACAGTTTGGCATCTACTTCAAGCCTCAAAGACTAGTGAAGTTAATCCTGAGTGCATTCTCTCCTCTTTTTATGCAATTAGTGTGGAAAATAATTTGAAAACGACAGCAGAAGTGACGATTAAATCAATCACTTTTCTGTCAACACTTAGTAGATAGTGAGACAGGTATGGATCTCCTGACTGATTGATTTCAGTGGGTGGATATCACTGAGGACAGATGAGCAATGAGCAAGCAAAGGCAGCCATTTTATATTCAAATAGAACCCATTAGCATGACACACCAATACGTCAAAGCAATTGGAGGTGAAGTGTCGTTACAGTCGGACCAGATACAACAGTCAAATTCTATTAAACGGAGCAAGGTAGTATGGACAGGGTTTTGCAAGCTGATTCGGTGGACTTTTGGCGAGGTACTGTAGATGGTTAGCCCGTAGTTTGATTCGGCTCAGACGGAAAAGGGTTAAGAATAGACTTGACAGAAGGTAAGTCCAGCTCGACCAAGCGAAATGTTTGAACCTCCTGCTAAGAAAGAAACATTACAAGAACTCCAACCACCCTACAGCAAGAATGGATAAGATCATTAGTAACTCTTAGTGAACATCAAGATCAACAAGCGATTTGTAAGCATCAAATCCCAGGGTTTACACTTCTCGAGCTGAAACAGCAGGCCAAATCACCCCCTAACTCAGACTCCTCACCCGCCTCACAGCTGCGAGCTGGGCGATCAATCATAATAAAGCGTGCATAAAGATGCTAAACATCTTTTCAGGACTCAAATATTATCGTGAAGTGATTCCCTCTCTCTTGCTATTAATTAAATCATGAAAAATGATGGGATATTCCTGCTGGAGCAAGGTAAGCCTAAGATCATTGCAGTAATTATTGTAACACCGTACAGCTCAGAGGTCTCAATGAATACAATATTCACTGTATTGCATTAATTCAGAAAAAAAGTCAACAGCAGAGTGGAATGATGAAGCAGAGTTACCACCTCGTAGTGCATTATTTTTTACAACAACCATAGCAAAAGAAAAAAAAAAACTTACAGCTTGTCAAGTTAGCGTGAAACCTCAAAGCGAACTGCGATTAAAAAATCAAAGCGCTTGTTTGTTTTCGTGCCACTCATGACCACGAGGCCGGAAAACGGTGCCACGTTGACTGCTTGTCAGGTTAAAAAGTGAACACGGATCTCTGGAACCTTTTTCAGGATCCAATCACGTCCTAATTCCATTCGCTTCATATCTCCTGCCTGGTCAATCGATCGCAATAAAGCCTGATGTTTAGAGCGAATGGGAATCAAACATGCTGAATGTCTTTTTCAATAGTCCATTAGGGAAAGGAGTCTTTTCCGGTGTCATTGCATGATGAGGAAGGAATGAAATTGAGAACTGCTTCTCAATTATCTGAGATGAAACTGGATGCTCTGCTGATAAAGCCAGGGACTGGCTAGGGTGGTGACTTGGCCAGGAATTAATTTAAAAAATGATAAAGTTGTATACTAAATATAATTGAATTATTGCATGATCTGCACAATTACTGTATACTGATATGTCTAATGCGCTTATGTGTTTCAGCCAGACAGTGGCATGGTGATGGCACGTTCCTTATTTTATTATACTGTATAAGGCACCTTGATATACAGTATGAGTATATTGTTGCTACTCGTATAAATGGTTTCTACTGAAAATGACTTAGTTATCAGTACTTCACCATGATATGGCTAGGCTCAGGATCTAAATACCTAAGCTCAAGTGGTAAAGCTAAAACAATGTTATCTGGCAGCTGTGCTGTACGTGTGCTAAAGTATATTAACCACCCATGGCTACGGGATACGGAGAACTAATTAGACGCAAAGCATCATCTGAAAACAACAACAAAAAGTGTCTCCTCAAAAATAAACCGCATTGCTTTATGTCTGAACGATTCCAGGAGCTCGATGATTGTGCAAACGCGCAGCTCTCCGTGCCAAATTCTCGTATATTCCCACGAGCTCCAAGCTCTTTGTGCTAAATGTAATTAATTACATCATGCTTAGCATTGTTAGTACTCTACACGAAGCCAAAGGCTGGGTACAAACGCTCGACTGTACTGCGCCAAACTCTAATTCAAAAGCCGGAGTCTTTGTGCAGCAGTCTACAGTCGCTGGGACGGTGTCCAGGGCAATTAAAAAGAGAATTTAATGCTGATACCTGCATCCTAATATTTGAAAGGGGCTCCCAACCTGTATTTTATCTCAGAGCCAGAATGCAGATCTACAATCATCTTCCTGATTGTATTGACGCTCAGAAAAAAAAAAAAAAGAAAAAGAAAAATTGGTCCTGGCCTCCAAGGAGGCTCTGAGGAAGTTGATTGATACGTCCTCGGACTGAAATATGGCATCTCCTGGTGGCTGCTGTGTAAGGCGGCGCAGTAAATCAGAATTCTGCAAGGCATACGGTACGTATAACCCGCTGCCTGCCTGTCAGTCACTAATAAAGACAGCGGCATATGTGATAGAGGTTGTTTTCGAGCTGAAAGCACTGTTGCCATGGCATAACTTGGAGAGGTTCCATTTCACTGAGTGGACCATCCGCCCACATATCTCCACAGGTGCCTCGTGTCAAACTGGAGAGAGAAAACAGCAAAACTAATCTCAAATATAATCCAAATGTGACGGATAATAAATCGCAGATGCATGGCCTGGCTAAACGCAGGTACTTTCTCCACACTGGGGGATATTCTCGACAGCCGAAAGTCTACTAGGAAGCTTACGAAGAGTCGCTACTTTAGAAGGCTCAAATTATTGGCCTGCATCAAGCACCAGAAACAATTAAGGAGATTTGAAAATACTGGAATTGGGTTAAGAGCTGGCCAACACATTATTACAACCTGTGAGGATAGTGATGATCCGTTGTGGTCAGAAATAAATAACAAATGGAGATCACTTCAACAATTCCATCTATCCAAAGGAACCTCTGTAGTCCAACTAGGAACCGTGGAGGCCGATGGTGACCGCTGTACTTATTCCTATTGGTAGGACCTCTGGTCAACATTCACACTATTTTGGAATTTGGAGAACACCAATCAGCTTAATCTACATGACTTTGGACTGTGGGAGGAAACTAGAGTACCGGAGAACATTTCCATACATGCACAATGTGACGAGAACTCACAGGATGGTCCAGAAGAAAACCATGCGTTAGTGAGATTCATCAGGAGAAAAACACTTAAATTTGCTAGTAATCATGGAGACTGGACTTTAGAGCAATAAAAAATAAGTTCATGTGACCTGTTGAGTCCAGATCGAGTGTATTCCAGCGTGTCGGGGTAAGAAGAGAAGCGCATGAAGCGATCGTGCATAGTGTCTACTGTACAAGTCTCTGGAGACAGTGTTATGATCTGGAGTTGCTCCAGTCGCTCAGGTCTAGACTCAGCAACGTTATGGGGCAATAAAATGAAGTCAGCTGACAACCTGAATGTACTGAATGACCAGGTTATCACATCTATGGAGTATTTCTGACCTGATGGTGTGGGTATATTCCAGGACTCAGTGTGTGAAAGAGTGGATCTGGGAGCACGAGGAATCATTTTCACACATGAACTGGACACCACAGTGTGTGTGTGTAATCAAAGCTGAAAGTGATCCATGGAATCTTAGCGTATGCGGCTTTTTTACCTGGCAGTGAAAGATATACAGTATAATGTATGTAATGTCATCTATCTATCTATCTATCTATCATAATAATAATAATAATACTTCTCATGATGATGATGATGATGATTATTATTATCATTGTTGTTGTTTATGATGTATCTATCTATCCTATTCTATCACTAATGATTAAACATTAAGGTTCTTAATGGTGTCCTGGCAGTCTCAGTGATTCGGTTCCTAAGAAGACATTTACTTCCTGATACCCGGGCTCCAGAGCACAGATGGGTTGAAGTGACCATGCGTGTCCGGGGCCACAGTGAGCCGCTCTGCGTGCTGTCATAAAGCACAGCTCCTAGCTTACAGCAACCAGACAAGACATTTCCAAATACACCATCCTCATTAAAGACAATATGAAGGATATTAACTGTAGCGTAAACTCTGCAGCTTTATTTTTTTGTAACATACGCTGTGTGTTTGTCTTTTAATTATGTGTTCCCAAATGACAGCTTTCTGTGAATTAAAACGCTAATCCCTCGCCTGATCTTGCATTAAACACTTTCCCCCTGGATTAGAGGAAACTGGTGGCCAAAGAGCAATCTGGAAGGGCAGATTGTTGGAAATTCTTGGCCAGGGCGTCCCCACGCTCTCTGATGGCCGGGTTCCTGCGTTTCTGCACGCTGGGAGTACTGCTGCTATTATGAATATGATGAAAAGCAGCGTGCAGGAATCGGATCTAAACTCCGGGTCAGGACTGGCTTCAAGCGTCCTGCGTTTCCTCCATGTTTCATCACGCTGACAGGTGCTGGCTTTATTTATTTTTTATTCAGACTAAAATAAGCCGACCTTATGAAAAGCCAGACTCAAATATCAAACCCAAACACACGGAATCCGCGCAAAGTCATTAAAGCCCATTTAAATGCATCGACTAATATGCAGAGGGATTCGGCGACGCATTACCTGCCTCACGTGACGCGTATTAGTTTTCATGTCCAAATATAAAAAGTGACATTTGGCGCGTGTCCACTGGATAGGATTAAGACTGTCACTTTGGACAAATTCTTTTACGCAACTGAGCCGGAATAGATCAGTCCATCATTCATGCTTGCTTTTTTTTCCCCCATGAGTATCCTTTTATCTTTTCTTCTGTTGCCTTCTCATCCCTCTCTCTGTCACGGAGACGGAGGACGAGTGTAATCTCTAAAACACTGTCAGCATGTCAAAGGTTCCGGCAAAGCCACTTAAACAACAGGGTGTCGATAATGGTGGAGAGAGAGAGAGAGAGACGAGAGAGAGATGTTGAATATGAGTGCTGGGATCTTCTGCCAGGTTCTGACTGGGAGAAAAATAAAAACATGTGAAAAGATGGAGATGTACACAGGAACATATGCTTCCAGGTGTCAAGGGTGAATGAATGTGTGTGTGTGTGTGTGTGTTAAACACATTAAAAATTGATGTGCATTCCTCGCCAGATTTAGATTGGCTTTCTCTCCTCACGTTCCAGTTCAGTAATTAGCGCCTGCGGCGGAGCTACTCAATAAAAGAATAAAACTAAGTACGCGAGTGAAAAAGTCAACAAGCAGCATGATGAACGAAGGATGCAGATGCAGATGAGCAGAGGACGCAGATGTGGAGGATGGACAGGCGGTCGTGCGGAGGACGAAGATGGATATGAAGAGACGATGAGCGCAGTGGTTTCTTTAAAGTGTAAAGTGGGCGGGGCTTATATTACATAAAGCCTGCATAATAATTTTCCATGACCTATCACCGGGTCCACGAGGTCGCTGTTTGCTTTTCAACCCACACAGTTTCCTGAAGATCAAGGTTTACTCTTGATATTTCCATTCGATTCCAAGCACCCTCACGACTCAAAACTAACCTAGTAGTCAAAAAGCTAATCCACTGAGACAAGGCTCACCTTCAGAGCAGAAGCTAACCTCATGGAATAAAGCTAAGCTCATGCGTGAAAGCTAACCTAACCTTTATTTTCTACAACCTACATGGTTCTAGAGGTTATACACAGGTCTAGAACAAAACACAAAATCCTCTTCTCGGGAAGAATTCCACTGATAATGCAACGTAAAGAAACGAGAACACAAGAACAAGCTTGTGCAAAAGCAAACCTTTAGCTGGAGGAGAAAACGCTTTACAGATTTAGCGCTAATCCTTACTCGACTCTAATCAGCCATTAACCGAGTGACATCAGAAGTAAAGGAGATCCTGGATCTTCTCAAACCTTAGACTGAACCAAAGATCAAAGGTGAGAAAGGAGAAGAAATAATGAGAAGAAAAGTAATCAATCTGTAACAGATGGAGCGTGCTATGAGACGAGTTACGCTCGCTAATCTTTGCTGACGGTTAGTCAAGAGCAGAACAAGGAGCAGAAAACTGAGCCTCCAGGGAACCCTCTGAGGCCCGACTGGCCTTATGTTTCCATATAGACTTTAAAGTAAAAACCCAATCAATACTCTATCTCTGGCTTCCATATTATTCTCTCTATAGCTTTTCATTTTCCTTCATTTTCCCCCCTTGGATAAGGACCGGATGAAAGAGAGGATTCAAAGACATAAGATTCCTCCAGTGAGCAGAACAAGAATGCTGCACAAAACTTGCGGGGAAACCTGGTGACGCTGAAATGGATTAACTTCCCTTTGTCTGTATTTGAACTACAGTAACAATGCTTCGATTTGTATTAAACCAAAACACTAGGGATGTAAATAAATACAAGTGCTTCATTTGCCCAATCAGCTACATTAGTGATTGTTGATGTTGGGATCTTGAGGAGTTCAGTTCCGAGTTGTGCAGAGCTCACAGGGACATCGTCCCGCTGGATAAGGGTTTGGACCTCTTAGATCTTGATTGTAATGCTACAGCATAGAGAGACTCACTCAGGCACTCATTTTCTATAGCGCTTATACTTTATTTCCATTTACAGCATTTGGCAGACACCCTTATCCAGAGCAACTTGCATTTTTATCACATTATAATACACATCTGAGTGTTTGAGTCAAGGGAGAAAAACAGTGGCAACTTGGTGGTCATGGGGTTTGAACCTGGGGCCTTGAAGAAAATTAGGCTTCCTCAATTCTGCTCCGATAATAACAACAACAACAACAACAACAACAACCAGCAAGGCAAAATCATCCATATCCATGCCAGGTCATGCTGCCGTTCAGCTGATGTTTATTAATGACAAGTGAAGATGTAACATGTAGAAGCTGTTCCTCTACATCTATGCTTGATCCAAATAAATGGCTAAGATCAAGAAGAAGACTTCTAATACATTTACATCCATGTGAGCAACACTCAGAGCTCTCTCTCTCTCTCTCAATGCCTGCCAGCCATTAGTCAATTCCCCGCCTTTCTCCTCAGGCCAGACAAATGGTTCAGGCTGTTGCCCTGGTTACGGGATGTGGAGGAGAGGAGGGCTGATTAGAGATGCCAATGTTGTCCGAGCAGGTCGAGGTGATTGCAGAGAGCTCGGCCGCTCTATCCACCTCCACTTCCTCCACCTCCTCATCGCCTACTGAGAAACACGGCTACTGGTGAGACGAGGTCTGCTTTACGCACTAACCAGCCCATGGCTACCAGAAAAGACAAGATCAAGCCAAAGAAGAATTATTTTCTGTTATTTATTATAATATTATTTATAATTCCCTATAAATCCCTACATGTCCTTAGATCTTAAAAGTTCATGCCAGGAAGGAGCCCTCACACCTTGTACAAGCTAGCATCCAGCCAAACTCAAAGACTAATCCTCTTGAATGTCATCCTTTCTACCCGAGAACAAGCAGGGCACAGAGACCTACAACGAAGATTTACTTTAATGTCAGCCAGCTCATGTGCGATCAAGTTCTTCTGGGAAAATGCTGGTTTCGTTGCTTGTTATAAAGGTGGTTTAGCCTGGAAAGGGACAAAATATACACACTCAGGATTGAACCTGAGACGCTCCTGCATCATTAACGTGTCGTTTCTTTACACGGGTGATGGAAACCAAACGATCTCACATGGTTGCAGGCTCAAAAGTCACACTTTAGGCTCAAACTGCAGGAACGAGATGGGAATATTCACACAAGGACGTATAGAGTTTGCTATATTCTGAAGTGAAACATCAGTTCGAGTCTGAGAGTGTCACTAGACGTCTTGGCAGCTCAGACTTTGCTTACGGTGTCATAGTGCATCAGATTCTGCCTGATTGATTCTGCAACGTGGCAGTCTGACACTTCAAAGCGCGGAGAGCAGAAAACACCCCTGTCTACATCGGAAGCATGGCTGCACACGTCACGTTAAGAAAACAGGAGGGAAACTGAGCGGGGAAGAAGGAGGGGCCAGAGCAACAAGGCACAAAGCGTGCACAATAACACGGCGGTAAATTAATGATAAGATCCATGAGTCAGAGTCTTGAAAGTTACTTCTTCATACGCTGGTTTTCTCTGGCTCGCACCACACTCTGTCTGGGTTCAAACCTGCACTAACACTCGCATGCAAATTTCAGACTGTTCATTTATACCACTGGCTTTTTACCCCCATGCCTGCTGGGTTTCTGTTCTGCCGAATGTCGGCCGTTCGGGTGGACAGATGTTGATGTGATTTCCTTTCCTCAGCCTGATCAGAGCCAAGGAAAGGTCAGCAGTGTGTTTAATTAGGTAGGAAGTGTGGCTCGTTTAAAAATTCTTTCACACACTGCTGAGAATTCAGTTTCTTTTATAAAGCCATCAATTCCACTAAACTCGGATATACCACGGAGAGGATTTCTTGAAAAATTATTTAGTAGATGATGTTCCTGGATTATATTACTGTTCAGGGATCTCTAGCGCAGTCATGCTTAAGTCATCCTACTTCTCCTGCACCACCTGAAACTTTTCCTATTCTGGCCCCCACACAGATGAGCTACTCTATATTTCATTTTAATTTAGGAGAAAACCATCTGCAAGGTGTGATGAAGGAGTCACTGTTACCACCTGCACTTTTGTTTTAACAGTAATGTATTTTACCACAACAACATTTGAGCAACTACGGTTTATTACGAGACGTCTGTCCACCATAGTCCCGCCTACTTCTCAATGGCAAAAACCAGACACCAGTGCCAAAACCCACATTCCTCAACATGCTGTCTTCTAAGTAACTGCTAGTCATTCCGAATTGCATCTAAACCGTCCATATTGTTTCATTTATGGCTCCAAAACAACCAAAGCTGAATCCCAAATCTCTCTCTAACCCCTGATCAAGGGTACTACTTGGTGTATGGAAGAAGGCAATGTACACCCTACATAACAGTATGTATGTAAAAAGGAAACAAACCTGGAAGTCGCTCTGGATAAGGCTGTCTGCTAAACGCCGTCTGCTAAACGCCGTCTTAACATTTCATCCTCTATACTGTAACTGCGTTCCAGAATGTCACCATCTCACTACGCCAATACTTTTTGACTAATCAACCTCTCTGGGGCAAAACAATACATTATTTCAACCACATTTGTCTTCCTGTTTCCCTAACATATCACCGACACAGCATTTCTAATCAAACGGCCACAAATCAATGTCGCTATCCAGGCCGAAATAGCTGTATTAGTTTCACGAACTCCCTCCGATTGAGCGCTGCTCTGATTTGTCTTTATCAGCCTCTAGCTCGTGGAATCATTAGGCCTTTTTAAAACAGGGACGCTAGCACTAATGGAGGAGCAGCATTCAGGGCTGTAACTCTGAATCAAAAAAATAGAAAAAAAAACTCTTACTGGAACAGATTTCGCTCCTGATAGTGAGTCACATCAATATGGAGAGGAGATATTAGATCAGACCTCCATCCATGAGCGTGATAAAGACACATGCACATACGTCGTAGGATGCGAAACCGATTCAGATAGAACGCTGTAAATGAGACTCGGAACGAAAACGTGTGTGTGTGTGTGTAGAGGAAAAGCATTCTGACATACAATATACAATGCTTACAAATGAACATAATTATCATACGCACTAAAAATAATGGCATAACAGCTGTTTATGCTACAGTTCATCTCATTAGATTGTGACATGCAACATTAAATGTAACTGTGAATGGATAAAAGAATGATGTTCATTATTAAGTACCAGAATGTCAATGTTAGAGAATCTCCATGTTATCAACAGCAGTTAAAGTTACAGTTCTGACTGTTATAATGCACTGACACTGGAGACTCCTTCCATACTGTATGTGGCTTCGACAATAAAATAAAAAGTACAGAATTGTAGAATATTCTTTATTCTGGTGTACCTCCTCGATCAACCCCCCACATCTCTCTCTCTCTCTTTCTTTTTCTTTCTCTCTCTCGGCCTGTGCCATCCCAGGTTGTTATATCACCCAGGTTCAGTCAGCATTGGCATGCATGAAGGTAGCGTGACTCCCATCCTCCTTGGAACCCCACTGTTCCTTACCGGCAACAGCTAGAACTCATGCTGTGTTTGAAATGATGCCTGCTCTCTCTCTCTCTCTCTCTCTCTCTGTATGTGTGATTGTTTCCATGGGAGTCTTGAAGATGCAACCTGCGATAATTGTTTTGTGAAGTTGGCTACTAAGGCTTCTGTTTGCGTTTTTACATTTTGCTAATTAGCTCCGCCTCTGAACGGTATCCCACAGAGCAGAGAATGCGGGACGGGTTCACGGAAACAAGAAGAAACATGAATTATTGCTAGAGTTATTTTATATTCCAGCCAGCAGAGGGTGTCAATATTTAAAACCGTGTAGCACCAATCTGATCTACCTCAACACTAAACCACCAAGAAGAAGAACTGGCTTCCAGAATTCCAGAAAATATATACAAAAACGTTGGAGTATCAGGGTTGATCTGACATGGTCCAGGATCCTGTTTGTCCTCAGATGAATTAGATTTTGACCAAGCCAACAAAAACGTAGACCCCAGAACAGGTCTCTGGTCATCCCTTTGGATGAGTTCTCATGGTTCTCATGTAAATCTTTCATGGCCCCGCCTCCCCTTAGTGTCAAAGTTCTCAGTGTTGATGCTTAACATTAGTAAAAGGATGAAGTGGAACTATCCTCCTGGACACGCACAAACACCAAAACACAAACACCATGAGAGTGAACATGCACCAGCAATCAGGTCAGTTTGTGTTCCCTGTTTGATATCAGCAAATAACAGTAAGGTCAAGTTGATCCTCATCTCTCTCCAGTCTCCCTGTCTTGCTACTGTAAGCTAGCCACTTGTGACTTCGTACCTGACAGGAGTGAGTGAGAGAGAGTGAAATACAACTATTTATTACATTTTAAAAGCACAAGCAGTCTTATACGTATAAACTGCAGCTCAGAAAGGAAAGACATGTTGTGAGTGCAGATGCAGTCATATGCAAATAAAACTCTTGCATTCCAGAAGCAACATCTGTACTGTAGAGACCAGACACTGGTCCATTTTTTTTCTTTTTATCCTAGGGGTCGCCACAGTAGATCATTTGCTCTGCAAGTTCTGGCACTAGGTTTTTCGTAAGATACCCTTCCTGTCGCAACCATCCCACCAGGCTCGAGATCAGCACTTCAAGAAGTGGCTGGGATGAATGAGGCGTAAGGTTAATGGTCTTGCCCAACAGTGGTGGTCACAGGGCTTGAACCCTGACCCTCCAATCAGGGTCAACTGCTTGACTATCCTTATAGGGAGTCTTTCCATCATTGGTTAACATTAAATATTGATTAAGTATTCAATTTTAAATATTGATTAACCGGACATACATTACATTATGGATCCACATCTCTCAGTATTATAAATATAGTATTCAGTCTAGTATCTGACATTTGAAAATTGTAAATCAGTTTTAATACTGGCATAGTGGTTAGCACTGTTAGCTACGCACGACCTGCAGGGTCTTAGGTTCGAGGCCTGTCTTTGTGTCTGAGTGTGTGTGGAGTTTGCATACTCCGATACCCACCCAAAGTTCAAAGACATGCAGATTAAGCTAACTTGCATATTTACATTTACGGCATTTGGGAGATCCCCTTATCCAGAGCGATTTTTATCTCATTATACATCTGAGCAGTCGATGGAAGGGCCTTGTTCAAGGGCCTTGCTATTCCTCGGACCCGAACCCTCTGTAAAAAAAAAAGGATGGTTAAAGGTCAGGGGTCCGATCCCCAGGAACGGCAAGTTGCTAATGTTGAGCCCTTGAGCAAGGCGGTTACCTCTACAATATCTGCTCCAGGAGACCACTGTATTCTGGCTTTACCTACGTTCTGTCCCCAGGGTCTCCAGGACCTGCTCTGGCTATCGAGTAAAGACCTGTTTTCAGTAAATAGACCTTTACTTTTGGGAAGAAAAGCACTGGGACCTTCTTAGGAGCGAGTACCATTTTCAGTACCTCAAGAAATGTTGGCATATTACCAGCACAAGAGGCATGTCAGGATGGCATGTGATATCAAAAATATTTCCACCCTAGAGTAGCTACTGCAGACACTCTGGGACATTTTAGGTCAGATTCTACTCAAGAATCCTTTCAGGAAGGTTTGGACAGTAGGCTGTTGAGTAGGTAATGCGCAATCGCTTCTTCCAGCACGATTCATGCTAGCAAACCAAAATACTCATCTTTAAACCATCTGTTGTCCTAGAAGCTTGCTGCAACCCTGGCTGTAGTTCAGACCCTTTGTAAGCACACACACAGAAACACGCACAGATTTGTTAGATCACACCACACTGAACTCTGTGGAAGTACACCGGGGAGATTTTTTTTCCTTTTTTTTTTTTTTTTTTTATACCCGGGCCGCCTGGGTGAAGCTAATGAGCTAATAAATAACTACACCGCGCTTGGAAACACAAGCATACACACACAATCTGCCTGTACTTAAGCTAGCACGGTCTGTGTGTGTGTGTGGTCTACCGGGCTGCTGGAATGTTCTAGACAACAAGAAGAGACAGAAGTGTGTATGCTGCCCCGCCACGCTCGGCTGCACGCCGGCCGAATAAAACGAGGTGCAAAACAATTGTTCTGAACGAGCCTCAGATCAAGCAGGAGCAGCCTGCACATATCGAGCCACAGCAACAGGAAAGGGCAGGAGAAAGAGAGAGAGAGAGAGAGCGAGAGAGAGAGAAGGTTACAGTCTGACCCATCAGAGAGCGCTGCAGGTTACACGGCTAAATGAGAGTGATGATGAACACTGTTTCTCTCTCCTTAGCCCCTAGTGCTTGATGCACAGGCACTCCAACAGGAAGTGGAGGAATGTGTGGGGAAAAGTCTTGATTCTGCCAGTGGTTTTTGATGTCGAGGACTTTCGAGCCTCCTGATTAGACATAAAGAAGGGACAAGACACAGCACGGACGGAGAGCTGAACCCTGCTAAAGGGTGAATAAAGATGCTGCATTATAACTAAAAATACTAAATTCCTATAACCTCTGTGTCACATCTGACGTTAGCACAGGTCAGTCAGGACCAGCACCGGTCAGAGTGCTGCTGTGTGTGTACAGTGTGTTTATGTACAAAAGAGAATGGCAGGAATTGTAGGAGTTTGGGGAGGCTCGTAACACAAGATCACTTACCTGGTGTTCAGGCAAGCAGCACATGAAAGAAAGAGAAGATAAAATGGGTTAGTAAAATATTACAGCGGCATGAAAACATACAGTACGAGCAGTGCTTTTATTTTCATCCTCATGAAGGGATGTGCTGCTGTTGTGTAGAGGCTGTAAGTCTAAGAGGAAAAAATATATACGGCACTTTAAAATAAACCTATAAAAAACCCGCTGGTCTACGATCGTGCACGAGTGAAACATATCTGTCTTGTACGTGTGGAGATTGTGAACCAGTGCAGACTCTCAGATGATTAATGGTGGCCTCACTTCCTGCCTGAGGTTTCATTTTCTTCTTCTGTGTTCAGGGGGGTTAAACCGTGATCGCACAGGGACGTACAGTACAGTCGCTACACTGCAGCCGTGAGTCAGAGCCGACAGCCGAGGAGTGTAAGGCAGTCAGTGATGAGGCACGCTCCGGGCCGGAGGTCCGCTCCTGTCCCAGCGCTCTCCTGCTCAGATGTCCTGCAATTAATCAGGAGAGCGATGGGACACGAGCGGACCACCAGCACGGTGCCGCATCATCAGGAACTTATAGATAACACACACACACACACACACACACACATACACACACACATACACACACATACACACAACACACACACACACACACACACACACAAATCAGAACACCTATCATGTTTCTGTCTGTCTGTCTGTCTATTTGTCTATCTGAATCTATCTGTCTGTCTGTCTGTCTATCTATCTATCTATCTATCTATCTATCTATCTATCTATCTGTCTGTCTGTCTGTCTATCTATCTATCTATCTAT
>JAQMYG010000013.1:17518962-17534023 GCA_030014215.1 Clariallabes teugelsi | reverse complement strand
TTTTTTTATGTTAGCGCTCACCCTGAACCACCCCTCCCGCAAAGCGCCCTCCAGAAACACCTCAGCCCCTGCCCTAGCGCTCGCCACTGAGCTCCATAAAGACAAAGAACATTTGTGTTGAACCGGAGCTCTTGGCTCAGGGGAACGTAGCCGACTCCCACACAAAGCACATTCACAGAGAGGCCGATGCAACAAACAGACCTCATTATCAATGAATCTATTCATTACACGGCTCTGAGAAATGGACGGCTCTGGAACTGACCTCATGGCTGTTTAGATCGCATCGATTCATATCATTTTATCCTAATCGGCTTCCTGGAACGTCGCTCCCCTCCCATTTTGTTTTTGATTTATTTATTTATTTTTTTGGTTCGTTTTTCCCCAGGCGAAGGGAAGGACAGCTGCTGGTTTTAAACGCCATGACAAGGTGCAGTGTTTCCACAATGCCATATGTGAGAATTAAATTAGAGCATCTATATTGTTTCCAGATACTGTAGATGACATGGAGCCTGGATTCCTCACGGACCTGACATCATGTGATACAGCCTGTGATTAAACAGCCGCTCAGAAATAACCATCTACAACAACCTGGACGCAAAACCCTCAATAACAGAGGAACGGATGACAAACAAGAGTGGTGCAAATTACAGGTTTATATTATTGCTCTCATTCTACGACGCGATCGCTATAATAACAGAGCGTTCACTGGAAGCAAACAGATTTGAAACGTGCAGAAGGTTCGTGTTACGTTTTTCCATGTGTGTGTTTCATGGTGTGAAATATCAGGTGATTCACTCGAAAGAGGCCCCAAATATTCTGTAATAGCTCTCACGAGGACAAAGTAATATGAATGAAATAACATACAATATGCTCCTCAGTATTTGGAGCTTCAAAGAAGTCAGACGGATAAGGCAGGTGCCGTAGCCATCACGCCGATATGGACAAAAAAAGAGTCGGATACTGTCACTGGTTCCAGTACATTCACAAACATGGAGCGCCATATGGAAATGTGTCTAGAAAAAAAAATGGATATGAATTCCAGAATCACATGTAATGGAATCGATTAAACATACATCAAGGTATATAGCGTATTTTTTTCGGATCAGATTGCATCATCATAGGGAGAGTTATAACAGATTATTCTGGGCCTCTTTCAAGTGAATCACACTGTCCTTTTTTTGCCAGCACTGTACTGTAGGTGTGTATATTAGCTCCAATGTATAACAATGTATAACAGTTTTCATTATTTATTTGTTTATTTTGTTTATTGTAAATATTGTAAATAGACCTTCATTTAATGTTGATGGAAGGAGTCTCCAGTATTAGCATCGTTTTTTCCTAACAGTTAAATAAGACCTATTATTTTTTTTATTTTACATTTCTTTCTTTCCTTCCATATTTATTTGCTTTGTGTCCTTTTTTTGACTTGGGCTAAAACAAATCAATTAGATTTTTTGCCCTATTGTGACCTCATATAAGAATAGCTCCTCCCACTGTTGCTCGTTTACATAAAGTGTTTGGAAAAGAATAAACAGAGTTTAAAAAAGGCATTATCTAAGGGGTTATTTCAGCTGCAGCATTAACAAACACACACACACATACTTTGGAGGAGCTCTGAGACCTGTGTTAACCTGTTACAGAAATAGTATAATATGAGACCTTTAAGTTTTCCGACGTATAAATAACCCGTAATACTTGGCTGAAAAGCTTGCATTAGGAAATGTTAGAGGGGGGAAAAGTTAAAAACAACAACGTAGCATTATTTCACTGCACCAATTACATATTCATATGATACAAAGTGTCATTCTAGTAAAAACCTTCTTAGTAGCCGTCTTAAGGCTCAGATGCAGGCTCTGAGACCCCCACAATCCAGCAAAATAAAAAATAAAAATAACAGAAGAAATAGCAAGGCTTCTTAGCAAGGACATTCCCTGGTCCTTGAAAAGGCCTTGCTGAGAAGACCTCGCAGATTCGAGAGCAAAAGGAGTATAGGATTCAATATGGTGCCTGAATGTGTTGCTAATGGGCCGGAGAAGCTCGCCCTTGGGTTAAGCCAGAGCGCCGTGGAGAATGTGCTGCCCATGGCTAAGGCTTTATCTTCTTTCAGACACCTGTAGATGAGCAAAGAGTGGAACGAATTTCCATTTTCAGCCCCACAAGACCCTGAACCCTAGCAGCGCTCCCTAAATTGAAGCAGCTGATTGAGTAGATACTGCTGGAGACTTCGGCAGTATCGACGGCGAAGAAAGTACAAGCTGCTACGCGGGCGTCTTGAAGGCACGGCGAAGAGAGCAGAGGTCAAAGCAGAAGTGGGATTTATTTCAACAGCAAAGTTTAACCAAAGTTAAACTGAACAAAACTGATTAGATTTATATACAGTATTAAAGCATGGTTCTTCTTTTGCTTCTTCTTCTTATTATTATTATTATTATTATTAGAAGAAGTAGTAGTAGTATTGGTAGTAGTATTTGTATTTTTATATAATTGTTTTTAAAATCTACTTTCTTTCAATAATTTCTTTTGCCTTAGCCAGAAGAAAACTTCTTTTCGCTCCCGCTGTGTCGAAAAGATTTGCTGTTCTCCAGATTAATCGTACCCTGCGTCCCCTTGGGTTCCTCTGGATTTTTTTCCCCCCCTTCTTTCTCCGAGACAATGGAGAATGGATTCAAATCCCATGTTTCTTATTTCACACTGTGACAAGCCATACAGGCTCCTCCATATAAATGGTGATTGTTGAAGGTTAGAGGTAGAAGAAAACAGCAAATCGTCTGTGCTCCTTGCCTTCTCTTTTCTCCCCTTTCCTTTCTTTTGCTTCTTATTGCTGAAGTCATAAATCTGTTGCCTGCTTAGCTGGTTTTTTTTTTAATTCACACAGAATCTTAGAGAAGTTAAGTGTCAGAGTGCAATTCTCTGGTTGCATACATTTACTTGTTTTACTCAGTTTGTTTTTTTATTGTAGACTTTTTTCCTCATCTATAGATAAGACCCAAAAAGTGTAGAAGATAACAGTATTCTGCTCGACATATTTATGTATCAACTGACGTCCTAACCAGGCTTATGAAGAAGGCAAGCCTGAGCAGCCTCCAGCCTTGGCATCAAAATCCAACCGCTCAACTACATGACTTGAAAAACTCTTGAGTTCTGCGCTAGAAATCCAGGCCCACCACTAAGACTTGTGGGTAGGAGTTGTTACAGGGTAGAAGGGCATGCAAACGATACAATGGTGAAGTGCCGAGTGCTGGTGCATAAACACAGAGCAGCAAAGTGAACTAGAAAGAAGCAGCTTCAGAGGGTTGTCGTTCTCCCAACCGTTAATTATTTCATTCAAGCTCATAATGAACAAGATACACAAAAGCTGATGCGCTTTTGAAATCTCCTCAGGTAAAAAAGACACTTCATATACATAAATAGGGACAGCAGACATCCATTTCTCATTTCACTCCCACACTCGGCAGTCTCAATTGTCTTTATGCTATTAAGGAACCAAACCAAGGCGCGCTGAGGATGACAATACAAGGATGGAACATAAGGTTAAAGCGAGTAATCTTACTGAGTAGGCAGGTAAACAAATATAAATATAAATATATAGAACAGAGCAAGACACGAAACAAAAGAACTTGATTGCAGATTTAAAATGATGGACGTTCAATTAGGTGTCAAAAATAAAAATAAAAAAGTGGCAGAGGAAAGAAGAAAGGGTAGGTTGGGCTGGGCATATCAGGATACACCAAACAGCTGAATAACCTCATATTAATTATAGACCAGTAAACTGGTTACATGATCTTGGGCCCCCAAGGTTCACTCATGCCATTGGGGGCCAATTGGCCATCCCAGTCTGGTACAATCCTACAGAAAAGCCAAGACAGCACACATTGCTGAACATGCTGGCCAATTGACAGAAAGTCACCAGAACACCCAGTGGCCCACAGCCTGCTGTGTATGGGGCTTAGCAGACAAAACGTTTGTTCAAGGTTGTTGATCTCTCCAGCCTCTAAATTCCCATTCATGGCATGCCCCAGACAAACAAAACTGACCCACCTTGCAAATTACAGCAGTTACTGCTAATGTCCAAACACCACAGCACACCTTCAGAGGTCTTCAGAGGACAGGCCAGAGCTGGTATGATGGCAGCTGCACAATATTAGGCTTAATGTTTTAGGGTTTCAACATTATGGCTGCCCAGTGTATGTGTCCTGAATTAGACCACTGAGAGACATACAGTTAAGCATTTCACATTAGACGCATTGTGCTTTCTCAGCATCAGTCATTTACGAGCTGATTTTGTGAAAATACCAAAGATCAAGTGTGGGTCTTTTACATTTAGGCATTTGGCAGACACCTTTATCCAGAGTGACTTACATTTTATCTTATTATACATCTGAGCAGTTAAAGGTTTAGGGCCTTGTATAAGGGCCCAAATTGGTAGTTGTGGGATTTGAACCTGGGACCTTCTAAACCATAGTCCACTGCCCTTAACCACTGAGCAACCCTTCACCCCCTTCTCTTTTGACTGTTTGAGACTCAACCTCAGATCCTGAAGCTGTAAGTGCTACTACTTCCAAGTTATAAATCTTCAGGATAGTAATTTTGAGGAATAGACATATTTACTGTACCAGAAATCTGGTATGAAAATTGTAAAGCAGTTTCAATGCCTTTCAGTAACATTAGCTTCATTGTGTGTGGATATAAAAGCAGCATTTTGCAATGATATTCTCAAGTTTAACTTGTTTAGTGATAGTGTTTCTTTAAGATCCCTCATGGCTCTGAAAGTACAGTATGTGCAGTGTGGTCATTTTACTCCCAATGAACTCTGCTCAACTTGTTTCCCAACCTGCTTTTTGTTGGTATGTTACAGTACACCAGCAAAATCAACATTGCTCTTTTTCTACTGCTGAACATCTTGTACCATGTTAAAGGATATGTTTTTGATGAGTATTATGTTTACTTTTTGTTTCTATCTCACGTTCGAGTCGTACAGCTCTGCGCTCGTGCTGCAGTGCCTAAGAGGATACCAGGCTCCTGGAGAAACAACAAACAATCAATGTTTCTCCAATGACACACATCTCAGCCTCTTGTATGAACTCGCATTTCTGTCAGTAACGGTTCTCAGAACTGGAGCAGCTCCCTTGTGCATGACCAGCTTCGGATAAAATACGCCACCGTATTTGTCACTGTGCTTGTTTACCGTTTTAGTAATGCTGTTGTCTTTGGTGTATGCTAATGCCAGAAAGGAACAAATGCATACAAAATATTTGGAAGCACAACAACAACAACACGTTGCTTACGTGTCAGTGAGAGTTAAACTCGCATACTAATTAAGGTTTGTTTTGCACAATAATGGAAGAAAAAAAACATCCCTGAGACGGTAAAAACATTACATTTGGGGATCTCAGAACTCGAGTTTTTCAATCACAATTAAACTCCAAAAAAGGCTGTAATGTGATTTGTATTGGCACCTCAGCAAACTACCCTGCCCCTCCTGATTCAGCTGTCTTCTGAAATTTACAATGACTTTCATAAAATGACGTCGAGATTAAGTTAAATGAATGCCCCAAACATAGAGTTTTTTTTTTTTTTTAATGCCAGGGCATTGGTGTCTCACTGGTAGGTTTCTTAACTGCCATGCAGAAGGCCTGAGTTCGATTCCCAGCCCAAACCCCAGCCACTGGATGCAGTACTGGTCCCAAGCCTGGATAGAATAGAATGGTTGTGCCAGGAAGGGCGTCTGGCATAAAACCTGGGCCAGTTTGTGTGCAGATCAGATACTGGTACACTGTCATGACCTCTTAACCAAAATCAGGTATAAGAAGTACTGTAGGACAACAACAACAACAACATTTGGAGCATTTACAACGATCCATTGTCCCTTAGAATTATAACAGGAATTTTAAAAGGAGATGAATACGGATGGATATAACAGCTTCCCGCACACAGCATGTGTATCTCATGTCACACATCTTTTAGTGCTGTAATGTTACCTCTCTGTTTCATTTCTATCGGAAACATTACCTTGAGATGGGACCCGACTTACACTACTGTAATACGGGGTTCACACAGCGTCCAAACTGCAACACATCCACTTTCACATTTTTTTTTCTTTCCCTATTGGGTGGTTCTGATTTAATGTTTTAATAAATAAAATAAATTAATAAATATTATCACCAGGATGAGTGTTGTACATAGAAATACATATTCACAGTACATGTACGTATTTCAGTTATGGGAATATAATAAAATTATAAATTATAAAATTATGCTTCACAACAGGATGGTTCACACCACCAAGTCATCCATGGCTTTTCTATAGATGCTGATACTTATATTCATTGCATAATGCATTTATTCATTATTATTTTCTATTATCGCTTATCTGTTTTAAACTATTCAGGATGGAAATTCCTACGAGGCTTTTCCAACAACTTGATGCACTTCTATAGCAAACACACAAGACTAGCAACCAATATCTGTTGCATGATTGGTGTGATATGAATGTCATCTCTGTCTGTATTCTTTCACTTGATGGTCTCTCAAGTATCTGACACCTACACTGAGTACACACTGACAGGCTGAAAGGACAGAAAAATACAATCCACTCCTCCAGATTCACACTCTTTTCTGTTCCTGCGAACAGCATATCAGAGAGAGAGAGAGAGAGAGAGAGAGAGAGAACAAATCATATAAAGTTAAAACAACATGCTGGGGTCAGGAATTGGGATCCCAAGTAGCACATATCATTAGCACACCAAAAGAGAGATGTGCATTAAACATGGGATGCCACTGGACCAAAAAAGGTGGTTCAAGGGGAATATAACTTGTGGGACAAAAACAGTATGTCCATTTTAAAAAAGGGTTCCAGTACATGCTTGATTATTATCAGTGTTGCTGAAGACGTGGGTGGAATTTGTGAAGAACATCTATAAGGGTGGATGTAATTACTCAACCTCTATATATTGCACAAAATGGTTAATCTGTCTGTGGGGGGAAAAAATGTGAGTGTAAGTGGGATGGATGGGATTAGTCAACCATTCTGCAGGCGTGGCTTGGATTGGCCAAGAGCCTGTGCAGGATTGTTTGAGTCTCTGGAATTGGTGGGTTTGGTCAGACATTCTGTAAGAGGATTAAGGATTAGGACGAACTGGTCACAAGTAACTTTTGGAATGGGCAGGATTCAAAACATTTTTTGTAGAACTAGGTAGGATTCGCGAAGATTGCAAATTGGTCAACAAAGTCTACAGAAGCAATAATGAAGATTGTCTGGCGAAGTGGGCAGGATGAATCAAGATTAGGCACGTGGGCAGGATTGGTCTAGATTGTCTGAACAATTGGGCAGGATTGGTCAAAATGTCTGGCAATGTGGGCAGGATTGGCCAAGAGTGTTTGGGTAAGTAGGCAGGATTGGTCATAATTATGGAAGTGGACAGAACTGAGGTCTGTGCAAGTGGGCAGGATTAATTAAGATTGTCCTGACAAGTGGGCAGGATTGGTCTAGATTGAAGAAGAAAGCAGGATTGATCAAGAGTGTCTAGGGAAGTGGGCAGGATTGATCATGATTGTCTAGGCAAGTGGGAAGGATGGATCAACATTGTCCTTGAAAGTGGGCGAGATTAATCATGATTGCCTGGGGAAGAAGGCATGATTGATCAAAATTGCCTCTGCAAATGGGCAGGGCTGGTCATGACAGTCTGGGCAAGTTGGCAGAATTAATGAATTAAGATTGCCTGTAAAATTGACCAATACTGGTCGAGAAAGTCTGTGGAAGAGGGCAGTATTTATTAAGATTACCTGTGGACAGGATTGTTTAAGACTGTCTGGGCAAGTGGGCAAAATTGGTCAAGAGTGTCTGTGAAAGTGAACAGGATTGATCAAGAATGTCTGTTGAAGTGGGAAGGATTGATTGAGGTTGTCGGGGGGAAGTGGGTGGGACTGGTCAAGTGTGCATGTACTGTAGGGAGGAGGCAGGATTGGTGAAGTCTGTGGAAAAAATGTATACTCCCTACAAACAGCCACTGTGAAAGTGAAACTTGAAAACAGTTTTGTTCCACAGAGCAGTTGTTACCACAGCTATTTTCACAAATCATGTATACAGAAATGTGTGTGTAGTGCCCTAATGAACCAATGAGTGGACAAGAAAAACCAGATTTAAAAGCGTCATACTTCAGGGTGACTCAGAGTCAAACAGTAATGCTGAAAAATGTACAGTGTTGGTATTACATTAGATGAGTTAGCATGCTGCAATCTGTTGTAATGGAGTGAATACATGATTAAAAAAAGACGCCTGAATCATTATTTTATTCTTTGAAGTGACTCACTGAAATAATTAAGAAAGGCCTGATAGGGATTGAGACAATGAATTCAGTGGATTGCCAAACGTCCCCTAAAATCTTCTCTGCGTTTCAATAATTCATGTATTTTTTTTTCTTTTTTTTCCTGACTGATGGCTTCTTAAAACTCAGAGGATGATTTGATTATGAAACAATTGAAAATGTGCATACATTACCATATTTTTGAACAAAAAAAAAACCTACACTGCCTTCCACTGGGATGGTAACGGTTCTTATGAGAGATTTTCTTTTGTGTATCTGAAGAATATGAATAATTTAGGAATTTACTTGAGAGCCAAATGCACAGGATGTATTTTGGACTTTACATATTGGACAGGTGTTCCACCCAGGGGGTGTATTACCAACCTAGGACACTACCGATTCCCACATAGTCGCCGTTGTGATCCCGGGAATTTTACCACAACCTTAGCATTCCACTTCCTGTTCAACTTCTGACTCTCTTAAACATCAACACATTATATTGAATGACAGTTGTATTTTCTATTAAAGCATTACTGTGTATAGATCTGAACTCTCTCTCTCTCTGCAATCCTGATATGTGAAAGATGTACAGTATTCCTGCCCTGTGCTCAGCATTCCCGGGATAATCTCCCGGATCGAGTATGGTCCTAAGAAGGATAAATTGCTTACTAAAAAAGAAACAAACAGAAGAAAAAGTACACAATAACAGTCTAACGCTGCGAGAGAGAATGTTTGAAGAAGTACAAGTGAGTGCGTAAAAAAAAACTAAGCAAACAAAAAGTGATTTATTTGTGGCGCTACGTGAAAGCACTAAAGCATTTCTCTCAGATGTGTACACATGTTGGTTTAGAGACGGAGCCAGAGAAAGCGGTACAGGGTGATGCTTTTCCCCTTGCACCTACACCAGCTGCCTCGTCCCCGGCTAATATATTTGGCTTGAGGAACGCAGGCTCTGCTGCTCCTGCTTTAATCATTCCAGGAGGAGCTGGCATGTACCTGCGCTGGGCTAGAATCTGGAGATGAATAGTGAAGATCAAACCACGACGTAAGCCCGAAGGCAGCCTAGATTTCAAGCACGGAACTTGGAAGAGCATATGGGACACCTGGCTCTGCATTTTTCAACAAAGACACGTGTGTATGTTCACGACGTTGCATGCTTCTCGTGGGTTATTAAGAGAAGTGCGCAGTACTGTATAGGCAAGGTGGATGGTAAGTAGATCCCCCCCTGCAGGGCCTATGGTTAATCCTGACAGAGTGTGTATGTGTGTGTGCATGTATAGGTAAAAGAGTATGCATCATTAAGGGCAATAACAGATGGCCATTTGGCAAAGGTCACGAAGCATCGCCTGGAGTCTGCTTCAGAGGATCCACTGAGATTTTTATAGCTTACTGCTCACTGAGGCTGAGGCTGTTCACTTTATATATAAGGAAAATATTTCAAATATTTCTGCAAAGCAAGTTTTGAGACTGTTTAAGTAATAAATGAACAAATAAATTAAATAGTTTTGTAATTACCGAAGATAATATCTTAATATTTGCGTTGTCCTGAATGTTTTGCCAAATTAATTTTTCAATTCCATTGTTCAAATATGAATCCGATTTTAAAATATTTATAAGATTAATTTAAAAAGGGCAATGCCGTGGCATAGTGGTTAGCACTGTAGTCTTGTACATTCAGGGTTAAGGGTTCCATTCCTGCCTTGGGTCTGTGTATGCAATGCTCCAATTTTATCTGCTCCGAAATTCGATTTGCCTTTTACACTGCATGTTGACGCTAGTGCTCGTGGCGCTGGTGCGGTGCTGATGCAGCCCGATGATGCTAACATTGAACATCCTATCATTTACTTTTCGAAAACGTTCACCAAGTGTCAGCAAAATTATAGTACCATCGAAAAAGAGGCATTAGCCTTACTTCTAGCCCTCCAACATTTTGTAGTGTACCTAAGTTCTGGTAACCGAATTATAGTGTACACTGATCATAATCCTTTAACGTTTTTATCGCGTATGTCAAATTCTAACCAACGTCTAATGAGATGGGCACTGATTATATGCTTGGACTTGGATATACGCTATAAAAAAGGTGCAGAAAACCTGGTAGCTGATGCGTTATCCAGGGCTTATGTTGGGGATAACTAATTGCATCTATGTGGATAAATCGAATGTGTAATTTGATTTTATTACAAACCTGGTTTTGTAATTAAGGGTGGGGGTGTTACGTCCCTGGACGTAGTTTACGTATTAAAGTATTGAATGGACGTATGTAAATGTTGCGTGCCTTGGAGTGTGCGCAGTCTCTCTTTTTTCCCTTTTTTATTTAGTAGGTAAGTTAACGCCGCAAACCCAGTCAGTTCCCGTTCTGTTTATTGTTTTGGCCTTGATCCCTTTCCGACGAGATGCTTCCTAGCTATTTTCTGTAAACAAAATAAATCTGTTACTTTTTCGGAAATCTCTGTTGTGATTATTAGAGCTGGCCCAGGAGAGGGGCTTTATTTCAAATTTACTTTTAATCTTATCATCGGCCTTGCCAACCCTAGACTGGCCGGGTCGTGACAGTGGATTTTGTATGTTCTGCTTGACGGGACATTGCTTCCTCCGATGGTCCCAAGACATATAGTGGCGTTCCCAAAATGCCCATTGTGTGTGTTTGCCCTGTGATGGATTGGCGTCCTGTACAGGGTAAAACCTGCCTTGTGCCTGATGTCTCCTGGGATAGCCTATGGACACTATACAGGTTAATTGTAATAGAAGATGAATTAATGAATGAATGAATGTGCACAACATTAGAACCAGTTTCCCACTCTTTAGTTTACAAAAACATTCATATACTGTACATTTGCTCCTTTCATGTCTTAAGGTACAAAAGCTACAATTTCAACCTAGCTCCCTCTTATAGATCATTAAAAAGATTCTTACCTACGGTATTACCGTATATTGTACGAAGACTTACCTTGCCAGGATACCAAGATCAAGAGTGTAGAGAAAGACTTTATTGCCGTACAAATAAAAATGAGCGAGTGGGGAAAAAAAGAGCGGGTGCTAATGCCTGGCTAGTTTGTGCTGAGGTAATGCATCTCTAATTACAGCATCGGTTTAATTCATGCTAATAGGACGTGGGAGGCGGATGAGGCTGTAAGCTGAGGGCAGAGCAATCAATCCAAGGTTGTGTTGGTCATATTCATGGCCGTAGCACTGAAGAAAAAGTGTATGTAAACATTCATGAACAAAAGCACAAAGGAAACCTCACATTAATTACACACTGCTAGCTCCGGCTCGAGGGATCTGCGAAAGAATTGGCACGAATTCATCCCATCTGATATAAAGCTAAGGCGGCGTTTAGAAAGGACTCGCTCTCTCTCTGCTAAGATGGATAGTTTGGTTGAAAATAATAATGAGGCTAACAATATACAAGCAGAAGTCATTAGCTGTGGGGTCTGAGCTATCCGTTTAGCACCGGCTAAATAGACCTGGCAGGGCTGGGCTGAAAAACAGGAAGAAAATGAGTGGAAGGTTCTAGAGCTTGCAAAGAATGAGAGGGATTATCGATCCAAGGGCATTACAGTCCAAAGAATTGCGTGCACATCTTATCAGCTGCGATGAAGCACAGATGAAGAGATGCTGAGATTTCGGGCATCCAGCACAAAATGATCTAAGCCAAAAAACAAACAAACATTGTGTGTCATGCTGTTGAGGGAAAATATAAAGTAACGATGTGGTGTAATGAAGTCGAGTTACTTAGACGACCTAGATTAGTCATCTGTGTTTTTATACCATACTGTCCTTATAAATGTGATTTTGCTATTATGTTCAGTGCACTGATATAAACATGTGATTTGCAGCTGCGCTGCCAACGCTGCTGTTAGAGAAAATTAGCCAACATCTTCTGACCGATCAGAATCCGGATTTCAACAGAGCTACATGTTCTCAGCCCGGGCACCAGCACTCTACGAATCTCCTTCTCCTCCTCTCATTAAGGTAGTTTATTTAGACCTAGGCAGACCATAAAAGTCCCGAGTCCCTACGGCTGACAAATGAACGGCACCTGAAATAATTGCAAGTGGCATTACAGAAAGGGAAGCCTAGATCGTAATGAGACTGCGCTGCTTTTTCCTTCACCTAGATTTGTCTCTTTGAAAGAACCCACAAGCACCTTTAGCACAGATTAATCACAGCGGCCTGATTGCTTTTAGCCCGTGTCAGCCGATCGCTCTCTCCGCTTAGCTGCGGCTAGGGCACGGTGAGCTCAGCAGAAAACGGTAGCGGTGGTCTTCGCAGAAGACAGATGCGAAGAAGTAATGAAAGAGAGTAACACAGGAATAGTTCAAAGGCCATTCTGATGGACACAGTTAAGAACAAAGGTGAATGAACAGAAGGGAATTGATAGAGGACTGTACAGAACTTGTGCGGCATCATAACGGTTCACCATGACGCTGGGTGGTATCCAGGAGGTTTCTGAAGAAATCAACTCTATTTACTGGCAGTTCCTTAGAAATGAATATTAAGAAAGAAAGAAATGATTCCCTAGTGTGAGAAGATAGCATGTGGCTTGTGTAGCCGAAATCTGGATTATGAAGTGCTGCAAAGAAATGTATTCGTCAGACTTAAATGATTGAGATCATCAAACACATCTTAATATAACACAAAGTTAACCCGAGTAAATACAAAATGCAGAAAAAAGCTGTCTAAACCTGCCTGGCAGCAGCACATGTGAAAAAGTTATTACCCCGTAAAACTAATAACTGGTTGTGCCACCCTTGGCGGCAACAACTGCAATCAAGTGTTTGTGATAACTTGCAATGAGTCTTTCACATTATTGTGGAAGAATTTTGGCCCACTTTTCTTTTCCGAATTGTTTTAATTTACCCCTGCCACACTGGAGGCTGTTCAAGCATGACTGGCCTGTTTAAGGTCCGATCTCAATCAAATTCACGCTGGATTTTGACTAGGCCATTACAAAACCTTTCACAGCACTGTATTGATCATTCAAGACATTCAGTTTGCTTCTATATTTTTGCACTAATAATGTATACACCAATTAGCTATAACATTATGACCACTGACAGGTGAAGTGAATAAAATTGATCATCCATGCCCACAGGGGCCAAAGGCTAGCCAGTCCAGTCCGATCCCACAGGAAAGCCAATGATATAAACATTTACATTACATTTAGGCATTTGGCAGACGCTCTTATCCAGAGCGACTTACAATTTTTTTCTCTCATTACACATCTGAGCAGTTGAGGGTTAAGGGCCTTGCTCAAGGGTCCAACAGTGGCAGTTTGGGGGTTGTGGGGTTTGAACCTGGGATCTTCCGAACCGTAGTCCAATGCCTTAACCACTGAGCTACCCCTGTATATAAAGGCACCAAAACGCCAGAGCTGTACACCACACTGTACCAGAGCCCAGCATGAACGGGGCTAATAGGGCAGTGGTGGCTCAGTCGGTTAAGGCTGTGGGTTACTGGGTTACTGATCAGAAGGTTGGGGGTTCGAACCCCAGCATCGCCAAGTTGCCACTGTTGAGCCCTTGTGCAAGGCCCTTAACCCTATCTGCTCCAGACCCTGTGCTCTGACCCCAATTTCCTAATTGGGATATGCGAAGAATAAATTTCACTGTGCTGTAAAGTACAAGTGACAAATAATTGAATATTCTATTCTATTCTTCTATTCAATAGAGCATACACGGGACAAACAAGCCTGATCCATGAAGTCTCCACCCACGAACCCACAACACCTGAAGGATCTTCTATGAACCTGCTGGTGCCAGAAAACTCAGCACACCCGCAGAGCCACGCCGTGAGGAGCCAGAGCTACTGTGGAGGCACAAATGGAACCTAAAACCTAGCTGAGGTCATCTTTTATTTAAACATAGCAAAGCCTCTTCTAGTCCAAACAACATACATAAGTTATCCTACTCTGACTTGATTGGACTTCTGACACAGTCAAAACATTCACAGCTGAAACTGAATGTTGGAATAACTTTATTCTTTCTAGAACACAGTTTAAAGGAAAGTTTCAAGGTTAGTCGGTCTATTATCATGAATAGAGCCGAGTGAAATTCCGCTCTTCGCACATACCAGCTTGTTTGGAGCACCAGGTCAGCTTCAATGCAGTGCTCAGGGGGCTAACATTTTAAAGCCTTTAAAACTGTGATTCGAACTTATAACCTTCCGACCAGTCACCCAGAGACTTAAGCATTGAACTATCAAATGATTGAGGTGATGAGTTAGGCATGTACATCATCATATCATACTTCAAAGTTTGCACGGAAACTAATTTTAACACAAATAACTAAGCCAAATGATTTAAAAGAGGGGGAAAAAAACATTTTGTGGGTGTTTGCATAGTTCATTTTCATGCATTTTAATAGCAGATTGGAGGCTGCAGAAGGGACAGCTGTGCTCTGACAGCACCGTTATCAAATATACGGCCCCTTTTAAGTGTGGGCACATGATTGGTCCGGCCCCTTTTTTCTCACAAGCATTTTTTCTCTATCTCTAAAGCTTTTCTTTTTTTTTTTGGACAGCATGTAATTTCCATGTGGTGTGAACTCTTTATCTTCACAACGGCTGTAGAAATGGTTTATTAATCAACAGATTAATGCAATTTATAAATTATTCTTTAAGGATAGATGGATTTGCTCCATTTGTAGCAAATGTCTGCTGGCTCAGTGGAGCTGCTAGAAGAAAATGTTGAGACCGAGGGGAAAGGGGATTGGGGAACGTTCATAGAATTTGCGTTTCATAACAGAAGTTGGATATAA
>JAQMYG010000013.1:17491799-17503401 GCA_030014215.1 Clariallabes teugelsi | reverse complement strand
AACAAAGCCACGGACTGAGAGCTTGAGATGATTCGGTATCAGGACGAGGTGGTGCATATGGTAGAGCCGGAGATCGCGCTCTCTCTCTCTCTCTCTCTCTCTCTCTCTCACACTGAGGAGGGTTTACACTCAGACAGCAGGACGGGCATGTTCAAAAACAAGCAAGTCTAAAAAGACAAAAAGGAGAGACAAAATAACACTGGGTCATCCTTTCTTTTCTTCCTTCCATCTGTCCATCATTTTCTTTTTTCCTTGATTCATTTTTCACGGTTTTTCTTTCTTATTTCCTGCATAACTTCCCCTTCTGTCTTTCTTTATATTCCTTGTTCCATTTCTTTTTCTTTCCTTAGTTTCCTATCAATCTTTATTCCTACCTTTGATAATTTTCTTTTTTTTCTCCTTCCTTTGATCTTTTAATTCCTAAACCCTCTCTCCTTCCTTCAATCATCATATTTCTTTCCTTCCTTCCATCATTGATTTTCTTTCTTTCCTTCCAACTTTGATCATTTTCATTCTTTCCTTTCTATCTTTTCTTTCCCTTTCTTCCTTTATTTGATCATTTATTTTTTTCTTTCCTTCCTTCGATAATTTCCTTCCTTGACTCCCTCCTTCCTTCTTTCAATCATTATCTCTCTTTCCTTCCTTCGGTGATTGAGTTTCTTTCTTTCCTTCCAACTTCGATCATCCTTCCTTCCTTTCTTCCGTCTATTGATCATTTTCTTTCCTGCCTCCCTCCATCAATCATTTTCCTTCCTTTCTTCCTTACTCCCTTCAATCATTATCTCTCTTACCTTCCTTTCTTCAATTATTTTCTTTTTTCCCCCTCACTTCTTTTATACCTTTCTTTGATCATTTACTTACTTTCCTTCCTTCCATAATTTTCCTTCCATCCTTTCATTCTTTCTTTTTAATGATCTCTTAAATTAATACAGCTATAAAATAAAAAAGAAAAAAATATCTTTACTATAAATTATAAAGAAAATAACAGAAAGCGTAATGTTTATGTTTTAGCTAATGGAGAATTAATTCTGATTTGAGTTAAACATTTGTTTAACTCAAATGTTACGTTAAACACTTCCTTATAGTATCTTCACATTTATAGTCGAAGCTTGCAGTCTCTGTTAGTTACCAGTTCCACTCCACTATCAGCCAGAGGTGCGCTTGCAAAGTCTGGAGATCCCAAATCAGATCGGATGTAACTTATTTTGGGAAAGAGGATCTGCCAAATAACTTCGGGGCGAAGTGGAGAATTATTGAACAACAACAACACCAATAATAAAACAAAACTGCCTGCGTCTGAGAGAGAGAGAGAGAGAGAGAGAGAGAGAGAGAGAAGGTCAGGTGTGTGAGGAGCTCAGCTGTGAGAGCTCCCTGCCCCTAATGAAGTGCGTACATCGCCAAGCGGAGACAAAGAGACAGAGAAAGAGCGAGTGAAGGAGAGAAGGCATGAAGCTGTAATGACAGCTCTCCCTCTCTCCTTCACTCCTTTGCTCCTGATGTTGATTGTATTACTGGCCATGTGGAATGCGGAGACGTCTTCCAATCAGACCCCGCTGATCTCCGGAGACGTGCCGCTGCCAGGGAGGGCAATACAGGAGGAAATGATATCAGAGCAAGCTGTGAGTTTTCACACACATTTCCACAGAGGAAATAACTGATGTACTGATTTACTGAGGTTGAAAAATAATGTGTTTTATTTACAGAGATGTTCGGAGCAGACAACAGTCCTGACCCAGGTCTCCACCATGGAGCCATTTGTCAAAATGAGAAGACATGAGACGAGATGAGATGAGATAAGATGAGATGCGGGACTGATGTACAACGATGTTTATGGTTATGTTTAAACGAGTATTTTGTATGTTAGCTTTAAAACACGAGTCATTTATTTATTCCATAATACGCTCAGAATGCATTACAACATATCCTTATTTGTATTGGGAATATCTATATATCTATAATTATATATAATTATATTGGGAGTTTATATCTTCAACCAGAAGCTTTTTTTTTAACATGGTTCTTTGTTGCATAACACTATATATCTGGTTTGACTTTTATAGTTTTGTATTTAAAACTCAAATTAAAGTGCTTGATCGATCGTAAAGAGATCGATCATCTAATTAATGTATGTTGATTTGCTATTGCAGTTTGTATAATATAAAAGACACAATGAGCACACACCAAGCTGGTTCTGTGGGCAGTGGTGGCTCAGGCAGTTCAGGCTTTGGGTTGCTGATTGGAGGGTCAGGAGTTTGAGCCCCACCACTACTAGATCGCAACATCTGGCCTCTTAGACAAGGCCCTTAGCCTAAGAAGCCAGATGTTGCAACCCAGCAGTGGTGGTGGGGCTCAAACCCCCGACCCTCCAATCAGCAATCATCATATAAATCCTGTCCAGATGTCCATTGTCCATGACCAAATTTAAGCAATTTCCTACTTGGGATTTATAAAGTTTGAATCTTGAAGCGAATTTAAGCAAAACATTTCATTTGCATTGTTGTAATCATGGTGCACAAGTGCAAGTAGTGGCTTCATCATGGTCTTTAGGAAATGCATAAGGATTCATGTACAGAGACAGAGCACATGAGATCCCTGAAGTACAGCCACTACCCCTCAAACCGGAAAGAACCTAGCCGAGGTCGCCCAAAAGTGCCCTCTTTGGCTCTAAACCCCTAATCCTCTTTGGCTCTAAACCCCTTCTCATGAGACAGAGATCTCAAACCCTGGTGGAAACCCATGACCTTCTGTTTCAGAGATGGTCAAAGGAGGAGCTGTGGAGAAGTCCCTTTTATCCTGTTGCCATTTCAGTACCCCGTGGACCAAACAGCCATTGTGAGAGGGTACAGTAAACCTGCTCCTACTTCTTACCTACATGACTTCTTACTCCAGCACACACCAAAAACAAGTAGATGAAAGTGAGTTAAATGAGTTTGCTTTTTCCATTCCTTACATAACTGACTGTGGCTACTGCACGGTGTCCGCGAGGTATCAGTGAGATTACAGAAAGCTGGCGTCTTAAGAAGTGACGATATGAGAGAATAATCAGCACCGAATATGAAATGCAGAGGAGGCTGATGATGTTCACTGCAGATGGTGCGCTTCACACATCAGCATGCGATAAATGCATTATTTACCTTCTGAAGGAAAAAATAAAAGAATGCTGCATGCATAAAGAGGTGCTGGTGACATGTTGAGCATGATTAGCCTTTCAAAAATAAATTTGAAAAACGAAGTCATGAATGGCAAATGAAATGGTGGGTGGAAGAGAGTGATGTGGAAGAAGAAGAAGAAGAAGAAGAAGACGACTAAAATACAAATCATCATGATGAAAGAAAAGACGAAGACGATGATAATTAGGATGAAGAAGCTCATGACGACAACGATGATGAGGATGATAATTCTACCACCGCCGCCGCCGCTGATGATGATGATGTCAGTAGAGTTGCTGATGACAGCAGTGCCAGTGATGAGGTTTATAACCCTGTGTATTATCTATTGTGTGAGGTTTTTGAGATGTGCATCTCAGTAAATTACAATATCATGGAAAAGTTTCATTTATTGATTAATTGATTGATTTATTAGGCTTCATTATTAGGAATTACTGCATCAATGTGGTGTGGCATGGAGGTGAACAGCCTTTGGCAGTGTTGGGGTATTACCAAAACCAGGTCGCTTTGATAGCAGTCTTCAGCTCGTCTATATTGTTGGGTCGGATGTTTCTCAATAGTCCATACATTCTCTTTGGTGTTCAGGTCAGGTGAGATGGCTGACCAGTCATGCATGGTAATATCATGGTCAGCGAACCAGTTGGTGGTAGTTTTGGCAGTGAGGGCAGGCGTTATGTCCTGCTGGAAAATTAAACCGGCATCTCTGTAATGCTTGTCAGCATGAAGTGCTTGAAAATCTCCGGAGAGATGTCTACACCAAGTTTGGACCAACCGGCAGATGTTATGGCAACCCATATCATCATCAACCATGGAAACTTCACGCTGGACTTCAAACCGCTTGGATTCTTCCTCCAGACTCTGGGACCTTGATTTCTAAATGAAATGCAACATTTACCTCCGTCTGAAAAAAGGACACTGGACCACTGAGCAACGGTCCAGTTCTTTTTCTCCTTGTTTTTGCACCAATGGTTTTACTTTTTCATTAGTGAGTCTCCTAACTAAGCTGTCATGAATCATATGTTTCTTGCTTAATAAAATTTGCTATTAATATCACTAAAAATGTGCCCCAAAATCCTTATAACAATCCTCTGTCTCCTTTTGTCTTTTCTTTACAGCCTATCCTTGAACAAAATATTTTATTAAAATATGAATTTAACTTTTTTTTTTCTTCTTCCAGATTTTCCGCAGCAGAACCACAGGCCAAATTCGTAGGTGCTCATTGTTCACGTCATCTTAACTGAACTGGCAAGGGCTTATAAGGCGGTATTAAAATAGCTCTAATTAATGAGCACTTGAGTGCTCGACATAAAGTGGTTTGTTTTTTTTTAACCCACACAAAGCATGTGATCTTTCGCAAAATAATGTCTTCCTGGATGAAGCCTGGCAGCATTACCCAGCCTTAGTACTCTTTGGTATCGACACTGACTTTCCACTCAACAAGGACCCATTAAGAAGATTTTTTATTTTTTTACTTTAATTATGACTCACTTTTATTGGTGTTGTTGTTTTGTGCATCTAAAGCACTATGTTCAGGATATATTCTGTTTATACTGTAATGAATTCGTACATAAAGTGCAAAAGTTGAATGTCAGTTGAATTGCAGACAAAATGAATCTGTCCACATGAAGATATCTCCTGCGCAAAATACACGGGAGATATCTTCTTAGTTTCTACAATCACTTTAAAATATATCACACTTGCATAATCATTTATTTTTATCAAGGAGGAAAAGAACCCTTATCAGGCAAAGCATTAGGCTAAAAGACAAGGCAAATATTATCAGCATAATAACAGTAATTATAAAATGGGTGCTTATTTGAGGCGGGGAATAACTATGGTAATCATAAGAGCATACTGAAAAATGAAGTGGTATTAGAGAGCAAGGGTTTATTTTATCAGCTTGAAATGTGATTTCACATAATAGCAAATATATATATAGCAAGGCAGCACGGTGGCTTATTGGTTAAAACTGTCGCCTTGCACCTCCAGGGTCCGGGTCCGATTCCCGACCTCGGGGTCTGCGTGTTTGCATGTTCTCCCCATGCTTGGTTGTTTAAGCTAATTAGCGTTCCCAAATTGCCAAATTATGAGTGTGAATGTTGACCGGTAGTCCTACCGCGAATAAATAGAACGGCCTCCATGGTCCCTAGTTGGACTACAGAGGTTCCTGGATGGGATGGATGAAAAAAAAGATTTTGGTTTTAAATGTAACTGCCTGCTAGAGTTGAATGACTATTTAGTAAATTGAAAATTAAAACAAGTTAAATACTATTCCCAGTTAATGCTTTGTTTCCCCTCCACTTTGGAATCCCCAAGGCATTTTGCAAACTTGTTTTACAAACTAAATCTTCTTTAACCTAAACTGTGTTTCAGCCCCTAATTTGTGACATCCATCAGAACAGGAGACGGCTTGACATTAGACGCGTTTATCCTTTGCTAGTAGACGGGCTCGCGTCTATTGTTCGCGGTTTGTCCCAGCGTGAGTAGGAGGCTGAACAGCAGGAGAAGAAGCTCACGGTTTGATTAAGAGCAAACAGAAACCCACGCAAACTGCGGCCTTATCAGCGCTGACCTCGTAGACAAGTCAAAGACACACAGCGGCTTAACTCGCTCGTTAAACCCTGGCTTTGTTTTGGCCGCCGGCCTTTAAGGCCAAAGTCTTGGAGGCAAGTAGAAAGCATCTTTAGAGACAAAGCAACAGCATCATCACCATTGTACGGATGGATCAAGAAAGATTTAGACTAAAGAAGGAATTTTACAAAAAAAGAAATGAAGAAAATCAATCGTGGCATCCAAAGGGCAGAACAAAGGCTGATTTATAAAAAGTAAGTGCCTGTAATGACATATCAGCAAGAGCCAGGAAAGTCTATTACCCTCGCACTATATATCAAGCACCTTTTCATTTTCTGCTACATGTCGAGAGTCGGAAGCTGTGTCCTCCGACGCCCCGGCTTCATTTCAAGGTTAATAAACTTTTACCGGACAGATGTAGCCATTTCCGTTTTGGCTAGCGCTTAACCCTGATCAGGTGCTTGAAAAGGGGAAAAGGGGTTCAAATCTCATCAAACACTGATGAAGGGTCGATGAAGTGCAGCCAGTAAACATACTACAGTATATATCTTTTTACAGTATATCTCATTTTATAACCCACTGTTTCGGAATGCTCAATACTGATTGGTTGATCTTCTATAACAGCAGGGATGTCTGATGGCGATCAACAGGATTTGCTTTAGTATAAGAGGAATAAAACACTTGGAGAATAATCAACATCAGGGTGGTAACAGGTGGCAACTTCTTTGCTCCATCACACCACACTGTCAAGTTTTATTTCTAACTTAGAGATACTAATAGCAGTCATGAGTCTCATAAAAGCAAAGTGTGTGAGAGAGAAGTGAAATGGAATGGGAGGTGATGCCCTAGTGGTTTTGTTATTCTCCCTTCAGAATAATTGCAAGCGTCAGTGTTCCCCTGCCACGATTAAGTAAGCGTCACACCCTATTAGCAAAATAATAGCATGTAATGCAAAGGCAAGTGGTGCTGATGGTGGTGGCGGTGGGGGTTCAAGAGCCAATCGATTATCAGGGTTCTATTGTTCGACAAAACCTAACAACCATGACGCGTGTAAGATCACAGGCCGTGACCCTGTCGAGTACACCATCCTGCTAAGAATGTTGCAGAATGTGTAATGAATAGACTAGCAATCACCACACTTAAATGTGGCTATAAATTCCTTTAAAAAGATCTTAAGGCCTTCAGCAGGAAGGCTGTACCAGGGTCTCATGCTCTCTATTCAGCAAACCTTCAGTGCATGTAGTTAGGAAGTAACTGGCCCCAAAAGAAGCATGTGCATTGCATGGGGTTAAGTGTAGAGAGAAGGTACTTGGGTTGAGATTATCCTGATCATTACTGCATTGACTACATGGTTGATAAGTGTTTCCTAAGTTCTACAACTGCCATGAAAGGTGAAGAAAGACATGTGATGCCATGTGATGATTTTTTGGGGGGGCTTGGTTATTTTAATTCATTCATCTTCAGCCAGCACTTTATCCTGGTCAGGGTCTCATGGAACATGAGCAGGAATTCATGATACGCCATGGACACGCTTAGATAGATTTAGAGTCACCGGTTTACCCACTGGCTTGTTTTTTTTTTTTTTTTGGGACGTAACAAAAGGAAACCAACACGGACACAAAGAGAACTTTCAAAATTTCAAAGCTCAAGATCAAAATAGGGAAGGAAGCAACAAGCCCAACCATGTATTACTGTGTATCTTGTTGGCGTTGGTGGTGATGTTCATATGTTGAGTGGTTCTCCTGGCATTTTTTTGTGGTCTTGGCATTTTGTTGTCTTGGCATTACCAAGCACCGGTTTTTCATTCCAGGCATTTAGGTTCTGGAAGGAAAACAATAGCTCTTCTTAAATGTGTAAGAGTTAAACTTTGAAGCACTTCTCTGCTTTCTTTCACTCTCAAGATGGTTAATCAGCAGGAATCAAGCGGCAGTGAAAAAGTGCAAGCTCTTGCAATGACACAGCGAAAATCTTAACTAGCTGTTCCAATACATATTATAAATTTATAATGTCGTACTAGAGCAGCATGGTTGCGTGCATGCCTGTCCTGTTGCTCCCTTGCAGCTCTAGAGCCTGGGGTTTGATCTTGATCCTAAGGTTCTTCTGATTCTGCACATTTTTGTTTCCTACTTCCCAACTCTGGACCTAGTATTCCCAAAATATGATCTGGATCTACTGTAACTCGGATAAGGATTATCCAGCTTCTAAATAAGATAATGACTATGAATAAATGTTCTAATAATTTCTGGTTTAATTAACAAAGACTAAATCTATCAAGTCCTTTCCGGCACCAAAGAATCGGCGACCTAGCAAAGCACGGAATGCAGTTCCCAGCTTTCTGATGACACACACAAACGTACACAAATCCCTCCACAAATCTATTACTCGAGTGTAAGCCTGAAGGTCACTTAAGGTGGAATCGATAAGTCCCACTGTGTAAACACCCCAATATCAAAGCTACACCCTCGCTGTTTGTTTGAGCCTTTTTTTTTTTTTTCTTCCCCTGCCTTGTGCTGAATCTGCCCCAATGGGTGAACCCACTGCCCTTTGCCTCAGGCTACCGGGGAACAAAAATGCTTCTTTTTTTTTTTTCCTCTTCCCACAAACCTCAATGGCTTTCTGCATGGCTCTGACATCTCACTGAAGCTGCTGAAAAACTTCCCGTCTGCTGCAGACATTCAGCAAATTGGCAGGGAAACAGACGTTTCAACAAAAAAGAGCATCAGAAGGGATCGGATAAAGGCACCAATTTGTTGTCTGGGGCAAAAGGTGAGACTGTAATTGAGGTGTCTCAGGATATCCCATATTTCTGTAGTGGTCTGCCTCTCACAGGTAACAGCATGTGTCTTGCACTTCCTTTTTCCTTTAAATAAAGACTGGTTATGTAATACTCTGTTTAATTCATGGTCATATTAAATCTTACATATGGTCCTGGATCGAGCCTGCATCGAACAAATCTAGGTAATAGGAGCGAAGACAAAGAAATGAAAGACTTAAGAGTGGAGAATGACTGCTCACCATTAACAACCCAGCAAATAACAAAACTAAGCTCTACAATCCTCTGTTCTGTTCCGACGGATTTGAGTGCACTGGTGTCTAAGCCCTGTCAGTCGCGCAGCATCGGCTAGACCTGGAAGTGTATTTGCTTGGGGCTTTACGTTTTGTAACGATCCACAGAGTTAAGAAGTAACATTTGGTACTACAGTTTCAGGAAAGTCTGCGTGCACTACCTATCCGCATAGGTACCGGATAAAAAAACGGAGAAAACCCACCAAACATGGGGAGAACGTGCACAGTAGAGTGGGGACTCGAACCCTCAACCCTGGAAGTGTGAGACCACAGTGCTAATAGTAGCATATTAGCATTGCATTAAATGCACATCTGCACTTTGGATCTATGCTTTAACATGTTTAATTCATGATCATACAACATACAAGTACGGTATATATTTTACAAAGTTAAAAGCCTAGTTTTTTCAAGTCCGGTACTAAAAATGTGCAAGATTACACAGAACAGACCAGACATGGTACAAATCTCTCTAAGAGACCAGCTCTGTGAGTCTTAAAATTACCTACACCCTGGATAAGTGGCTGACTCTAAACAACAGCTTCCCAGCAATTTTCCACCAAAGTCACTGAAGGTGTGGTGGGGGACAGGACGCGTACCGTGTTTCTAATTATTGACTCCCGACGCGTTAGAGGTGGCCAAACAAAGGTTAATAGTGCTGTCGGAACTCTTATCATCTCTGACACGTGTCAGCCTCGGCATCCCTCCAGCAATCACTCACAGATCCGTCTGATAGCAAGTGCGACACCCAGCCTTCCCCGCCAGCTGGGGCCCGGGGAGCGAGACTCTGAGAATTAGTTTGGATTTACTGCATCAAATCATGCAGGGAAAGATTGATCTGCCACGATTGATTCCTCCACGATAAGCCGAAATAAACTCGGGTGAAGAAGTTGGGAGTCGCAGGGCAGATATTAAAAATAAACTCAGTGTATCTGGGTTCTGCAAGGTTTTTGAAATAGGACCAAAAAAGAGTATTAAGTTCTCAAATGAAAAAATGAAACAGAACTCAATAACCAAATAGAATTTAAACAAATACAATGAGAGCAAATAAATAAATAGTCATCTGATGTACAGTAGAATACAAGGTCTTCTCAAGGTCGTTTGGTCTTTGTGTTATCCAACAGGTCTTTATGTTACATTATGTAATGAAATATTGTTTGTAAGAATACATTTGTATAGTTTATTTATATAACATGATGCATTGACGTACATCCTCCAACCTGACATGCTGATATACTTTTGGCTTCAAAACTATCATTATTATTAGTAGTAGTAGCAGTAGTATTAATAATATGTACTTTTTGTTTACAAACTTCCTTTATTTATTCAAACAGGTTTTCATTTCAGGCTTTCGCACCACCACTTAATGTCTTATGTGCAAAGATAATTTTTAATGTACTTTATTTTTAATGTACGCTAACTTACGTTAACTCGTCTTTATTTATATACCATGTTTATAGGAATTCTTAATTGACTTTAATTATTTATTTCAAGCACTGGCACCACAGCATTGTTTCTGACAATACATTTATTTAATTAATTAATTTATTTATTTACTTTATTTATTTTTTTACATTGTCACCACAGCTTTAATCCTTAATATATTCGTGTGGCTTTTATAATTTAATTTAGTTTATGTTATTTTATGAAAAAAAAATTCAAGTTCTACAGCTGTCAAAAATGTCTAAGGCACATTAGTGCTTCTAATTTATTCCCTTTTTTAAGGGTTTGGATTTAGTTCAAAATATAAAAAGATTTAATAAAGCTTATTTATAAGACATCACAGCCACAATTATAAAATGTACTTAATTTTAGATATTAAGATAAAAATAAAATGTAAGACGCTGTGGATAAGTATGTCTGCCAAATGCCGAAAATGCAAATAGATCAATAGCAATTTGCTCTTATTTGGTCTAGGTTCAATTCCTGTTCAGAGAACCAACCCAGACACTGTGTGTTCCACCGTGCCCTCTCAGTGCCAATCCCAAGCCTGGATAATTGGAGTGGTTGCATCAAGAAGGGAATCCGGTGCAAAACGTGTGCCGAATGCAACCTTCAGACCTAGTGATCAGCTGCGGCGCCCCCTAAAGGAGGCAGGCGAAAGCGCAACAACTTTTTACGTGTGAAACTCCTTATACGGTACATACAATACATCATTATTAACGTGAACCTTCAGATCTTGCATCTTAGATCAGAACTCTAAGACATGACCTCATGACGTTGAGTCCCCATCCTTTCCCTCGCTCGGAACTCACGTCCTGGTGTGTTTTTCCACACGTCCCCAAGAAACCTATTACTAGGCTTATCTCAGCTCACAGCCAGACAGCCGCTAAAGCCGCTTACCCGCTTGTGCCGTGCAGGCTGGAGGACAAACTAGCTGTAGAACACCTTCTACTGTATGTGCGTCTGCTCTCGCGGAAACGTCTCCGGCACTCTGATGAACTCTACGCTTTTAATTGTTTCAAATCCTTCTACTCACACGCCTGTCTAAAATCGAACAATTGCTATTTAATAGAAACGTCACCCCGTATTAGGATGATTACATACAGAGTAATGCTCACTCGGCTTTCAGTAAAGATGGCAGACCAATTAGAGAGACAGTAAAAAAAAAAAAAAAAGATTTTTCTTTCACTGCTGAATAAGTCCATTACTCATATGGAGCAGAGTTACACTTACCACCCCAAAGTACACTGGCAAGTGTTTTATCCCTTCTACCCCTATCACTAGCATGTTAGCAGTTTTAGGTTGTCCCTTCACAAGCCTCACTTTTTTGTTTTTAGAGAGGAGTTAGCAACAAGCTA
>JAQMYG010000013.1:17442796-17482734 GCA_030014215.1 Clariallabes teugelsi | reverse complement strand
ACAGTTTTTTTTTGTTGTTGTTTGTTTTTACAGTAGCTTTTTCTGTTGTTGTTTGTTTTACAATAGTTTTTTTGTTGTTTGTTTTTACGGTAGTTTTTTTTTTGTTGTTTATTTTTACAGTAGTTTTTTTGTTGTTTGTTTTTACAGTAGCTTTTTCTGTTGTTGTTTGTTTTACAATAGTTTTTTTGTTGTTTGTTTTTACAGTAGTTTTTTTTGTTGTTTGTTTTTACTGTAGTTTTTTTGTTGTTGTTTATTTTTACAGTAGTTTTTTTGTTGTTTGTTTTTACAGTAGTTTTTTTTTTGTTGTTGTTTGTTTTTACAGTAGTTTTGTTCATCAGTTTCCCTTTTCAGGTTGTTTTTTGTTTCGCTGCTCTGTTTTTCAGCATCACTGCTCAGTTGCTTTTGACATAAATCTGCCATCCTCATTGGCCAGCTTCTCTTGAGTCGGCGTTACAGGACCGCATCCTCATTGGCCAGTTAGTTACAGAGACATCTAGCTACATGCATCAAAACGTAGATTTGTATTTTCCAGGTAAAAGGTGCTATAATGTTAACTTTTCCCAAACAATTTCAATGAGCCGTTTTTTAATTAAAGGATTGAAGGGTTTACAATTGACGTGTAGTGTATAAAAGTTTAGTCAGTGGTTACTTGAAATATTAGTAGCCAGCCTATAAGTGCCGTGAGATGCTGTAGAGAGGAAGTGTGTACAGAGCTTCTGATTAGTCAGATTACTGATAAGATCATAATTATGAAGATATTTGCCTAGGACCCCAACAAACTCCAGAATCACCCCGGAGTGTGTATCAGCAGTAGCACTTCTTCTATTTTGGTCTTTTCTGTACAGAAATATGAAGCGCAGTCCATTGATCAAAAGTTCGATGCAAACTCCCATTTCGCTTTAACTTTGTACAAAGTTTCTCTCATGATAATCAGAAATGCACAAAGTCGGCGAGGCAGACGGGTAAATTGTGCCAAAATCCATTGAAGGCTAGTAGGCCTGGGTTTACTGGGTTTTTATTGAACAGAGCTAAAAAGAGCATTATACAGCTGATGCACCGAACAACAACAGGGGAGGCTACGCGAATGCAAATAGTACCCATCTCGGTTGGAATACCGGTCCCCTGAGGTACATAATTAGCCTGATGCTATTTAAAATGCTACCTGAAAGTGGCAATTAGCATAAGTGACCACAACCACTTAGTCTACATCACTAGGAGAGCCACAGCAGGGGTAATCATCCTTAAAAACACACAAGAACGTTCAGATTCGGTTCTGACAGACAATCGATGGCACTCAACCATACACAAGAGTTTGTGTGCACACGTGCATGTGTGTGTGTGTGTGTGTGTGTGTTTGTTGTATGGATAGGGAATAAAAGAGCTGCCATAATACCTTTATCTCCCAAACAATCCAACCTGCTTTCTTCACTGCTGTAAAATCGATGAATGCTCAGTTATTTGTGTGAAAAAAATGTTTAAAGTGCTTATCTATGGCCAGGCGTGTTCCCAGTACAATGAACCACGTAAACACACACGCGTGCGAATAACCATGAACATGGGTTAGGTATAGGTGGCTGAGTCTACTATCTATCCCTCGTTGTTGACAATAAACTCATGTCTAGGACCCGCAGTCATCATTAAATTGACACACGATCCGTCCTGATGAATTCGGGTGTCCTCTGGTAGCGCGGGCGTCATGACGTTTGAGAGATTAGACAAGCTCGTTGCTACCTTCTAAAAGGCAAAGTGCTCACATAAAGCTATTTAGGCACGGGCTGTTAAACTTTAACAAACCGACACTGCCGGATTCCCAGTGCACAGCCCCCAGTGGGGCGATAAACGCCTCCCTAAATACTCACCGCAGCCGGCTCGGGCCCCTCAAATGCTCATAACGATCCTGGCTGGTAACAAGATGTTTCACTCAGCCTTTTTAATTACACACCTAACAAACAATTAATGGGCTCGATATAAAGGGCCTTGTAAAGATGTCTGCTGGGTGGGAGGGTGTTAGGGCAGGAGGTTGGGGGAGGGGGCAGCACATGAGGGGAGGGCAAGAGGGAAATGGAGACAGAGACAGATAGAGGGGGTTGGAACGGTTCGAGGGTCCTCGCGAGATCTTGCAGCGTACAGACATTTTAATAGATTTCATGAGCTGTTGACTAATTCGAGGTCAGTTGGGGTCGTTACGCCGGAGAGCAGTGTGTATGTGTGTGAGGGATTTAACCGCAAAGCCGATCTCTGCTCACCTTCACACTGCTTACCTTCACAGTCTGGAAGTCCTTCACGGGACTTAAGAGATCTTCCTGAGAGGAGGGACTGTGTGCGAGTGTGTGACAAAATGGGGTTAGGGAGATCAGGGTGATAGTCCAAGGTACAAACTGAGACTCCAGGTTTGTGGGAAAGTCTTGGAGAGCACTCAGAAACTATGGCGCATTTCCACCAGGCGGAATCGCATGGCTTGGATGGAAGAAACACCCATTATCCTTCACACCGGCTCGGCCGAAGTACCCATGCTCACTCTTCTTGCTCCGGTTCCAATCCGAGCCGGAAAAGCAGCACGAGATCAAACAGACATCCTGATGAAAACACCCCGCTCAAACCGGCGTCTCTACCTGAGACCCGCTGTTAAATAAACATAATCAAGAGCGGAGCGGTGTGACGAAGCAGAGTTACTGTGAAATCCCCAGAGTTTATTATTTTCCCATAAGAGCAGGTGTTTAATATGTCGTAAACCATCTATTTTACTCCAGTATGTCACAGACTTGTTAGAATGCAATCCATCTCTCGGCCCGCTGCGCGCTTCTATTTTTCAGGCCTGCGCTCACACTCACACACACTCATACACACACAAAATAAACAGCAAGTCTGGTGGTAGCCTTGCTCTTCTGCTTGTCAGTCTCCAACACTTTTATGATGCATTTAACGTCGCGGAAGTGGGACAAACTCACACAAGTAGAGTCAGGGAGAGAAAGTGTTGAAAAGAAAGTTACTTTAAAGGTGATTCTATTCAACGTTTTTATCTAGCCAGGCTTGAACTTGATTACATTATTAATGATATACTAAAAATAGTGTGTGTGAGAGAAAGAGAGAGAGCGAGAGAGAGAGAGATTGCTTACTGCAATAACCTTAAAGTCCTAAGATTAACAAGTGGGACACACACACACATTTGTCTTATTGTACTTGTGAGGACCTTCCATTGACATGATGATTAATGCAGTTAATAAACGCAACATTAATTCTAATTCTATCTCGACGCTTAACTAAAAATTATTATATTTAATATTACTTCTTTAAAAGGTGAAGTTAAATGTCCGAACAAGGTCACAACTTTCTGATTGTCCTGTCCTCCCAGACACAACCTGGTCATCATCATGTCCAATTGCGATATGACTGGCGGCTGCGTTTCTCTGGCGACAAACCAACAACAGGGGGGGAAACGACAAAGCAGCGCCATGCCGCAATACGAAAATATGACCGCAGTAACAATGTGATTTTCTGCAGTTTCTTTTTCACCGCTTGACACGTCCGACTAATTTTCACAACGGCATTAATTCCGAACCAGCCTGGATTAGAAGAGGAGCTGTAATCAAACGACTAAGCGAAAAGTCTGTCCACTTGGCGGCCATGTTGGCAGCGCTCCCGGGTGGCTATTTCCAGGCTCCTATCTGGTTGATCGCTGCGAGACCCCTAAAACCAAACACAGATTTGTAATTAATGTTCGAATTGGATGCACAATCTGTACGTGATTTGTCGTACTTGGCATGGAGAAACAACAACAACAACAAAAAAAAAAAACACAATCACGCAGCACTGGTCATTCATATTTTGGCGCCATCTTACATAAGATGGTTTCCATGGTAACGGGGATCGTCAGACTGGAGACTAGCAGTTGAATCACAAATAACAGGAAATGTCAAGACATAATGGCTCCTACATCCTATGTCATGCACTGTATGGCTTGGCAGATGCTGCCACAGATGCTATAATGCTGTAAAAAAAAAAAAAAAGGTATTTGCAAATGATCCTGATTTTGCATATTTAAATAATTCAGATCATCCAACAAAGTTTAATGTTACACCAAAGCTGAGTTAAATTTCATTAGTCGCACCCAGGCCTGATTACTGCCTGACCTGGTGAATCAAGAAAACACTGACAAAGTAAAGCATGCAAAAAGATCTCAAAAAGCAACACATCATGCTGTGATTAAAAAAGAGAGAAAATAAATCAAGAACAGATGAGAAACAACGTGATTGACATGCATTAGTCAGGAAGGGGCAAATACGTTCTCACAGTACAGGCTAGCTTGCTTGTGCATTTAGTTAATGAATTAGTTTAGTGCTTTGGGATTTAAATTTGCTGCATGCATAACCCATTAAGACAATATGCTAATTACCCAAAGGACAATGTCTTATAGCTCTAGGCGCGAACATCCAAGACTTGATAAAATCTGTTATTTGTGACATACATGTACATTTGGATAAAAAGTTCTCTTCCTTTTTTCTTCTGATATCCCAGCTTTTCTTGGGCTCAGGGTCAGCGAGTACGGAACCCCTGAGGGTTAAAGGTCATGCTCAAGTGTCCAACAGTGGCAGCTTGGCAGTTCTCCTGGTTGAACCCCAGACCTTACAGCCTCAACCACCGAGTCACCAATGAAGTCATTATGTTTTATGACGACTCCCAATAAACGCTCTAAGAAACATATAATTCTTTCCTTTTTTACAGTCGATACTACATCTAATAGTATAAAGCTAATCAAATCAGAGTAAAAACCAGATGAGAGGGGCTTTAAAATGTGCCGAATCACAGACAAATAGCATAAAAGTAAGAGAAGAGGGAAAAATAATAAAGAAAGAAATGATAACTGAAATAAGACAGAGGCCAAACGATGTAGGAGGGCTGAGAGTGGATGGAGTAACAAGGGGACGAGAGAAGAAAGATAATCTGTTGCCATGACAATGGGTTTGTGGAAGTCAGTGTGGTACAGTAATTACCACTGCAGGTCCTCGATCTTCTTGCTCTCTGACATTTAGTTAGACGTGGTACGGTGCCGAAAGTCCGCTAAGAAGCAGAAGCAGAAGAAAGAGGACAAGGGGGGAGGGCGGACGTCGGACTGGTTTCGGAGGTCGAGGCTGGGATGAAGTTGGATATGAGCGACAGGTGGAATATGACAGAGCTTTTGATGAATGATCCATTTGTTAGACTTTCATGCTGTGGTGTGGTCACTGTGGGCCTGAGCAAACTTTCTTTACTATGAAACTACATTCAGTAATATCAAGGTGGTTGTGTTGCTACTTAAGTCAAGTATCTTAGATAGGACTGCACTGGCAAAAAATATAGGATCCATGTCCAACCACAAACCACCATTATTCACGTGGATGGCTAACCTCATCGATAGAGCCCGTCCATAGTCCAACTAGGGACCGTGGAGGCCAACAACAACCATTGTATTTATTTCCATTTTTACAACCATGGTAGGCTCTTGTCAGCATCCACATGCTCAATTACACACTTCAGACAATTTAGGAATGCCAATTAGCCTAATCTGCACGTCTTAGGAAAACCCACTAAGCACAGGGGGAAACCATGCAAACTCCATGCACACAAACCCTGAGGCAGGAATCGAACCCTTGACTCTAGAGGTGCAAGGTGACAGTGCTAACCACTAGGCCAATACAGAGAGGGAGGTTCAAGAAGAACAAGTGCACCTTAGTGAGGCTTGTTGACCACCAGGAACCTGTGTTTGAACAAAGGGTGTAGGGAATTAAGTCATTGTGATATTGAGCTATCGAAGATCCTTCAGCACAACAACAATACGGCATACTAATATGACCTGCCCTGCCACAGCCACTTAGCCTTGTTGTTCTAGATTTTCAGACTTGTCAAGACAGGCCCCCTAATGAAGACCTACCCTACCCAGATCGCTCTGCTCCCCTGGAAATTAGATGCCAACTGGTATATCTAGTTAAGTCCATCCTGTACTCATAGTGCACGATCTCTAATACTTAATCATCTGAAAAGGCTACAGTCGTAAAGGCTAAAAGGTCATAAAGGTAAAAGCACAGATGGGGGCACTAGGAAGAGCAACGTTCCTAGAGGTAACACCTTGTTGGAAGATGTTTGACAATGGCTTTTAATCCTCCCTATGCCATTTGAAATGCCCGAATACTGAGAAAGCTTGACTGTATGTAATCTAGTCGGAAATGCACTCTTAATTCCTCACAGTGTCCAAAATCTGCCATTAAACTGGTGGCGTAGCGTTGCTACAGTACGTGATTAGTTTATTGGAGTAAAGAGACTCTGTTATAAATAAAGACGCTCTTAGGCGCTCCTGCAAATTACCACACGATAAGAGAGGAGCGAGATGAAGAGACAGACACAGACAGTAATTATTATCATAGCAAAAAATGGGAAGACGTCAGCTCCAATTCCGTCGCTCCCTCATTATGCCGTCACGCAGCGACGAGTCAGGCGGAGACGATGCTGCTAGATCTGTGCTAAATCTGGGGTAATGAAGATAGCATTGAGTCCGCAGGGAGATAGCAGGGTGCATCCTGGGGGAACTTCTTCTCAGTTAGTGTGTGGGTTAGAACACATTAGCATTACTACGTTTAGTAGTAGAAAGAGCAGCACTAGCCAAACAAAGAATTAAATGAGCTCTGAGCTAAATATTGGCTACGTTCCCGTATACATATATTCAGCTAATGTTAGCAAATTAGATAGTTAAAAGACAGGCCAGAAAACACCAAAGCTTCACAAATTACATGAATTATAAATACTGTATTGTCAGGAAGTGCTACCATAAAAGCATGCAACTGGTAGCAGACAGGGAGGCCAGAGAGGCTAATTCATTAGAAACAAGGACATGGATGAAGAATTGAAAAGCAGACAAGCTTTAAACCTTCGGGTTTTCAGGAATAAAAAGTAAATGGCAGAATCAATTGTTTTATCGAAGAGCTTTTGTGTCAGACAGATTTTATTTAAGCTGGCAGGTTCGGCCCAGGTGCTCCAGCGGAACCTGTTCGTGCCATCCGGGCCTCATATTGTGGAGGCATTATATTCATTTAGTCTCGCTAAAAGGTAAAGCAATCCACTCACTGGACTAATTACAGATGTTCCCATCTGGCTCCAAGAGATGCGGTAATTTAGACGTAATCAAATTACCCTTGTTATAATGTTTCTGGAGCTGTGAGGACAGAGCGTTCAGGTGTCTTTGGATAGCTGTTAATAGAGTGGAAAAGCTGAGAGGTAAACGACAGCGCTGTCCACACATATTACGCCTACACGACACTTAAACTATGACGGTATTCTACTTATTTATTATTTCGAACAAGACTCTCCAGTATTACACAGTAAGATGCCATGCCAGTTAGTTTCTTGTTGCTATGCACTTTAAGACTGGTCCAAAAAATGTCTAGCTTTAGCGTGTATGCCTACATATTTCAAATTGGAGGCTTTAGAAATCGATTTGTAAATGCGAAACCATTTCAAAAGAAAAGCACATCAAAAGTACTTGCTTGTAAAGCTCACCATCAGCTGAATGCAGACCTAAACCTATTATCAGTGCTGGTTCCTTTACCCTGATGTTTGGACATTCTTTGAAAAGTCGCTAGGTTTTTAAAAAGGTTTCTGTCTTTCGAATGCACCTTACAGCCAATACCCAAATGTCTGTTCAGTGAGTAATAGATGCATTTTCATCTAATCTAATCTAACCTAATTACCATCAGCCCAAGTTACTCGTAAATCAGGTACCAGGTGATATTATGTGGTGGAAGCCTAGAAGATTAGAGATGGTATCCAAGGCAAGGCAGACTGCAGACTGTAGGAAAATATCAATAGGCAGTTTTGCCAGATTTAGCAGGTGGTTTCCAGCCCGAAAACTCTTTAAAAAAACACAGAAATGCTCACAAACCCAAAAAATATTTTGTTCGATATTCAGTTCAGCATTCCATCACGGTACATTTACGGCTGTACCGTTGCAACAACACATTAGACCGCTACACAAGAGCAGGCAGACGAAGTTACGAAGCCGCAACACGGCTAAACAATGCAATATCACCACCTACTGGACTGGAGTGTTGGCAAAAAACGCCCACCTTCAAACCTCTACTGCACTGGTCCAAAACCACAGAGGTGTGGACCGGTACCAGGCCATGGATGATTGGGTTCTGGGCCGCACAGAAAGAATTCATTCATTCATCTTCTATACTGCTTATCCTGTTCAAGGCAGGGTACAATCCATCGCACACTACAGGCAATTTGGAAACAGCAATTAGCCTAATCTGCATGTCTGTGGAAGGAAACCGGAGCACTCGGCGTAAAACCAACCAAGCATGGGGAGAACATGCGAACTTCACACGTGCAGACCGGTGGTGGGAATCAAACCCATGACCCTGGAGGTGCGAGGCAACAGTGTTAACCATTACACCACTGTGCCGCCTTTATGTACAGTATTATTTCCATTTAATTGCTTGATTAATCACTTCCACCTGTACCTTTTTTCCACATTTTTTCTGTATGGGTTTAGATGCCCAGTAAAATGAAGCTAATGTTACTAGCTAATCTACCCAATATGAGTTCTTGGAAGATCAAAAACACCCGATGATGAGACACCAGATGACTCTGAGACTGGCAACAAAAAGAAAGCTGCAAAAAAGTTTGGAGATCACTGCTGGGGTCCACTTGCTAACAAACACCACCACTATGGCGAATCAGCGCCGGCTAGGTCTAAATAACCAACGACGCCCAAACTGGCAACACTGTCAGGAAGGAGAACTACTGTGTGATACCTTCAGGCGGATGACATGTAACTTCATAAAAGAAGAAATACTGTACAAACCTCTCTGGCTCAGATGTCTAAAGCCGAACGTTTTAAATTTCTGGTGCTCATGCAGACACAGATTAAAAAATATAAGTGTAATTGTCCATGAGTATGTATGATAATTATTATTATACTAATATTAATATAAACCTGCACCACTGTCACCTCTGCTGTTATAGAAAATGAATCAACGCCCATCTGAATCCAGAATTCCCCCACGCTATGGAATAATAATACAGAGAGAACATCCTCGCATCCTCGCATCCTAGACAGGATCCATCAAGTATGTGCTTGATATTTATACCCTCGGAAGAGATTTCATAACATTTCACCAACAAGAAGACCGTGTTTGCTACTGTTGCAAGCCGACGATTCAGAAACGAGAGCTTTGCATTAGCTCGAAATGCCATGGAAAAGGTTGGATATTGGAAATCGCTACTCTAAAGCACGTTAACCGGGTGGTGGTGGAGCTCAGAGGTGTACAGGTGGCAACATTGGCATCGGCTTCATCAAGGCCGAGGGCGCGATCCATAAATCATTACAACCTACAGGTTGGCGGCGCTTACCTAACTGCGATTCATTTCCACGGTTATATATTTCTTTAAAAGGTCAGCCCTCCATTTGCCTCTATTCAAGCTACAAACACTCGCCCACGTCACCTGAGCCACAGTGTCACTAATATCGCCCTGGCCTCATGAGATCACATAAAACACACGAAAAAAAAACAAAAACATGAACAGGGTAATTGCAGGGGAAGGAAACCGAGAATCCAAAGCTGGAAATCTCAGCCTAATCATGTCCATCTCAGCTAATCCACACACCAGGGACCTTTCTCAGATGTCACTTATGCTCTATAAATGTCTGCATTTTCCGTTCCTTTAAAGCAAAGTACAATTGCGCTAATGCTTAGAAGTGCTTGCACGTTGGCATGAGGTCAAGATAAGCTTTCGATACAATGTGCAATTTATTGCGCGGTCACTTGAAATGATAGACCTGTCCTGCCTATCAGCCAGCTCTCCAGAGCGACAGAAGGGTTTAGCGAAGCTGAGTGACCTTTAATATTGCAGAAATGAAATACTGTATAACGTATATGAGGGAACTGAAAAAAAAAGAAAAAAAAAGAGAGCATGCACTTAATTCAGTTTGTTCCGAATGAGTTTTTTTTACTGCAACACCAAAACTAGAGTGGACCGTAGACTTTTAAATGTCCCATAATGTTCGATTTCTTTAAAGAGTTAACACAGGTCTCAGAGTTCCCTCTAAGTGTGTGTGTGTCTTGATGCCACAGTTGAAATACCCCTCAGATAATGCAAGTTTTAAAAATAATAGTGACCCATAAACCTTTCTAGTTTAATATGCATTAATTTATACTGGTGCTTATGAAAAGGCATTACAGCAAGGTTCTGGGTTACTGAACAGAAGGTTGGGGGTTCAAGCCCCAGGACCACCAAGCTGCCACAGTTAAACCCTTGAGCCATTGGGGTGCTGTGTCCTGGCTGACCCTGATCTCTGACCCCAGCCTCCAATCTTAATCTTGATACATTTAAGTTTTAGGGTTCTCTGATATTGGTTTTACGATGCTATGAACGCTACATAATTTTTCATACATTATAAGGATAGCTACAAATTGTAATAAATTTTCATACATTTACATATGAATGCATAGGATCATATTTTCAGTGACTTCATTTAAACGTTTAAACCTTAGTATATCATACTGTAACACTAGCTTATTATGACCTTTGTACTCAGTGCTGCCCTCTCTTTTCCATCTTTGGCACTGCATGATGAACACTACTTACTGTATACTTCAGGACTATCAATTCATATTGCACCATAAAGATGCATTAGGTACAAAGTGTAAATCCACATACTGTATAAAGTGCAAATATTTCATAAGTGTGTTGTTATACACACTTAATATAAAAAAGTTATATTTTATAACTGTGTATGTAAGGTCTTATGAATGCAGTATAGCATGATACATGCATTATTAATATAACCGTCACAGAATGTTCTATTGTCTCCATTTTATTTCAAGTACTGGTGTTATACTTGTATTATGAACATATGCATAATAGACACTTTTTTTTTCATTAATTTACAAAGAATAAGAAACAGACAAAGAAGAAAATGTGCTGCATGTAATACATTACAGCAGATGAACGCATAAGATGAATGTAAGTGTAATTCTAGAGGACAATAACAGAATAATGGAAAAAAAAAACTCCTGCCTATTATTGGCTGAACAAAATCTGAGCTTTTTCACTCTTTTTCCCCCCAAAAGTATCCTCTCTGTGCTAGTGATATTATTATCTATGCAACATTTTGTCCTTGTTGCATACACAGCAAGAATGCACCCTTTTTCACTCCATATCCTCTTAAAGGTTAGCAGCGAACATGCACAGGGTACAGAGGGGCAACCCCATGTAAATGTCAGCCTTTCCATGAAAAAATAATGTGGTCAGCACAGGAAATTGTTTCATTTATCCGTACAGTATAGAGTCGCTTCTACAAATGTATCTGCGCTATCTGAAACATTCAAATGGATCCCATAGTTCAGAACATCTGTGCTCTTCTCTAAAGGTTATAGGCCTAGGTAGGTCAATTACAATCCGAATGTCACATACTGTATATAAAAGTAGCTAATATAAAGCGTGCTAAATCAGCAAATACAGGTAGTTCGCAACTTACAAACATTCGAATTGTGAATTTACGCAAATACAAGCGCACCACAGTTCTACAAACATTCGTAGATGCAAAAAAAAGCACGGAAGTAGCTGACATGTATTGTACAAAAAATAGACACTGCAGCGCACCAGATACCAATACTTACAATTATATACAATATTTTCAGTGTGTCCAGTATGTTGTATGTGTGTGTGTGTGTGTGTGTGTGTGTGTGTGTGCGTGCGGGATAAATGAGTCGGCCTCACCATTTTAAATGAATCAATCAATGATAGAAAATGTCTGTCCTGTAAGGCTGTCCTTATGGTGAATAATCCTAATTTCGGAAAATCCCAAACAAAACAGAGCTCATAGTCCAATACAGTGGAAAACAACTCTGAGACAAAATGGCGACATGATGGCAGTACGGAAAGGGGACAAACGCACCGCTCAGATTTAGTCAAGTGGATTGGGATGGTTTACATTGTATATTTGTGTCAACGGTATATACCGTTACTTTGTCGTACTTAAGGACAAATCCACATTACGAACATGCTCCTGGAACAGAACTCGTTCGTAAGTCGGGGACTACCTGTACAAAAAATATGATTTTCTGTATTAGATTTTTTTTTATTATTGTTTTCAGCTTTTAGTTCAGTCATGAGCTCTCACCAGCAAAAGCCATATGTGCTCAATTAATATCCATTATACTGTACTGTACAGCAGTTACTTCCGACCAAGCAATCTGATTGGACGAGAGGCGTTCAACAAGTGGTGATAAAGAACATGCGAGGGCTGGGGCGGTTAACTACAGTATATGTACCATATCATTCCACATCCCAGGTGATCTACAGTGGTTAATTACACTAACTGTAGGTCGTAGAGTGGGTGAAAATAGGTCTGTACGGTCCACAGTACTGATAAAAGTGCAGAGAGCAGCATCTTAAACAACATGCTGTCTCCTTAGTATTCACTTCTAAGTTGTTCTGAAACGCTTCTGAACCGTCTGTGATGTTTTATTTACGGATACAAAGCTAACACGGTAGTAACACACGGCTGAATCCCAAATCCTTTTCTAACCCCTGATCAAGGGCACTACTTGGAGTGTGGAACAAGGAATTGTACACCCTACATAGCGCACTAACTTTACTTTTAACACTATTTGGGATTTACAGTAACCTGACCAAAGCAAGTTGCTTTTACAGGTTAATCTTTTGGAGCTTTCGTAATGAAGAAATATCCAAAAACAACATACTCTACACGAGACACACTCGCAGCCTCTTATTTCCCCATCTACCCCACCATCCCAACCCCACCTAATGCCCTGCCGTTACTCGATTAATGAGCATTACATCCTGGAAGGAGCCAGCTTGCAGTTTCCTGTGGGAATACCTGAATCTCCACACACCCGGATGCTAATGTGCATTAACCTCTACTGTGTGAAAAATTAAACTGGATAGTCTGGGCCATCATCTGCACAGCTGTGCCATCCCAGCTGGTATTCCCTAGCTTCTGGAAGCATCCAGGAAAAAAAAAGATAAATCTAAAGGCATGAAGTGTATTTTTCTTTATCTTTTTCCTTTCTCCAGGCTCAGATCTGCAAATGGGGTCATGGAGTGAAGACACAAAGGGGTTGAGTCTTTAAGGAAATGCAGGCTATTAAAGAAGAATAAAATACTAGGGATAATAGTGAATAGTGTGGAGGAAGTGATGGATCGGTTTGAGTTACTGGTACGACTCCGCACTTTATTTCCTATTTTATTGCTAACTTTAGGGTGGCTGGAACGGATCATCTGCATTTACATTGTTTCGTACGGGAAAATGTGTTTCGCAATACGAAATTTCACCTCCGGAACGGATTTAATTCTCACGTACATTATAGCAGCTTTAAATAATCTGCAAATAATCACTCTTTAAGCTTTTAAAGTAACGCTGTCCTGAAGATGAGGGAAAACCTCTCTGACACTGGAGACTCCTTCCGTAAAAAATTAAATGGATGTTTCCATTACAGGAAACTTCACCATACTAACCATGAGCACATGAACAGCTTCTGCTATGGAAACGAATTAACCGCTTCTTAAGCGGTTCGATTGCTGCAAACGTTACTGCTGAATTAAAATAAATACAGCGCCATCTGTCTGATAACTAAATGTAATTATTTAAAGAAAGAAAAAACTCATATTCAATGGTCAAAATAACTTTGTGGTACTCTTTTGATCTCTGATTTCTCACATTCATTTACGAGCCCACTGTTCTAACAACACATCTCATGTTGGCCGTCCAAAACTTCATGAGGTCAAAAACATCTGAAAAGGCATTTGAGACATGTTCGGACGCTACGAATGTTCACATCTGACTGTTCGCACCCTCGTCCTAACCCCCTGCGCCGTTGGGAAAAAAAAGCTAATTAAAGCGACTTGGACGATTTACTTTTCTTTTCCTCACCGAGAAAAATCTCTCACCTCGCTCCACTTATCCCTGCACTATTTTCCTTCTTTTCATGTAGCCATTAAGAAACAATAAACATTTAATCAGATTAGCTCTGACAGCCCTGACGTCTGTGCCACGGGCGTGATCGCGGCGGTGCCGAGCGGCTGTCACGGACGCGTGCTGTTCTTCAGCGCTCTCCCGCCTTTCGCTTAATTGTTTTAATTAGAGCGACGCTTGCCCACTGAGTGCACAAATAAAAAGCCTCTGCTGACTAGCAAGCAATCACAAACACACACACACACACTCAAGCTTAAGTGTACTGTTTTTTTTTTTTTAAGGAAAAAAGGTTAAGGAGGGGAAAAAAGAATGCCTACGCAATTACCATTTGAATGAATGTAAATTAGTCTTTAAAACTTTGTCCTAAAGCGGAATTTAACTCTTAGGTGTACGCTGGTGTTTTCAAAGATTATGGATATGAAGAAACCCGTGATTAGCATCTATAGGAAATAATGATAGGCGACACGGTGATGTCGTGGTTAGCACTGCTGCCTCGCACCTCCAGGGTTGACGGTTTGAATCCCATTTCAGGCCTCCAGCGTCCCTGTACAAGTTAAATGCTATACAGAATAAGTGAGTAAGAAAATAAATGATAATAATAATATTTTATATATAAATAATATAAACAAATAATAGACTTACAGTAGTAGTGACAGGAGCAGGATATTAATAATTATTAGGGACAGGAATCACCGGGGTCACCCGATACAATATTATCACGATACCGAGCTGTCGATTAGATTTTGTATTGTGAGTGTGTAAAATGTCCTGATTCTATTATTATTATTAGTTAGATTTTGTTACAATTCTACACAAACTTGGCAAATATTTTACTCCTAACACATACAGTAGGATGTTTTGGTGCTTGCAATGTATGAATAGTTTAGAGTGCACCACTTGTAGGATTATAGTGGAACTGCAATATTTCAGCCTAGCCGGGAATCGAACCCAGACCCTGGAGGTGCAAGGCGGTTCTAACCACTACACTACCGTGCCGCCCTATACTGTACAACTTAATTAAAAAAATTTTTTAAAAACGATTGTGGCGTCATGAATACATAAACTGGCGCACAATATGTAATCGAATCATTTTTTTTCAATTGATCTCTAATAATCACTATTAATGTGCAGTGAACATCTTACATTAGAGTATGGAACAGAAACATTCTCAGTCGATGAATGTTTAATCATCAGCCATCAGCTGGAACATTCCTTGCTTACAGTTTTCTGGGATTCTCAAGGGCCAGAAATATTGGAACATTATCAGGAAAAACGTTCAACAGTCCATACAGTCCTGATCTCGCTCCATCTGACTTTAACCTGTTTGGTCCCCAGAAAGCAGCCTTACGAGTAGCCTACACTTCATCCCAGTTGCACTCGTGGTTCGCAGCTCAGCCTAAAACATTTTTTTAATGAGGAAATATGAACGCTTGTTGACAGATGGACAAAGTGTGTTGAAAAACAGGCAGATTATGTCTAAAAATGATGTCTTTGCATTTTCTGAAAATTAATTATAATAATTTCTACAGCAAGAATGCGGATAATTTTTGACTCACCCTAATGCATATATAAATGCAAATGAGCAGGCATTATTTAAGCTGGATGAATTCTCTTCGCCGGGGGTCACTCTTAATTGGTAGGGTTTATCATCATAGAGAAATGAGTGAGAAAAAGTTGAACTAAGCAAATCTGCTCTTTTCAAACTGCACATTTCTGTTCGACTGAGTGACATTATAAAGACAAGAATTGTTTCTTACGTTCTTAATACGGAGCTGTCAATCATCTATATAAAAAAAGACACCGCAACAAAAGTATACTTTATTCTAATTGCTTCACTTTCATTAAGTTATAATTATTTCATCTATGAGCTATATCTGGAAGCTGGATCAGCACAGGCCAAAGAAAAGTCCCTGGATTATCTGTAAATCTAATCTACTGCTTTACACTTTGTTATATACACTTGGATACAGAAATAAGGTTGCACAAAAGAAACTTGGAGTTCACCAATATATGAGCAGTATGAAAATAACTATATAAAAAAAAAGCAAACAATGCCATAAAAGGAATCTGTCTAATTAACTACACATAAACCAAGTGAAATTACCTACAACCTGACTTCTGACTGGCGCAGCTTAAATGATGTTCGCCGCTTCCGTAAATCATGTCATGTTGGTGACAAATCACATCAAGTTCAATTAAACAGTGCCATAACACAAGCCAGAATAGAAGACCATAATAAAGCATCAGCGTTTACAGTTTGTGTTCAAAACACAGTTCATACACAATTTCATACAATTAGTTACTGAAAGTTCACAGTGAATAAAGTTTCTCTTCCTTCTTTAAAGTGATAGTCGTGAGCTTCAGTTCATTAAACAAGTCCACGGTTGCCTAATGGTCATTTTTCTAGGGAGGATTTTACAACCTCAGTGAGTGCAAATGAAAGACGGTACTATTTGTAACCTGTACCATACTGTACTTATTCACAGATGTGCTAATTGGTCATGTACTTTCTCACCCATTAGTCCGTTTCCCAAATCTGGAATCAGAGTAAAATGGACACTTTTGATTCATTTACTATTTGGTTTGGTTTGGATTCAGAGTTTACATATTTACACAAACAAGAGAAGGCAAAATTTTGTTTGAATCTCCAGAAACAAGGCATTCCTGCACAGCTAGAGTTATGGTTCTGGCTCAGTTTAGTGGTTTACACCTTCGAAGAAATTCTACAACCCAAAATGATGGCACATGTTTAAATTACTTCCTAAAGTCAAGTCAAATCAGGGTCACGTTTCACAAAGCAAAAAATAGTGCACACATCGATGAGCCATAACCTTAACACCTCATAGCATCAATGATTATCAATTATATACCACCAAACTGGTCACAGGATCATAGGCACCCAAGGTTCATTTATGCCTTTGGGGACCAAAGACCAGCCCACCTGGTTTGATCTTATAGAAGATCAAATGCAGCACAAATTACTGAAAATGGTCAATGCCGGCCAAGACACAAAGGCATCGGAACACGAAGTGCACCACAGCCTGCTTCTGCACATGGGGTCCAGCAGACAAAGAACGTAAGACTGCTGACCTGGTCTCCAAACTCCCCAGATCACAATCTGATCGAGCTCCATGGGATGCACCAGACAAACAAGCCAGATCCGTGGACACCCCACCCCAAACAACCCAGAGTACCCAATGTCATGGTGCCAGAGACCACAGCACCATGAGCCACACAGGTGGCACAAGAGGGACTTACACAATATTGTTTTGCATTGTAAACCTATAGCTGATTGGTGTACATGTGTCTGCTAAATTTCATGAATGTAAAGACAACAGTGGACTTGTTTAAGGTAGGCTTCTGAAATAACACTGGATTTGGCAGGTAAAAAGGCTTTATAGTTTGCGTCAGTGATGGTCTATCCTTGTTTGGGCCTGCCTGAGATCAGGTATTTCAAACGTTGATGATCAGAGATTCAGGTAGCACAAATGGTAATACAATGAACAGAAAATAGAATACCAGCTTATTAAACCCACTTCATCTTCTTGAAAGGTTGCCGGTTGCTCAGTTGCCAAGTGGTTGTATCCTGGGGTTCAACTCCTTGCACAGCAACCTAATTGAGACTAATTATGTTAATTTGAGATACTCCAGGTTTATTAACCATTACCCAAAGGTCACAACAGGATTCTACCAGATTCCATGGTTTCCATGCATGAGAATCAGAGGACTTTGAACATCATAGTTTCATGTGAAGTAAACAGGGCATTATGCAACTTACTATGTTTGTTAAGACAGAAAAAAAAAGGTTCCTCTTAGTTCTCACCATGCTTTGTTCTGAACTCATCCACATCTCCATCCCTTTGATACACCAAACATCTGGATTTCTAACATTTGTATGCCAATAATAACCCATTAATGATAACGAAGATACTGTAAGCGTGACTCTGCAAAAAAGTTGTTCCTGCTTGTTTGTTTGAGAATGTTTTTGCATGAAAATTCAAGACTCTGAGGTGATTTACTCATATTTGTCGTATTCGCAAAAGAGCCTGCACAGCCTTTACCCTGCATTTATGACGCATATCAGGAGCACATGGCCAAATTCATGCAGAGAGGACGTGAAAAACTCTGTGATCACACACGCTGTTTTTTTGGCTCGAAGACCTGCTTAAAGCAAGACAAGGTTACTGTATGCATAGTCACACACAAACTGCAGCACAGAGTTAGACGGTGATGCTCATTTAGTCAATGCTATGCTGAAGTGTTCTGCACTGAAGAAGCTATGCAAATGCCTTATAGAATTTAATGAAGCAGCGGAGAGGAGCAGTAGGGGAATAACAAACCATGTGTGTCCTAGTCAATAGGCCCAGCAAGCGAGACCGCAAACGCAGCCTTGCGTGTCAATGCCGCTGCTGTGATTCTCAGAAGGAGATTTGGCCCTCAGAACAAAGTGAGGCGAAAGAATGCGGTTTAGTTAATTCATTTCCCTCCTGTGCGTTTTAATGAGAGGCCTCTGCGCTTAGTAAAATATCCCAGCGGTGGATGGGAGATGTGGGCACAAATATTGATGTTGCTCACTACCAGTCTTGAGACAGAATCCGTTCAGAGTTTGCATTTCTCAAGCAGTTAGTGGGTATTAAAATGGTGAGTATGCAAAAGTAAATGGGTCCTTGGAAACTGACCAAAAACAGCCTGGGCTTGCATGCAACTAAAAGGGAAAAATTTGCATGCACTCCTTCACCTCCTGATTCTTCCTCTCGTGCACGATCCTACACATCCCCCTGCCCACTCAAGCTAATCTCATTAATAACCTCTCTGAGGACCTTGCAGGGTGTATCCTGCGCCAAGCTGGCTATTGGCATGCCAACTTCGGCCTAGACATTATTGATAACCTGCCAGGCCAAGTTAGGAGCTGCAGACAGGCCGTGAAGATTTAAGGTCAATGTCTCACCTATTCATGACAACTGAGGAACCAGAGGTAGCACCATGAAGGTGAAGAGATCAGCATGAGAAGAGCGAGACAGAGAGCTGTGGAAAAGTATCTTTTCATCAAAGTGCTGAATATTACTGGACGTAAGTTTAGGAGGCGCATTCCGTACTTGCTTCCTCAAACACTTTTGAGGTTTTGGTTGCTTTCAGGTCACGGGTCTCAAACCGGCAGTGAAATATAATAAATGGTAAAATGAAATAGAATTTCTATTCCTGAACCATAGACACAAACCCAAAGAACCCTTCGGGGAACCCTTTACAGGTTCATAGACCTCACAATGCACAATCTAATCAAACCCTGCTCTAACTAAAGGGATGTATACGCAGGTACGCCAAAGGTACCATGAAAAACAAAAGGAGCCTAAAACAAACAATCCAGTAAAAGCGCTGGCTTGTCACTGGCCTGGGATTATTTTTCATCTTTATCAGATGAAGATAAGTTAAATCTTGCTTGACTGATGTCTTTACTTCAGGCCCAGTAGGATAGTTATTTGTTTGTCTTCATGAGTGGAGGATGGTTGAAGGTGCTTTATCTTTATAATTGCTGTGGTCTCCGAAGTAACACAATGCACAAGTAAGAGAAAAGGAGGAAGATAGGGGAAGGAAAACAATATATTTATAGGCCATATAGAGGTAAGCAGATGACCTAGCTGAGGAAAACAGTCAAATATTCACGCAATTTGTCATGTGACAAACAAAGACGATAGCTGAAATCGATATAATGAATCATGAAAGAGTATACATATTACAGTAATTATGTGTACTGACACAATGACATGTAATAATTGTAATATCTCAAATTTCTATGTCCTCTTACATATGGAACTTTTATGTCACATAATCTAATATTTCATTGGACCGCCTTTTGCTTTCATTATCATTTTGATACGCTTATTCAAAGTCACAACATTTACTTCTGTCCAGAGTCGCATGAATTTCTGGCCAAGATCTTGTATTGATGATGGGAGAGTCAGACCGGTGCATAGTCTTCTCCAGCATATCCCAAAGATTCTCCATTGGGTTTGGTTAAAAAGGTGGATGCTGTGGTGGCCAACCCATGTGTGAAAATGCTCATGCTACCTGAATCACTCTTTCACAATGTGTGAAATATTGGAATATACCCGTGCCATCAATGGAAAAACCTGGCCATTCAGTACATTCAGGTCATCAGCTGCCATGTGACGTTGCTGAGCCTAGACCTGAGCAACTGAAGCAACCCTAGATTACAGTATACCACTGCTTTCAGATGTTTGTACAATGTCCACTATGCATGATGGGTGCATTAACTCATCTGCTTCTCCTGTTACACTGATGCGCCCATCACTCTGGAACAGAGTAAATCTGGACTCAACAGACCACAGGACCTTTTTCCATCACTCCACATTCCATTCTTTATGATCCCTAGCAAACTGAAGCCTTTTTTCCTAGATTAGCCTCACTGATAAATGGGTTCTACTCTTGTTTTATTGTTTATGACTGGCTTTTCGCTTAGAGATAAGATGAGAAGCTCAATCATCCGTGAGAAACTCAGGGTAGAGCCGCTACTTCTTTACGTGGAAAGGAGTCAGTTGAGGTGGTTCGGGCATCTAGTAAGGATGTCTCCAGGACGCCTCCCTAGGGAGGTGTTCTTGGCATGTCCAGCTGGTAGGAGACCACGGGGCAGACCAAGGACTAGATGGAGAGATTATATCTCCACACTGGCCTGGGAACGCCTCGGGATTCCCCAGTCAGAGTTAGCTGAGGTGGCTGGGGAAAGGGAAGTTTGGGGTTCCCTGCTGGAACTGCTACCCCCGCGACCTGACTTTGGATAAGCGGTTGAAGATGGATGGATGGATAGATGGATTTGATTTTACAAAGTGTTTAATTGATCAACCATCATGCTCATTCAGGATGTTTCTCCGACCACATTTCTTCCTTAAAGATGATGCTTCAGCACTATCCTTCCAGGTTTTAATAATGCGTTTTGCAGTTCTTAACCCAATTTTAGTAGTTTCAGAAATCTCGAGTAGCGAGTAAGTAAACGTGCTCTATTTAGGGCAAAGTTATAATTATAGTCCAGGGCAGAGGGTCAAAACAAAGGCAGTAGGGCTAATTAGAGGCACAGTATGTCCATAATCAACGTTAACACACAAAATTTCAGAGTAATAAAACAAAGTCTAAACACCTTTGCGATAAATTCCACTCATTATCGAAAAATTCCTCGTTGAGATTCCTCATTTCAGTGTGACTTACAGTAAGATATCCGTTTCATTTGTTCTGAAATTTCATCCTGCATGAATTTTAACTGGTCTTCAAGAAGACAGCTCAGTGCTCAGTGTGTGACTGGGAAAAAGGGGGATCAGTAGACATTGACAAATGGGTTTCTCAGTAACCTGGATGGATAGCATGTAAGTGGAAGTTTGACTGCAACAGAATGACATTTGTATTGAGGCCGGGGAAATGGAGAGGGAGTTCTGTTCATCCAGTCAGAAGTCAATAGATTTCAATGAGCCGAGTCCTATAGCTACAGCTATTGAATTTTGGTAAATTTGCGCAATAAAAAGCTTCGAATCAATTGTGCCAGATAGACTAGGGAATTCATTTAGCCTCCGCTGAGGCGTAGACGATGACTCTTGCTCGCTCTGTATTGAAGGATTCAGTGCTACACCTGTGTATAATCTGTGCAATTTCACATGAAATGGACACACATTTCACCAAGTTTAACATCCAAGTCTGTCTATAACTACCAGCTGAGGTTTCATATTCGTATGTTTCATACTGTATACACCTATAACAGCAAACGTATTTAGCTAAACCTGTTAATTATTGAATTCAGGCCCCTTATTCCCAATGAAGGACAATCTTAATGCTTCAGCATACCAAGACATCTTGGACAATGCTGCACCTCCAACAGTTTGGTGAAGGCCCTTTTTTATTCCAACATGACTTTGCCACAGTGTACAAAGCAAGGACTATAAAGACATGGTTTGATGAGTTCAGTGTGGAAGAACTGGCCCAAACACAGAGCCCTGAGCTCAACCCCATAGAGCACCATTGGGATGAACTGGAACGGAGATTGTAAGCCAGGCCTTCTCATCCAACATCAGTGCCTGACCTCATAAATGCTCTACAGAATGAATGGACACCAAACCCCACAGAAACACTCCAAAATCTTCCAAGAAGAGTGGAAGGTGTTATAGCTGCAAAAGTGGGACCGACCCCATATTGAACTATACAGTATGTATTTGAATAGAATAATAGCAATAAGAAAGAGCTACTTTGTGGTGTTATTTGGTATGACTGTGTAGCCATAGTACTAAATATCTGACTTCAACAGCTAATGGACATCTAACTAGTTACTAACTCATCCTTATCCTGAATACAAGATCTCGGGCGACTTGGACTCACATACTACAGGCAATTTGGGAACGACAGTTAGCCCAATCTGCATTTCTATGGACTGTGGGAGGAAACCAGAGTAACTGAAGAAAACCCACCAAGCACAGGGAGTACATGCAAACTCCACACACAGACCTGAGGTGTGAATCGAACCCTCAACATTGTGGCCAGAAACCCTTGGTGAAAGGCCTCAGTGTTAAGCACTAAGCACCCATGCCACCCCGTAACGTCCTGAATCATTAAAATGAATGAGAAACCTCCAAACGCCCCCTGCATTCAAAATGCATAAAATAATAATACTAATAATACTACTACTAATAATAAAAGATTTTATTTTGCACGGCTCTCATGCAAGTTCACAAATCACTCAAAAATACACCAAAAGAGCAGACCCCCCCCCCGCCCCCTCCCCCCGGCCTCCTCTAATCAACATGTGAATCCAGAATGGCTGACAGTTGCGTAGGTGTTCTGAAGTCTCCAAGTCTCTGAGTAACCTCTCATCTTCCTTGAAAAATACAGCTGCCTAAATGAGTTTGCTGCTGTAAAATTAAATCTAAACAGTAACCTAAAGAGAAAAAAAAAAGACAGGCATATTATTCTGAGACTTCATTTCACTAATAACATATTGGTTTAATTCCCTTTCATCTACTAACTAATAAGAGTTTTGTTTAAAACACCGAAAATTAAATTCAATTCGGACGGATGGTCTTGAAGTGTTTCAGCACGCTAATGCGGGGGTGTGTTAAAATAAGTACATCGACCATGCCAAACTAGCGTGCCTGCATTCCCGCTCCTCCACCCACACCGCAAAACAGCCCTAATTGGCTCTGGCTATCTCTGCAAACTTCCGCAAATTTCCTTCTAATTAAATGATCCATAGAATAAGAATGTAATGGAAGGTATTGAAAGATAAGAATCACAGGCTGTGCAGAACATCATACTGTATTGCTCCTTTATACTGAGAAAAACAAAATGTTTAGGCAGAAACCGTATGATGCTGCAACCATGATGAAGTGATTCATCTACTGTAACAGTAGCGATTTATGAGTAAAGTGTACTTACCAATATTAAAGTGCATTAGTCAGTTTGTTTTTTCCTGTTAACGACCATAGAGCATACAGTCTGTATAGTTGACAAAAAAAGGTATTAAGTAGATAGCTTAGTGGTTAGCACCGTTGTTGGGGATTTGACTTTCGCCTCCAGTGGGTCTGTGTTTGGAGTTTCCATCATTTCCTCATGCTTGTTGGACTTCCTCCAAGTTCTACAGTTTCCTCCTACAGTCCGTACACATGCCCCGACTGGTGATTCCAAATTGCCCGTAGTGTATGAGTGGGTGTGTGTATCTGTGTGCCCTATGATGGCTTGGCACCACCATACCCTGCCTTGCGCCCTGAACCCACTGGGATACAGTAGGTGACATCCAGGGTCCCAGTGACCTTACACAGAGTAGGCATTATAGACCATGGATCTATGTATGGATGGATGAATGGATAGATGAATGGTATTTCTTCATAATTCCTACCTATATAGGGAAAAGAAAACAGCACTGCTATCTTTCTATCCTTCTTTTTCTTGACTGGTTAACAATCACTACTGCCTGATCCCCAAAGAGAACACGGATAGCTGAGGTCTCAATCATTCTATTTAAAAAGCTGCATGTTGTTAAAAGCTGTTAATAGAGCATAAAAGATGCATATTCCCTCAGCCACTATGAAGGTGACACTAGGGAGAAACTAAGCCACAGTAATCTCTTAAACAAGTCTTTGTTCCCCTTTAAAGGCAAACCGCTGCCCAACGTGGAGAGCTGGACCTTTAAAACAAATTACAAATATTAATGGAATTGATATGAAGGAATGGTTGGCTTGTTATCCCAAGCCCTCATGATAATCGACTCAGCTCAACATAATACGGTACTGGCGCACACCAAATGAGCTTGGGGCCTGTGTGTTCTCCACATAGACATACACACCCCCCTTGTCGGGTGATGTGGGGTATCTTTGTATCCAGGATCTGGGAATTCGTAATAATAGTTTGCTTTCAAGTGAAAAGTGAAGATTTAAAAAAAAAAAAAAAAAAGTGAAGGTTCCCAAAGCCTATAATGGCTTACAAACACCTAAAGAAATACTCGAGAGCCAACAAGTGGGAAAAAAAACAAAATGCTGCTGCTGCTGTACTATGAGCACTATGATGAGTCGGCTGCATCTTCAACTTACATAAAATGAAGCCGAAATACGGTTGATTAATCATGCGGTTTCTTCATACACATCCCTGCGTCCCTTTCCCTGAGTGTGTAGATAGTCGTCCATGATAGCAGCAGTATGGGGAATCTATTTTTTCACTTTCATCAACGTGCCGTAATAAAGCACTGGCTCAGGCAACATGTCCATGCTGTGATTTATCACGAGTCTGGACCTCATTTTATTTTTCTCTCTACTGCAGGCAGCTAACATGGAGAGCATATTGATGGAGGAGAAAAAAAAAAAAACAGGAAAATTATATACTCCACTCTGCTCATGCTCTAGTTGAATTATCTTGCAAGGAGAACAAATTAACTAGGGCAATATATAATATATACATTTTCTTATCCACCATCCACTAATTCTCATTTTTCGACCCTCGCGTCTGACTCTTAATACGAAACAGCTGGAATACAACATGATTGCCAACAAGAACAAGTACAGATTATTACACATTACCTATAGAAACCTTGCTGCAGGGGAAGTTTGGGAAAGTACTCCATGTCCGGCATTATAAATATACAACATTCTGCTAGTGCTTTCCTTTAGGGAATACCGAGAAAAGGCAAAGAAGTACCTGGCTACAAATTGTGCCTCAATGACAATTATTTCTTGAATTTTCAACTCCCAGGATCATGCAGGCGAAGGTGGAGGTGTTAGGAGGAGCTCAAAAGTTGCGAAAGAGCTGTCTATGGCAACATATGGATCGTTAACAATCCCTGAAGATCCGGATGGAAAGCAGTGTTCACATTCTGCACTTTGTCATGGTGGTCTGGAAAGGTGCAAAAGTAGGATCTGTTGCCCATATATCAATTAAAACACAATATTTGTACTTTGTTCCTCACTGCGTTTTTGAGATCTGAGATTTTTGTATCTTACAGTATGAATAGAATTATGACCCACCATTGTTTAACTCCATTGAACTATTATGGTACTATAATCAGTATTCTACCAACATGATTAAGGAAGGATAGGTCATTAAACACAGCAGGACAAGCAAAAGCCTTTTACCAGGTACAGTATACTAAGTCATTCCTAGGGTATACCAAGTCTTTCTCGGGCAATCCTCAGGCTCAGTGAGGTGATCCTGAAACAGCATGGATGGGAAGCTAGCAGTATTGTGAGGAATGGGTTGGGAAGATGCAGGAGAGTAGGAGGGAATTGTCTGCCATTTGGCAGGAGCGTCTCTCCTTGGTGGAGCAAAACAGAAGCACAGTGGAAGGCAGCTTTAAGAAACTGACAGATGGAAGGGAGAGCGAGAGGCACCATGGGGAACACCGGTGATGGATCGTCCAACATGCCCTGTTTAGTAAGCAGGCGTGCTGGTTCTACAGGGAGCAGGGGAGCAAAGAGGATCGGAAAACAGACCTGAAAGAAAAGTATGCGCATGACTTCTGGTTTGAGAGAGCTGCTCTTTTGTGGACCACAGCGAAGGTGATTATTAAAAAAACAACAGCAGGAAAAAATGCTTCCTAATTTGCAAAGGGAAATGAGAGGAGCAAGATGAAGCATTAGATTGGAATTAATAAGAAGGTACAAAGCAAGAAACTGGGTTGGTAATACAGGTAAGAGTGTCGTAGGCTTAGGATGTGGTAGAGTCATGGCCTCATGGAACTACTGTAGATTTTGGCTATGGCTTAACAAATGTAACTAACACCTTCAAAACAAATAACTGCAACTCTCTTTACAGGTGCCAAAGACAAGGGTGATAATGAGCTAAGAGAGACCCCATGAGACCAGGGTCAGTGTGCTAATCAGGGGCAATAGGCAGCTTGTTCAGCGGCAGTGAGCCGGCTAGTCCTGGACATGTTTTCAATCAAACTCATGCTGAATGCTGAACACCCTCTTCAGAGGCGATAATTGGCTTGCTAACCCATATGTATGCTCAGTGAATGTTTGGCTATCAGTTCTGAGTCAAGATGGTCAAGACGTTACTAACTACATATGCCTTCATTGGTCTTGGATTCCTTGGTCAGTGTAAGCCAAGTTGGCAGAATCCCATCTGTCTTTCACTTCATCATTACTGATCATATGATTCATAAAATATCAGGGAAACCAGTGTCTGAGGCATGAATCCGTCCGGGAAACAAGATGCGCTGCTTATTCACTATCGTGGCTGTTTAATTAGATGGAGCCTTCAGGTACTCGCACGAGCATGCACATACACACAAAATACAAACATAACCCTTCCCTACCTGTCACTGCTATCCACCCACACGATGTTCACATAGCTCAAACGATCTACAAACTTTTTGCCCGGATCAGAAAACCAACTAACATCAAGGTCAGTTTGCGGCTGACACGGTGCTTAGGTTAGTGCCGGAGATACCGCAAAAGACAGACAGAGCTTAATTAGGAGGTATGTGCTGTTTAATTGGCTGAGCGCTAATTACTGCTCGCTTTTACTTTTTTTTATTCATAATTGTATCTCTCAGACGCAAGCAATCCAACACAAGGAAAGACAAACAATCCCCGCAAAAAAATGCAGACACTCCGATTCAAATTAAACAACGGGAAGTGGGAAGAACAAGAAAGAGCGAGTGCATAAAAAAGTGGGTACAAAGTTCCAGTTACATTAAAGCTCCACTAATCTTTGTCTGGTGTCATCTGGAGCAGAACTAACTCTCAGTAAGAGGTCTAGCCTCCCTGCTGACTGCCACACTACGTTTTTCCTTTTAAAATGAAAGTAATTGAGCCACAAGGTGCCAAATTGTGTCTGTGAAATGCTTAGCCGAGCTCGGTCGAGATCTCAGAGGGAGTGCTGGCTCTTTAGTCTCTTGGAGAGGGGAATAAGGGAGCGAGTTCAGCAAAGGCAGGAGCATGCTGGGTCAGGATACTCCAGGCAGGAACTGGAGGAGCTTTGGCATGGCATCTTTCATCCATATGAAGGATCTGTTTGTATGGGCACCGTGTCATATTCTTAAGTCTCTGAACATGATTCTCTGTTGAGATTGCTTCTGACTCGAGGCAATTCAAAGGTCCTAAGCTCCTGCGAGGCATTATGGATGAAGCCTGTGCCAGCAACAGCTGTGTCATCTTAGGTTCTTATTAACTCCCCTTAGGCAAGATGGCAAAAAAGCACAAAATCTGAAATCCTGTTCATTCTACTTCATAAAATGTATTGTTACTTCATAAAATTTCTTGTCTTATCCTGACTAAGTTTTGATCATATGATATACATCTGTTACCGGTGGGCATTGGTGGCTCAGTGGTAGGGCCTGAGTTCAATTTCCATCCAATGCCACCCAAACTCTAGCCACTGGATGCAGTGCCAGTCCCAAGCCTGGATAAAATGGGAGGGTTGCGTCAGGAAGGGCATCCGCCATAAAACCTGTGCCAAGTTGTGTGCGGATCAGATGGTCCACTGTGATGGCCGCTTGAAGGGAGAAGCCTGAGAGACTAACAACAACAACAACTAGTTATTCATTTTTTCGAGCATTTCTGCTTTGAAAGCAATCCATGCTCTCAAAAATGTGAACCATATCAAAAACGGAAATCTCAAAGTGTAAACTCTTCTGTTTAGAGGTCAACAGCACCCCCCCCGATACCACCACCATCCAACCTCTGGCTCTCCGTTACCTCCTTCAGCCACCCCTCCTGGCTCCTCTGACCCAGACAGCAATGCATAACTATGGCTGGTCGATTGATAGATCAGCGTGTCCGGGCCACCGTAACTAAATCAGCCGATCCTGATGATTTAGCTGCAGGTTGGGAACACAGGCCTCGGTAACCAATCATCGGTCACCACCCCAGCAGACAGGTATGGACATTTGCTTGTCACTTGAACCTAATTTATTACTGGCTGGAACATTGATTAATCTTGCAACCCATATCACTGTGCACTTGGGTGGGGGAGGAGCCGGGAAGATTATTAGTGGAGCGAGCAGTGGAAGTGGATGTATTTGTATGTGTGTGTGTGTGTGTGTGTATTTGTGGGGGGGTCGGGGAGGCTGAAGGCAATATAACACAGACAGTAAAAAAAGAAAGACAGTACCAGTGGAGTTAGATTGTCTTATTATTACTATTTCTGAATTACATAATGGAAAAGCCAATTCAGCAAATAGGAAAGGACGCAGGACCATCCATCCATCCATCTTCATTCAACCACTGGCACATCGGTGTTCACTTTTCAGAAACTGTCCATAATTTGTGAAGTTTTAAAGTGGTCCATGAATAATATCAGTGATAGACAGAAGCAAATTAAAGGATGAAGAATAACACAAAGATCAGGGATTTCATTTATTTATTTATTTATTACTGTTTATCTGAACTGCCTTTTCATTAAAACAAGTTCGGCTTTAATGCTTAGTTATCTCTAATAGTTATTTAGTCCTATGTCCTTAATGAAGCTTTATCCTATTTTACAACAAGAACTTAAAGAGCTAAATCCCACACACATTGATTGTTAAACAACACCCTTCTGAGCACTGTATTCATTCCACTTTCTCCGTCGCTCATCTTATTAGTCATGGATATGATCTTAATATATCCACTGGAATTTAAATTGGGCAGATTGCCCCATTTGTACAGTACACGTATTAAATTATTTCCCTCCATTATAACGTCAAACAATTTCACCTTCCGCAAACCTGCTGTCAAGAATACCAATAAAGGTGCACTCGTGCTAATGTATTCGGAATCAAATCCAAGCAGGTCATGGCGTAATTAGGGTACCGGTAATTTAACAAAAGGCTAAGTGCACGTGTAAAACCCGACGGAGTTACCGCAAAAGACCTGAATGAGCTCGAGTGTTACGGGGATGTGAAAGGACCCGGGGTGGATTCCTCACACAGAAGCTGACACTCTGCCAACAACGGATGTGGCGGTGAATACTTAAAGAACTTCCCGAAAAGGAAGTATTACTGCGCTGTCACAGCTCCAGGGTCTCGACTTCGATCTCGGGTTACCGTCCGTGCAGCCTCTGAAGTTCTTTTCAGTCTGGAGTTCACCCAAAGGTGGCCTGTCGAGTACGGTCGTAAACAGAAGTGGGAGGGAAGTGAGGACGTTTACTTCATTACTGTACTTAAGTACGTATTTCACATTTCATGTTCGCATTTTCAGATTTTATTAAAAGGTAGATTTACTTTTATTCCACTTTCTCCTATAGCAAATACCTGTAACTCATACTTAACTACATTTTAACATTTTTATTTACGATGAAAAAGGCTAATCCAAACCCTGTATTTTTTTATATTTTGAGATTAGTACTTTTGTACTTTTACTCAATTACACATGTAAATGTACAACTTCTACTTTTACTTAAATATTATTTGCACTAGGGTTGTTACTTTCACTCTGGTTGTAAATATCACTGTGTACGTGCAGGGCATGCCATCCAGGGAGTATTCCCATCTCATCCCAATTGTTCCCCGGATACACAGCCCTGAGCAGAATTATAGAGCTTAAGGAGTTTGAAAGAGAAACAACTCGGCTACAGATCTGATTAACAGCTTGATCCAGGGTAGTCCTGAGATTTGAACCCTCTGATCACAGGTTCGAATGTTTTAACAGTCTAAAGTAATGAAAAAAACAAAACAAAATAGTGAGACACATTAACAAAGCATTAATAACAAGCAAGACAAGAGATTAAATTAAACATCACAGTGGTGCAGACGGACTACTTTAAATAAAGTCCCTAAGCAATAAGTGCGAGTAGTGAGCTGCTCACCAAGAAAACAAGTAAAGAGAGAAATGGAAAGAGATTTACAAGAGAAATGAACACAGCATTTGTTCCAATAACAGGGAAAAAATATATTTTTAGCTTCTGTCTTTAAGATTTACTGTATATGCATTACATTTGGCATAGCTTTGTTTCAGCTAGTAAAATCTACTTACAAAATGAAAACAATAGACTGTTACAAGCCATGTACAGATCATAACCGGGCGTGGCCTTTGTCCTGCACTCGTCCTGAAGCAGTCCATCAACTTTTCTTTTAAAATTATTTCCAACCATGAGCCGTTTCGCTTTTCCGTTTCCACCTAAACCTGAAATGGTGGCAAAATTTTAAGACATATCCTCCAAGCAAAACTTTCCCCCCTTCCGTCTCTCCTACAGTACCTCTCCATATTTATTCCTTTCACTCTTGTGCTTCGATGGCCACAGGCACTGCTCGGTCTCATAGCTGCGGCTCCCCAAAGTGCAGTTCCTCGGACTAATGAAGCATCTTGTGTTCGCTGAGCAGCCGAGAAGGAGAACTGCTGCTCCGGGACAAACACACAAGACACGCTGGAACGGGGGGGACTGAAAGACCATGATGGGTGACTGGGCGGATTTTTATCAGTGCTTAAATAGTATGAAGGTTGAGGATGTCCTTAAGCTGTTTTAGTAGAAGCCTTACAAATCCAATTAGAATTCGAATACAAGGCCATTAAAGCGAAAATCCGAAACTCAGCATAATAAGGTGGAATTTATAGAAATAGGCCTTTATCAGATGTTTAAGTCTACACTCTGGTTTTGCAGTATTTACATGAATTGTGAGCCATTAACATTATCCAATTACTAGCCGCTTTATTGTAGTCATTATGTTTATTGTATTAGAATAAATATTTTACTAGAGTGTTAAAAAGTACAGGCATAGTGCCGCATTGTGTTTATTACAGCTATAAGCCCTAACCACAGGAGTGATGTGTAGTCCAGTAAAGTATTAAACACAGATTGGACGTAAACTGAACAACATTGATCATCAACAATATACCAGTAAAGTGGTAACAGGATCATGGGTGCCCAAAGCTCACCCACGTCCGCGAGGACCAAAGCCTGGCCTATCCGGTCCAATCCCACAGAAAAGCCAATGTAGCACAAACTGTTGGAAAAATAAAAACTGGCCATGATAGGAAGGCGCCAAACACCCAGTGCACCACAGCCCGCCACACACGATGCCCAGCAGGCAAAGCGCCCAATGACCTAGCCTCCACACTTCCCAGATCTCGATCCGAATGAGCCCCATGGGATGCGCCGGACAAACAAATGTGATCTACGGAAGCCACAACCCACAACACCCAAAGGAACCACTGCCAACTGCACAAGGGGAGCATAAAGCCTAGGTGGTTTTAATGTTATGGCTGATCAGTATGAATTTAACACTGTTACCTGAGCACATTTCACACTGAGAAATATTCTGGATATTCAGATTCAGGATGCTGCATCATCCAAATTTTCTAAACATCATAAAAATAAGAAATAGTATATTATTTTATTAATATTAAGTGATGATGTACCATAACCTATAGATTTATTATTTCTTATAGATAATAATAATAATAATAATAATAATAATAATAATAATAATAATAAAAAAATATGTTAAGTAAATAAATTGAAAAAACAAAGAGCTGTTGCCAAAGATGCAACATTTGTAAAATATTTAAAAGTGTATAAAAACCAGGAAAAAATTTTAATCCCAAAAATGTCAGAATCAATTAAATCAATTCAAGTGCATTACATTTTGTGTAATTGCTTTTTTTTTTTTTTTTTTAATAAATTTACCGAACACTACTTGGTGCATATGTTCGTGCTAATAGGTTTACTTTCTCAGCAAACATTTGCATATTTATTTAATGTTCAATTAAGCAGTAATCTGATCTGGATTTAGCAAGGACGCGAAAAGGAAGGAGTCACTGCTAAAGGAAAGGGAAAAAAAAAAACTCTTTTAAAAGTGACTGATGTGCAGATATTGTGTTTTTTTATGCACGATGGTAAGTTAATTATACAAAGTAATGAAAGTAATCAAAATAACGTTGTTCATCCATCGTGTACTATTAGCTTTACAAATATTAGCTAGCCAAAAGTCATCTGTGTAAATGTGTCTAATGGTTACAGCCAGATTTTTCGTATAAATGTTAAAAGAAGCCAAATGTATCAACTAATCAGCAAAAAAAATCAATGCGTTTCCAGCAGCTGTGTTCTTCTGGAGTGGTGTTATCAATCAATAGTGTGTCCTCTCTTCCATATCTAAGGCTCTCGTCTGAACGCCTGAGGGTATTCGGGAAGCCGAAAGAGCACCGTTTGATTAGTTGATCTTGTTTTGACTGAGCGGAGGAGACCGGCACGTACTTCGAGAGCTCGAAGACTGGCACGATTCCCTACGGACAAAAAAAGAAAAACCTCGTGCAGATTTATAACACACGGCACAATCCAGAGAACCAGAGTGCCCTGCTCATGAGTCCCGGCAAAACATTCCTGCGAAACAGAGAGCGGAGAGAGCTTTATTAAAAGACACGGGTCGTTAGAGACAACGTCCTCGGCTACCCAGAAAGACGTCTACAAGAGCCGCTAAGTGGAGAGCAGATGTAACATTCACCTTTAGCGCCGATGCCGTGTTCCCGAATCCACAGAGAGGCGAATTTAATAAGAAGCATTTAAAGTCCCCCGTTGTGGACCGAGAGCTCGGATCATCACACAGTCTCGTGCCAAAGTCACTGCTACAAACTGGGTCGACAATAGACAATCTGCTTACGGTCTATGTAATGCTAAACAGGAATTACACAAAGATTCAGGATATTAATGAAAAATAATGTCTTTCAAAAACAGTCCTTTAGTTAGGATGAGTGTGATTTGGATTCAGACACTTGCTTTCGGCCAAAACATGGTATCGGTCCTAAAAAGTGTCTCACCTACTGTAGGTGAAAAAAGTGAATTTTCAGATAAGATAACACCATTTTTCATAATACTTAATACTTCTTATCTCCCACTCTTATTTTTGTTTTTTAAAATATGCATACATGTTTATTTTTTTATCAGATAAAAGAAACACGTGCTAAATACAATGTCATGCCCTTTGATGTTCGGAGTGTCTGTTACTTTTTTTTTATTCAAATCTTTCAACAATCTTAACTGTCGTTCAGAAGAAACTTGGCCGATTTAGATTTCACATGAAGACATAAAACATAAAAAGGTGTATTATTCTAAAATTTAAAAAAATTGTTAAGATATTGCAACATGAATTTGACATGGTTACGGACACTACACATTTTTTGTTTTTTAGGTTTTCACCTAAAACTGGATTAATTTTTTAGAGTTCATAAGCTTCTAGAAACTTATAAACATTTTAGTATCAATATTCATAAAGAAATATGAATAATTAGCATTTTTAATTATTATTATAGTTTGAAGTGAGACAGTATAACGTTGAAAAATGGCCATTTTTGGAGCACATCTCTCCAAAACGGCTGAAGTTAGCAACTTGAATTTTTAAGGGAAGCAAAATGTGTCACTTCCATGTTGCATAAACTTTAGAAGCAGCTTCTTTAGCACACACATTTTCTGTATTCTACGTATAACATTAAGAAAAAAACAAAATAAAAAAATTGTGAGTTTTTCATAAGAAATAACTTGAATTAACACTTATGCTTATCAGTGGTATCCAAAATGCAGCTGAGTGTTGCTTTAATAATAATAACACGAAAAAGCAATAACGCAGCAATGAATTTCCTGGAAATTACTGACCAGCTGAACGGAGAAGAAAATAACTGCAGGTCATGATAGATGATTTAAATTCTAACCTCGGATATCTCCCGTTCATTATATTCACATTACGTCCAGCCTCTATCACCAACGCTTGATGAAGAAGAAACTAGACTGTATGTCGGGTTCGATTTCAATATAAAGCCACGAACAAGAACATGGACACCGTTTAAGCAAAAAAAAGTGCTGGTCCGAACAGAATGAAATGGATAAAACAAATCTCACTCACATTGTTCATGTACTCGCTGAGCAGGTCTTGTAGCGCCTGACGCACGGCGTTGCACTCGGCCACGATGCGTTCGCGGCGGTCATCGCGCGTGCACGATGAGTCGGCCATGAGGGCGGCGCCACTGATGATGCTCTCCAGACGCTCCTCCAGAGAAGGTCTGAACCGAGCCTCGCTGAACGTCAGCGGGTCCAGGATGATCTTATTCTACAGGAGAGAGACGGAAAAGGTTACATGTGTAAATACACCTTTACAAAGTCATGGAAACATCTCGATAAACTTTCTGTGGGGTTTTTGGAACTGCAAGGTACATTGCAGTTTTTATTTATTGTTCTTCTGAAGTCTTTCAGTCTTTTTCCGTAATGTTCTCCGAAGAAGCTTTTGTAGACTGTTAGTCAAAGTAAGTTTTATCTTCGGCACATTGCTCCCTCCTAAAATCCAGTATTAAAAAAATCAGATTAAAACCATCTCTCAGGCTTCGCACTCGTCTGTCAGATACAACCGGGCGTGATGCGCGATGAGGCGTGAGGTGACGGCGGCGAGCGGTGCGTGCCGGAGGAGAGCGTTGAGGTTTTTGACACGATGGCTTACGATCCCGAGCTCGACGTTCTATAGGTTGAGGAAAGAGGACGCTGACCTTCAAGGCGAGCTCCAAGGCCTGGGTTACAACCGGCTGTGTGGTTTAATAGCCCCATTAAGAGCAGAACGCAGACTCCAGGCCCTCGTGATTTTACTGGCTTAAAGTTTGCCCCAAAATAGGGGTTTTTATGTTCGCTACAGTCTGCCTAAAAGAATTAACATATTGATAGTAGTGATATTGTTTTATTGCGCTGAAATTTAAATATGCCGTCCGCAGCAGTTTGAAGTGCAGCGTGGAGAAGGGAGGTGGGAGGGCGGGGTGCTTGGGGCTGGGGGCAAAAAAAAAAGTGTGTCTGGTGGAAACTTAGTAGATGATCTGCAGGATGCTTTCTTTTCCTCTCTTCTTTAAGCACAAGTTCTTAAACATGAGAAATTCTAAGACTAATTGGCCCAAATTGGTCCACAGCTTAATGCATTGAGAATATTCATAATAAACGCTTCATTTATTGCATAATGTTTTGTTAATAATTGTTATTTAGTTTCATCCTGTATTCAGGGTTGCGGGGACCTGGAGCCTATCCAAGGAGACTTACAGTAGGGCACGAGGCAGGGTACACCCTGGACAGGGTGCCAATCCATCACAGGGCACACACACATACTGTACACACACACTCATTCACACACTATGCGCACTTTGGGAACGCCAATTAACCTGCATGTCTTTGGACTGTGGGAGGAAACCGGCGTACCTGGAGGAAACCCAACAAGCACGGGGAGAACATGCAAACTCCATGCACACAGACGGGAATCAAGCCTGGCCGGGAATCAAACTCGGACCCTGGAGGTGCAAGGCTAACCTGTCCTCTGAATAATATTAATATTAATAATAATAATAATAATAATAATACTTAATTAAAAGTGGGTTTAAAAAGCTGAGAAAATATATAAGATTTTGTCTAGAGAAAGAATGTTTATATGTTTAATTAATAATTTTAAACTTATAATTTATTCATAAATAAAATAAATAAGTTCTAATAGTCAGTTGTTTACAAAAAAGCAACAACAACAACAATAATAATAATAATAATAATAATCTGAAACATTGCGCGGAACATTCTATGATTTAAAACCTTCCTGGTTTGTCCTTGTGAGTTAATGATTTCATTGTTTTTTTCTTTTCATTTCTTTTCAGCTTCTAAAGGTAACACACTGATTTCATAACCTTTAATTTAATTTGTTTTAACAATAAAGATGTTTATAATGTTTATATTATCATCCATTTAAGCCTAAAACCCAAGTAAAATTTGAGAGTATTAAAGATTATTAACTGCTGTCACATGCTATACACTATATTAGCAAATGATTATTTTATTGCAATCAAAGTGCATTTAAAAAAAATAATAAAAAATGAGGTAATTACAGTATATAGATGAATAGAGTTAAGGCTAATAAACTCTTGCAACTTAATTTTGTAGTTATGGTGAAGTTGCCTTGTCTTATTATTTTGCTAGTTTAAAGAAATAAAAGTAAAATGTGCAAAAGAAATTAAAGTCACAATTGTAGAACTTAAACAAGAACAAATTACTAGAAATTTCACACAATTAAGTAAATAAGGTGAAATATTTGGCCAAAAACTAAAGTTGAAACTTTAGAAGAGTCAAATTATTGTCCTGCAAAGACAGGAAGAAAACAACTAGGGAGATAAAGCTGAAATGGCTGGAATTGTGTTATTAAAACATAGGAGGATAGTGTTGAACCATCAACAACCATGGTTGGAATTATTTGTATTTTTTTTATAGAGATCACTTAAACTCTTTTTGTCAGGGTAAGAAGGGAAGCGATGCACCCATCATGTATAGTGCCCACTGTACAAGCGTCTGGAGGCAGTGTTATGATCTGGAGTTGATCAGTTACTCAGGTCGAGACTCAGCAACGTTATGGGGCAATAAAATGAAGTCAGCTGACGACCTGAACGTACTGAATCACCAGGTTATCACATCTATGGAGTTTTTCTTCCCCGATGGCACGAGGCATATTACAGGACTGTGCAATAGTGTGAAAGAGTATTTTAATTGCCACTGTTTTCTTAAAGAATTAAATGACATTTTCAAACTTTAGTATTCTAAGCTATAATATAATTAACAATAATCTCATAGTGTCTAACTTCAAATTTTGGTTTGTTTCGTACTGTAGGTAAGCAAACTGTCATCATCTCTTCTCTTTTTATTTTATTTCATCTTTTCCAGAGATTTTTCCTCACCCTCCCCACGCTCGGTCCACCGCCTCCACACAGCCATGGCTTACACGACGGGCAAAATCATGAAACGATGCGACCGAGCGGTTGGAGCGGAGCAAGCTGAGCGTGGGCTCTGGACGTCTGAGTCATTGTGAAGGAAGAAAAAAAATATATAATAGATCAGCTCATCAGAAATAATTTACAGTTTCACATCACAGGACCAGGTCTGAAAGCCTTACACGTACAGTAGACGTCCACTTAAGAGCCTGAGCCAGAGACTTAGTGTAAGATGTATGTATTTATTTATTTATTCACAACGCTGGACCAGAGCCTATGCGATGTTCATTAAGGAGAATCGCCGGCTGATTTGCGGATAAGCAGCGGCTGTCCTTACTCTCAGAAGGCGTCCACGAACTGCGTGTTAAAAAATGGAGTCTAGCTAGAGATTAGAGATGGGAGGGAAAATGTATTCTTTTCTGTGGCAATTCATGTATCGCAACACAAGCTACAAAATCGATCTTTTTGAATCCCTCCCCTTGGGGGTCTACAAACTCGCCGGCGAGATCACTTGCATTTTTTCCTGATAACAGCAAAAAGAACTTAAAATTATGTTTTAATTTATATGTGTTTGCATTTGAGGTTATAAAATGTTGCAGTTCCTCTATAATCCTACAGGTGGTGCAGTCTAAACTATTCACACATTGGCACACTGTGTGGTAGGATACAGTACATAGCGAATCAGGATATTTATAAAATTGTGAAACTCAAATCGACACCTGGGTATCATGACATCGCATCAGGTGGCCCCTGGGGATTCCCATCCTTACTGGAGGTCCTCGTTTAGAGCGTAAATGGACTGTAGGACGAGTTTGAGTGGCAAAGGTTTTCCAAATCGCTACTAATATTTTAGGAAGCTGCATTTTTACCACTCTTAGCTAGTGACTGATAACTTATTAGTTTAAGGATTGGTGTAACTCTGGATATTGGATAGTTGTTCACTAACAAGTCTTTGAACAAGAACTTGATCCGCCATGCCTAATATGATTGTTGACCCGCCCACAGTGTCATCTGATTGATTAATGCCAATTGTAAAACTGGCGTCAGGAACAGGATGAGAGCTGGTGCACACTGCACGCCTCTGCCTAGCATCCTGCTAGCCAATGTCTAGTTGTTGGAAAACAAACTGGATGACCTCAGGGCCAGGGTGAAGTTCCAGAGGAGCCTTCGAGACAGCAAAATACTATGGAACTTAACCCTGAATGTCCCTCTGGAACTTAACCCTGAATGTCCCTCTGGAACTTAACCCTGAATGCCCCTCTGGAACTTAACCCTGGTCCGGAGAGACATTCAGGACAGCAAACGTCTCTACTTCAACGAAACATGGCTGAGCCCGGTGGTGCCGGACCACACCATCCAACTGGCTGGGTTCTCTCGATTTATCGTATACAGAACAATGGGATCGGGGAGGACAAGAGGAGCTCCTGACCATCAAATGTCATCCCTTCTACCTTCTCCGCTGTTTATATCCGGACACAGACACTGCCTTATGAGGACTGTACTGTATATGGGTTTATTTGTAGATCGTTACAAACGACCAGCTCTGTAGATGTTTTTCCTCTACCATTAAATGCGCAGGTAGTTGAGTAAAATATTGAGACTGTACAGCATGAAATCAGCCTTATTACATCTCGCCTGGCTTCTATCTCTGGCCGGCAATTTGTACAGTAGTGTATGATGCAGATCTAAATATATAACTTCACCTCGGAGAAGCGGAGCAGCGGCAGGAGCGGAGTTATTCTGTATCACATCATTCATATCTGTTTAAGTGTTAAAGTAAGCAGTGTTCTGCTCCAGTCCCACTGTCTACCTGACACACCTCTTTATCAAAGCAGACACAAACACAGAGAGAGAGAGAGAGAGAGAGAGAGAGTACAGGAGAGGAGAACGCTACACATAACCTACTTTCTACACTTCCTCAGTGAATAAACTTATTCCTCTATGGCGGAGCAAGAAAGAAAGATCAAGTCAGTCAGAGAGAGAGAGAGAATGAGAAAAGGGGACAGACAGACACTAAGATGGTGATAGGCAGAAAGAAAGGTAAAGGGAGATGGAGAGAGCGAGAGAGAGGTACAACGGGACACCGAGAGAGAAAAGGAGAAGGGAAAGAGAAAGTGGAAGAGACAGATATGGAGATGGAGGGGATAAAGAGAAAGACGGACAGAATGAGACAGGTAAAGAGAGAGATAGGTAGAGACAGAGAAAGAAAGAGGTATGAAGTGATAATGCAGTGATAGAGAAGAAGAAACAGACAGAGAGAGAGATGGAAATAGAGTGATAAGTGAGAATGCAGAGGTAGACAGAGAGAGAGAGAGAGAGAGAGAGCACACGAGAGAGAGAGAGCACACGAGAGAGAGATATGATATAGAGTAAAAGAGGGGAGAGTACGGTGGCCGAGAAGTGCAAAGCAACTTCTTTGTTATTTTGTTTTCGGTTTTGTTATTTTGGTTTTTAATTTATTTTGTTTTCGGTTTTGTTATTTTGGTTTTGTTTTTTTCGTTTTTTTGTTTTCAGTTTTATTTTGTTTTCGGTTTTGTTATTTTGGTTTTTAATTATTTTGTTTTCTTTTTGAATTTGTTATTTTGTTTTCTGTTTTGTTATTTTGGTTTTTAATTTATTTTGTTTTCGGTTTTGTTATTTTGGTTTTGAATTTATTTTGTTTTCGGTTTTGTTATTTTGGTTTTTAATTTATTTTGTTTTCGATTTTGTTATTATGGTTTTGTTTTAGTTTTTTTGTTTTCAGTTTTATTTTGTTTTCGGTTTTGTTATTTTGGTTTTTAATTATTTTGTTTTCTTTTTGAATT
>JAQMYG010000013.1:17406801-17418801 GCA_030014215.1 Clariallabes teugelsi | reverse complement strand
CTCACCTACTAATACCCCTATCTCACCTACTAATACCCCTATCTCACCTACTAATACCCCTATCTCACCTACGCGGTGTCGCGCGGTGGCCGTAAGTACGGTTCATCATGATTCACCGCGAGTTTTGGAGCTGTGATTAGGTTTCCAGCTTTCAGCGCATCGGTCCTCGTATAGTCAAAGCGTACAGGTGAGATAGGGATATAACAGCAGGAATAACAGAGGAGGGCGGGTTATCAGGGGCGGGGCTTGTAGGACGACTTTCACACACGCACTAATTGGATTGGGAATGACTGCTGTCTGGCTCACGGATTACACAAATTGTCTGAATAACGGATTACATCTTTGAAAAAGTAACTAAATAACTGAGTACTTAAATGGCGACCTAACGCGTTAGATTACTCGTTACATCAAAAAAAGTCATCCAAGTTACTTTGTAACGCGTTAGAGAGATCAGAGAGAGAGAGAGAGAGGGTGTTTATTCTGGACACTTTGAAGTTTATAGTCATGCTAAACGAGTCTGCATGTTTCCATTATGAAACAGGAAGTGACATCAGAGTGACACAAAAGTGATATTTGAATGTTTGAATGTATAATTTGTGTTTGATAAGTGTGAGTGTGTAGAAGACGTACAGATGTTTCCAGGTCATTAGGCAGTTTTTTTCTTTTTGTGGTTATAATCACACGTTCGGATCGCTGTGATCGGTGGTTTGACAGCTGCACCCCTCCGACACACACACACTCCCCCCACCCCCCCCCCTCCGCCCCCCGCAGTGGCAGCAGGCTCGGCTGTCGCGCCCCATCAGCGGCGTGTCAGGTGCTAACGCTAATTTGACAGGCAGCTTTTATCCCGCGGATTCATTTCGTAGCAGGGGTGCGCTGATGTTTTCTGTTCCCCGTGGCGATTTTGTCACAGGAAGTGACACGGCTCCGACTGTGACGGACGTGGGAGGAAGCAGTGACAAAGAGACGTGCAGCTTCCATAAAGGATGGGGGGGGGCTCAGGGAGGGAGGGAGAAATCCTCTTATCAAAGTGCAGGAAGAAAGGCCATGACACTGACCGTCAACACACACACACACACACACACACATGTGTGGACAGTACAAAAGGACAAGAGGCCAAATAACACAAATACATAGAAAATGTGCACCTGTACACACTGTGTGTGTGTGTGTGTGTGTGTGTGTAAATCCAGCTATAAGTAGCAGGGTGAAAGAAGCTACATTGTGCCTCAGACAACATCTACAGAAGGAAGGAAGGACAGAAAACAAGGACTAAAGGTAAGAAGGTAGGAAACGATGGCACACTAGCAGGGAAAGGAATGAAGGAAGGGAGGAAGGATAACATACAGGAAGAAAGAAAGGATGGAAAAAAAGAAGGAAGGACGGAAGTTAGAAAGGTAGGGGAAAAAAGTTGGAAAGGAAGGAAATAAGGAAGAAAGGATAATACAGGTCGTCCCCGACTTACGAACATTCAAGTTATGAATTTCCACAGATATGAACAGGACCTCGGTTCTACTTCCGGTTTAATTGTAGCTCACGTGTATTGTACAATAAAAAATAGACACTGCAGTGCACCAGATACCAATATTTACAATTATATACAATATTTTCAGTGTGTAAGTGAACGTATAAAATGTCTAAAGTCTGGTATATTGTATGTGTGTGCATGCGTGTGTGTGCGGGAGAAATGAGTCGGCCTCACCGGTTTTAATGAATCAGTCCGGGAGCACGATGATAGAAAATGTCTGTCCTGTAAAACTGTCCTGATGGTGAATAATCCTAATTTCAGAGAATCCTCAGCAAAACAGAGTTCACAGTCCAATACAGTGGAAAACAGCTCCGAGACAACATGCCGTCCGGGATTCCCCTCACGATTTAAATATACAGAGACAACACTACGAGAGTAAATACTCCTTAGGTGCAGTTTTTGGCCATATGATGACAGAGATTTGGTCAAGTGGATTGGTTTGTTTTACATTGTAGATTTGTGTCGAAGGCGTATAAGATTCACTTTGTCGGACTTAAGAACAAAATCGGACTTGTGAACGGAACTCGTTCATAAGTTGGGGACTAAATGTACAGGAAGAAAGAAAGGATGGAAATAAGGAAGGACTAAAGGAAGAAAGGCACACTGGGAGGGAAGGAAGGAAGGAAGGAAGGAAGGGGTATAAAGCAGAAAGAAAGAAACCAGAAGAAAGGATGGAATAGGAAGAAAGGAAAACAGAGAGGAAGAGAGGATGAAAAATAATGAACAGTGTTAATGACCTGTTAATGCTGAAATTATTCAAAGAAAGGAAATGTTTAGCGATGAAAAAGAAATGCAAATGAAATGAAAGAGAATATGGATGTGAAAGAGAAGTAACAGAGAGAGAGAGAGAGAGAGAAAGAGAGAGAGAGACTCTGCCTCTTCACACTTATTAGCCTGCATACGAACATTCAGTGCCTGTTAGATCTACAAAGTTCAAAGGCAAAACTGCAATTTGACCCCACACTATACACACACTACACACACACACACATACTCGGACATGGTCACTCACACTCATCTCATACGTGTTTCTGTTGGATCCCTATGTATAGGGAAGTATATGACACTTGTGAGTGAAAAACAGAGAAAAAAACACGTGTGTGTATGTGTGTGTGTGTGTGTCTGTCTCTCGGCGTGGGAGATTAACTGCCCGGTTTCCATGGTGATGGACATGGAGCAGCATGACAGAGGAGAAACCACAGGACCAAAGAGAAACTACTGTAGTACAACAGTGCCCCCTGCTGCTGACTGCAAGTGCTGCAGCTACACTGCTCACTGATACACACATGGACAAATCCCACCCTTCACACAAAACTAATAAATATTACACTCTAATACACTGCCCGGACAAAAAGAAAAAGATTCACCACCTGGAACATATGGAATGAGTGTGATGGGAGATTATTATATTATATGATAATTTATATTATATTATAGTGAGAATAACTCACGGCTATTCCACAGGCACAATGTACAGTAAAGAGAATTCGAGGGATCGGGACTAAACAGCTGCGTAGCCGTAATAAAACCACTTGTTAGTGAGAGTCATCTGGGGAAAAGGGTTTCAGTTTGCTAGGGAGCATAAAGACTGGACTTTGGAGTGATGGAAAAAGGTCATGTGACTCATCTGATGGGTCCAGATCAAGTCTATTCCAGAGTGATGGGCGTGTCAGGGTGAGAAGAGAAGCGCATGAAGCGATCATGCATAGTGTCCACTGTACAAGTCCTCTGGAGACAGTGTTATGATCTGGGGTTGATCAGTTACTCAGGTCGAGACTCAGTAACGTTATGGGGCAATAAAATGAAGTCAGCTGACCACCTGAATGTACTGAATCACCAGGTTATCACATCTATGGAGGTTTTCTTCTCTTTGGGCGTATTCCAAGACTCACATCGTCAATATAAAAAATAAAAAAAATCTTAGAGAGAAATTAATGCGACTCCGAATGGAAATAAAAGTTGTGACATTGCATAAGCTTACATACAGTTTGATATTAATATATTAATGCATGACTTTTTTTTTTGTAATAGTGTGGAAGTGTGGATACTAAATCCATGGCTAAATCCCACCCTGTGCACTAAACAGTACGCTCTAATAATTACTACACAGTGTGTGTGCTGACGTTTACTACTGAAGACTGCAGCAGGATCCAATCAATACGTAATTTAAGGTGTATCAGAGAGACAAGTGAGCGAGAACCAGGTGAAGTCATTAATTTATTCATTCATTATCAATCGATATTAAAGCTCATAAAACCTAAAGAAAAAAACTAAATAAAAATAAAATAATAAATAAATAAATAAAATGTATAATTTATAATAAAATAAAATTCTAAATAACTTGATAATTTTCATGACTTATAATGTAAATAATAATAATAATAAATATCTTTTATAAGCTGTTAGTTTTAATTTTTAAACCTTTACAATATTATTTCAAGCTAAATATCATAAAAACATTATATATGTGATAATATAAATAAAATAAACAAAAATCTGAAACTTTGCAGCATGTCATAAAATAATAAGGATCTTTTACAGACAGTACCTTTTTTTAATATAATCAAAAATAAATAAATAAACAAATAAATAAAGTTTCTGTGATCTGACCCTCGGAGGTAATTTGTATATAAGAATACTGCTGAAAGACTCGAGCTGGCCTGGATTTGCATACTGGGATGTGATTGGCTCTTACAGATTATGATGCAATGACATGATACTCGACTCTTTTCTACGTAATAATTCTCCTTAAATGATGGAATCACGTAAAAGACTAGTGAAAAGGGGGACACACCGACACTTAACGCACACTAGCACACTAGCTAGTTAAACAGCCGATGTAGCAGTTTAGTCGTAGACGTGAAGACGACTGAGAATGGAAAACTGGAAAACATTTCATGAGTCATAAATCATAAAAAGATTCATGAAATAAATCTCTAGTAAACCGGACTGATAAGCTTCAGCGATTTCTAGGAACTAAATCTGAAATGTGTTGAGAGATAAAATATCATTAAAGTGACTTTTATTCCTGTTAAATATTTGTTGCAGTTCCATTATGTCCACAAGATGGCAGTGTCACCTTGCACATGAGGACTAGTCTCTCTCTCTCTCTCTCTCTCTCTCTCTCTTTCTGTCTAGCTCACTCGCTGTCGCTTCTTAGCCAATCTGTGTTCTTCATTGTGAAGAAGTGGGCGTGGTCATAAGGGGGGTCAGGAGGTGTTTCACAGCAAGGCCGCGTGTGGAGGACGTGTGTGTGTGTGTGTTCATTGTGAAAATGATAATTATAATGATCTCAGACACACTTGGAGCGATAGGTAAAGTATAAAGCTCAGAGCATTAAAGGTAACTGCAGTCACAGGCAGGCCGCAGCCATAGAGGACAAACAGAACACTGGGGAACATGCGGTTATAGAGAAATCATCAACTATATGAAGGATAGTTACTGTCATCACAAACTCCCCTGTTATAGCACTACAGTATTTGAGGAACAAGTTCACTCCTTTTCTCACTCACACTAAGTGAAACCTCGGGCTGTTACAGCCCTGACACTGGAGACTCCTTCCACAACCCTCACATATATATATATATGTGTGTGTGTGTGTGTGTGTATGTTGTAGAGGTAGGCAGCTCCATATTGCAAGGGTTAGGGGTGGAGCCAAAAAAAAAAAAAGAAAGAAAAAAAATCTAAACCATGATGATCCGGTGCATGGCACTTTGCTTTCTTAAAAAAAAGGTGAAAAAATAAAAAATAAATAAATGAATAAGTCCATATAATATTAATTTCATTTTTTATTTATAATATTATTCATATTATTTTTATAGGTAATATATATAAAGTATTATTTTACTAAAAAGTACATAAGACTTAAAATCTTTAAAATTTACATTAGAAATAAATATTTTATAATATTTTATTATTATTATTTTAATTTTGTATTGTTACTATTAAAGTTTAAGAAACGTTTATATAATATCCAATATTATAGATTTTTAAATAGTTTTTTTTTTATATATAGTTTATTTTTTATAGGTAAAAAAAAATACAAAAATAAATAGGTATTATTTTACTGAAAAGTAGGGAATAATATATTGATATTTTTTTTACAATAGAAATAAATGTTTTTATAATCTTAACTATTAAAGATTTTTTTATTACTTTCTTTAAAAAAGTATAAATAATATCCACAAAACAAAACAAAATAATTTTCTGTAGGTTAAAAATTTTTTTTAGTTAACAGTATTTGTAACGTAAAGTATTTGTATTTGTAAAAAATATATATATAATTTTATAAACATAAATATCACCATTTTTTAAAGAAGCACTCTGGCGATATGAACGATATCTCAGAGACATGACTATGATCACATTGATACGGCCACGCCCACTGCTCCAAAGCCCCGCCTCCTGACATCAGTAACAGCTGGAATAGCGTGGTGTTTATGTGTAAACTTGGAGAAACACAACTCTGTTTGAACACAAGGACAGGCAATGTTCTAAACCGCTGCAGGTTTACAAAGAACCTTCGGTGTGTTGCTAGGCGACGGCGTTAGCGCGCTAGCTGTACCGGGATACGGAGGGAGAGGAACTCACGTCGAACTCGTTGAGGGCGGCGGCCAGCTCCCCGATGCCGGCGTGCCCGTGCTTCTCCTCGTTGGGGGAGGAGGCCTGGGCGGCGCTGGAGATGCCCACGATGGCCTCCTGCACCTGCTTGAAGACGTAGTCACGGTTGGCGCGAGTGGCCGCTACGTCCGGGTGCCGCAGGAAGGCCTGAGACGCCGTGTACAGCATGGTGGCGTTCTTCTTCAGAGCACCGCGCGCAGCCGCCATCTCATCACGACACTGAGGGTCCTTCAGCTCCTGCAGCACACACACACACACACACACACACACACACACAACACATACACACACACATACACATACACACACATATATATATATATATAGACATACAAAAGCAGCAGATCAGGTCATGAACTGCTTTCTGTAACTCTCTTATTCTTTTTGTGTTGTTCTTTAATCCTTTCTTGTCTTCTCTTTTTTTCCTGCCTTCTTTCTCTTTACCTTTTTATTATCCATCTATTCAGTTTTGTTCTTCTACTACATTTACTTTCTTTTAATCTCTTCGTTTTACTTTTATTTATTTTCTTCTCTTTTCACCTTGTTTCATTTTTTTTGTTTATTTTCTTGCTTTTTTTTTAAAATTATTTCTATTTTTCTTGTTCTTCAATTTTTATTTTTCTGCTTCCTTGTTTTGGAGCTTTATTCCTTCCTTTCTCTCTTTCATGCTTTGTCATCCTTTTGTTTTTACATTTTTTCCTTTGCTCTCTTTTTATTTCTTCTTTATTATCTTTATATTTTTTCCCTGTTTTCTACCCTTTTTATCTACCCTTCTCTCATATCTTCCTTTTTCTTTGGATTCTTCTTTTTTTCATCTTTTTCTTTTCTGTTGTTTTATTACTTTTTTTTTTCTTTTCTTTTTTTTTTTGCTTATTTTTATTTTTATTTTTTCGTTGTTTCCTTTAATTCCTCCAGGCCTTTTCAATTTCGCTTTCTCTCTTTTATTGTAATTTCCTATTTCTTTTGAACATCCTTCATATCGTTCCTTCTTAATCCTTGTCTTTGTATCCTAACCTGCTCTTTTCCTCTTTCATATTTCATATATTTCCTGCCTCTGTCTGTCCCTCTGACACTGGAGACTCCTTCCTTCCCTCTGAGATAAACGAGTGAGTGTTTTCACCTGCTGTCTGCGAGCAGCGACGTAGTTCAGCTTCACCATCTCCTTCCCGAACTCCTTAAAGCGGTTTGCCAGGTCCTGCTCGTTGGTGGCGTTCTTCACCGCCTCGAGGGCCTCCTCCACCTCACACACACACACACACACACACACACAGATTCAATTGAGCTTCAATTAAGATTCAGTAAATGCATTACCTTTAGCGAAATGTTTTGCAATCTGATTTCTTAATGAAGATTGACGAGCATGAATCTCTCTCTCTCTCTTCATGAATGTTCATTCTGCCACAAATCACTTTCATAAATGCATTTAAAGTCCATTTCACTAATCACACTGTAACTCCTGACGGACGCTCAGGAAATAGAAGTCATCTGATTTTCAATAAATCTGCAAAAGTTTTATAGGAAAGAGAATAAATCGGAAAAATGGGGAAAAAAAGAATGAACAGTAAAAAAATAAGAAAAGAAAAGAAAAAGAGAAAAAAAATTATAAAGAAAACATAATAAAGAAAGAAGGGAAGAGAAAAAGAGAGAAACAACTATGCTAACAGAAAACATAAGGGAACTAAAGGAGAAACGTAGAATTAATAAAAAAGGACAAGAAAGCAATAGTACAAAGAGCAAAACAGATATTAAATACAAAAAAGAAAGAAAGAAAGACAAGAAGAAGAGGAGAAAAGAAAGTAGAATGAGAAGAACAGGAGGAGGAAAAGGAGAGAAGAGAATAAAGAAGAGAGGATTAGAGAAGCGAGTCGTACGATTTTGAGGTGAGCGAGCAGTCTCATGACATCGGCCATGTCGGCGAGGATGAGGAGACGAGTGACGGCCGAGAGAAGAGCGCGAGCAGCTCGGACCATCGTTCCTCTCTTTACTGAAGAACAGGGATCATCAGCAAACTCTGAGGAGGCCACGCGCATACTGTCACCTGGAAAAGGAAGAGAGACAGACAGACAGAGAAAGACAGTTAGGGACAGAAAGACAGACAGTGAGGGAGAGATTGCAACAGTCAGAAATACGAGTGGTAATTCTGTACACTGTCTCCAATATAAAAGTAAGTACAGTATAAACTGAAAAGGAAAAGAAAAAAAGATAAGAAAAGAGCGGATAAAAATCATGGGCCAGCAGTACAAGACAGCAAGACAGTAAGGAAATGAGGTAGTGAGACAGTAAGACATTACGACAGCGAGCAAGTAAAAGAGTAAGAGAGAAAGACAATAAGACTGAGGCAATAAAACAGTATTGTCAATATAATGGCAAGATAGTAAGACAGTATGGAAATAACACAGCAACAGAATGAGACAGTGAGAAAATAAGATAAGACAAGGAGATAATATGAATGAGATAGAAACAGCGAGACAAAGTGAGGGAATTAAAGAGCGAGAGAGCTAAACATGAAAAAGAAAGACACTATGACAGTGAGATAATGAGACCGTGAGACAATGGCAGTGACACTGTGTAAAGTGAGACAGTGAGATAATGCAACAGAGACAACAACAGAATAAGACAATGAGTCAGTAGAAACAGTGACAGTGAAACAGTGAGAAAATGAGACAGTAAGAAAACGAGACAGTGGGATAATGAGACAGTGAGACAACAACAGAATTATACAGTGAGGTAGTGAAGTAATGAGATCGAGGTGTAGTGTAAAGTGAGACAGGAAGACAATGAGTGGGTAAGACAACGCCACAATGAGACAAGACAGTAAGACGATGAAAAAGTGAGACAGTGAGATAGTTAGAGTAAGTGAGATAATTAGATCAGGACACAGTGAAACATGAGACAGTGATACAATAGAAAGTGAGACAGTGAGATAGAAAGAGAATGAAACAATGAGAAGGTGACACAGTGGAACATGAGACAGTCAGACAGTCAGACTGTAAGACAATGAAAAGGTATCACAGTAGAAAGTAAGACAGCAAGATAGTAAGACAGTAAGATAATACATTTGCAAGACAATAGAACATGTGACAGTGAGATAGTAGAAAATGAGACAGTGAGATAGTAAAAGAGAGAGATAATATGTCCATAAGACAATGGAACATGAGACAGTGAGACAGTAGAAATGAGACAGTGAGATATTTATTGAATGAGATAATGCATCCGTAAGACAATGGAACATGAGATAGAGAGACAATAGAAAGGAAATTGTGACCGGTGGAAGATGAGACAGTCAGACTGTATTACAATGAAAAAGTATCACAGTAGAATGTAAGACAGCGAGATAATATATTCATACTGTACGACAATAGAACATGTGACAGTGAGATAGTAGAAAGTGAGACAGTGAGATAATACGTTTGTAAGACAATGGAACATGAGACAGTGAAACAGTAAAGAGGAGATTGTGACACAGTGGAACATGAGACAGTACAGTGAGTTAGACAGTCAGAGAGTGAGACAGGGATTCAGAGATACAGACAGCTCTCCACAGGTCACACAGTGGGTCTTTCTCAGTCTCCCGTGTAGAGACTATTATCAGGATCAGGATACGGAGGAGACGCAGAGGGAGAGCAGGACCGAGCCTCGCCTCTCTCACCGTCAGCGTGTAAACCGGTTATTACCAGTCAGGCTGCTCGGCATCCCAGATACGACCAATACAAATCCTATTACAGTACTGACTGTCTCAGTGAGCGTCCACGACACGCCAGGAGACGTGAAAGAACACGCAGAAAGCGAGCGAGAAAAGAAAAGAACTCAACTCAGATCAGAATCCATCAGCCAGACGGATAGCGCAGGTACGAGGAAACAATAAACAATATAGAATAAGGACATAAATAAATAAAATAAAAAGTCAAATTATTTTTACTTTAGCAAAAAAGAATCTTTAGCACCAATTATACCAAAGTTAAATCCCTATTGATTTGACAGACATTGATCATGAAATGTCATGAAATATGAAACATTTCCAGCATCATGTGACCATGATGTGACCTCGCTCATGATGTGACCATCATTAAATAGAAACGTTCAATAAACAGAAAAAGTCAATTAATTGATCAATAGGGGAAGAACAATTAATATTTTTTTTCCATTTGTAAGATCGACAAACAAACAAACTAACTAATTAACCAACCACACTTCCTTAATTATTTAATTAATTATAAACACCTTAACAAATTTGCATGTCATACCAATCTTCACCACAGAGGGGCACTGCTGAGAGAGTCATAACATCATGTGACAAAAGCTAATCGTTACTGCAATAACCTGCGTATGAGCCACAAACCGATGGAGGTACAGAGAGCCAATCAGATTACAGAAGCTTGTGGGCGGAGTTTGCTAGACTGAGAATGTACGTCTTCATATGAAGAAGATTCCTGAAATCAAACAGCGCATCGCTTTTAATACAGAGCAACACAGTGCAGAGAACCGTGTGTGTGTGTGTGTGTGTGTGTGTAGAATCAGTGTGAGACAAAGTTGATGAGATAGCATAGCTGGCAGCTGAGTCCTGACTCAACATCTATCTCACACGAGAGACGGAGACAGAGAGAGAGAGACGGAGAGAGAGACAGAGAGAGACAGAGAGAGAGAGAGACGGAGAGACGGACAGGAAATGAAACACAGCAACTTAAAGACAGTATTATGTTTGTGCGGTGTTGACCTTTGACCTCGAACATTATGTGAAAAAGTGCAAATGTAGCTTCATTAAAGAAAACGTTTAAGCATTACTCAGAGGCTGCCACACACACACACACACACACACAAACACACAGCAGGGAGGAGATGGCTAACACTGTACAGTTCTTTACAGGAAAGAAAATCTAATAAAGACAGTACAGTACAGGAATCATATTCCCTGGTTTGTGTTTTTATCTTAGTTTTTTTTTTTTATCTTAAATTTTTTTAATTACAAATTATTTCTATAAAGCAATGATTAATTTAAATTATTAAAAAAAAAATTTGTATGTTCATTTTTTCACTTAAATTAGCATAAAATTAGCAGATCTTTCTTACGTTAAAAATGTTTTTTTTTTCTATACATTTTTTTGATTGTTATTTCACATTAAACTTTGGACATGATTTGTTTTGGTTTGATTTATTAAGAAAAATTATTTTTAAAAAGTTTAATTAATTAATTAATTAATTAATTACAAATAATAAACAAAAACCCTGCAATATTAACCAGAGACAGGAATAACCAGGGATCGTCCGATACGATATTATTATCACGATACCTTGGCGATGATTCGATCTGTATTGCGATTCTACAAATATCAAAGATTTTATATTCATCCTGATTAAATATATATATATATATATATTTTAGATTTTATTAGAATTTTAAACAAACTATGAACGCAACACGGGATGCTGCGCCGCCTGTCAGCGTGTGAATGGTTTAGAGCACGCCACCTGTAGGATTATAAAAGAACGGCAACAAATTAAAACGGATATAAATATTTAAAAAATCATTTTAAAAATTGAAAAAAAGTCAGTGCGCCGATAATCAAAAGAATCGCGATTAATCACTGAATCGATTTTTTCTCTCATTTCCAATATTAAATTTTGTGTGCAAATTTTGGGAATTTTTATATTCATTCTACATATAAAAATAAAATAAGAATAAATAATATTAAAATATTGTATTTCTGCTATAAATGATACCACCGTAAGATTTATCTACAGTATTAGGCCTTGTTCACACGGGCGTTAAAATCGAGTGTTTTTCTGCCGTTCGTAGCGTCCGGTGAGCGCGGATGAAGCGCCGAGGGTTTTCTACACATAGGAGTCAATGAGAG
>JAQMYG010000013.1:17392088-17402159 GCA_030014215.1 Clariallabes teugelsi | reverse complement strand
TGTGTAAAGCTGCTTTGCGACAATGACAATTGTTAAAAGCGCTATACAAATAAAATTGAATTGAATTGAATTTATGGACCTCGCTTTGTGCGCTGGTGCGCAATCATGTTGGAACAGGAAGCGGCTGTCGGCAAACTGTTTCCACAAAGTTGGGAGCATGAAATTATACAAAATTATCCAAAATGAAATAATCCAAAGCGTTAGGAGTAGCTTTCACTGGAACTAAGGAGCCGAGTCCAATGACTGAAAAACAACCCCACATCATTATCCTAATCCCCCCTTCCATCAAACTTTACACTTAGTACAGTAGTTCTCCTGGGAACCGCCTCTGTCGCGACCTCTGTGCTCTCAGCATCCGCTGATTTTACAGCATCCTCTGTGATTTTACATGGCCTACAACCTCATGGCTGAGTCGTTTCCAATCGCTTCCACATTGTTAGAATACCACTAACAGCTGACTGGAATCTACCACTAAAATTCATGACTGGACTAATTGCCCAGGTTGCAATCCTATCATGGTACCATGCAGAAATTAACCACAGTCGTAAACAGGGAAAAAATACAATCGTCACCATTGGCCTCCATGGTCCCTAGTTGGACTACGGAGGATTCTACATAGGATGGATGGAAAAAAAAAAAAAAGTAAAAATCAGGGAAGGGGCAAATACTTTTTCTCGGCACAGTATAAAAACACTTTTTAACCAACCAGATTCTAGAATTAACTTGTTCCACCGACGCACACCATACAGGCCAGGATAACACTCTGTAAACTGTGTAAAGCTGAAACCTTCTCCACGCTTCCTATACACACTTTCCCAAACAAACTGCACCAGAGAACTGCAATGACAGCATTTACAATTTCTCAAGTCCTACGTCATCCAGCTTGCTTTGATGAGACATGGTGTGGAAATTAGATTTCATGACACGCTTAAAGAGAGCGAGGGATAAACAGGAGATGGAGCGCACATCTCCCAGCAGAAAGACGTTCAATTTCATGGCCTTTAAACAAAATCTGTTTTTTTTCCTTCTGCCGCTGCAGTTTCGCGTCTCTTTGTCAGTCAATCCATCACTGCTCACGCGCAATCCTGACACCAAACAGAAGGACTAATAACAGCAGCACTGAAGCCGTGCTTATAAAGGCGTGACATGATGCGAGAAGACGAATCAGTTCTGGGTTACGAAGCTGAAAATACCTTTAATACTGAATGCCTAAACCTACCAAACATCGTAGTAACCAACCGAACATTACAATCTGATCGGACATAGTAATAACCCGGTTCGATCTCATCAGATCTGGTGAGTACATGATTGTGTGCGTGATTATTGACGCTGGGAACCTGACTAGGAAGTAGCATGAACTTCTTTTCCATTTTGACCCCGTTACCTCTGATTTCTTCGATACTTTTAGGACAGAGTGGAAACTTCATGGTCTTTGACACGGGATGTGATGGTAACACTAAGGTAACATTATGGGCTGTCAATATTAATGATGATTCATCTAGAGATTTTAACGCATTACTATTTGTTACCACCAATTAACCAATTGACCAAGTTTGACCCTAATGGCTTGCCATAATCGCTGCGCGGTTACCCGGCTGTATGTGATAAGGGCATGTTTAACGCGAATAATAAGAGGACTGAAGAAACATCACCAGGTGTGCGGAAAAGTTTCATTATAAAAAGCTTCTAGATGGAAGTTTGGATAAAACGACCTGTAAGTTGTGTGCTCAAGCTACATTCAAGGGGAACTATTTTTACAAGAATACATTAAACACACTGTAAGATGTGGGAGCGGTGGCTCAGGTGCACATGGCTCTATGTTGTTGAGTTTGGAATCTGAGGATCCGGGTTCGAGACCAGACTATGACTGTGATTAACTAGATAAAAACTTTTAACCATGTTCTCAACCATGTTCTCAACCATGTTCAGGCCTGCCTTCATTTTTTAGAGTAATCTCTCCATTGTTCATTTCTGCAGATTCTTATTTTTTTGTCCATCTCGTCACACAATCCATGCCCTGTTAAACCACCGGCAAACCCGAGCAAAAAACATCTTCCGTCCTGTGCTGCGAGTGATAGCGTAACGCCTTGATTAGTCATTTCCCCTTTAAGGGTTTTGGGAAGGACTATTTTCCCAGAGTATTCCCTTCTCCCTAATCTTCTCAGACGTTGCCAGGTTCTCAGGCCGCTGATGCCAGATTGCTGTCTGTATCATGCTGTGGGAAAGAGTCAGCGTCTGAGACGAAAAAGAAGAAGGAGAAGAAGGGAAAGGAGAAGGATCAAGTGGCTGGCCGCTGTGCTGCTGTCCAAACCGTCTGATCCAGCACGTATCAAAAGCTGCTCGTGATGCAGAAAGACAACAGTCTGAGTTTATGATGCTCAAAACATGAAGAAACGAGGAAAAAAAAAAAAGTTTTTCCAAAGCTACAGCACTCCGTTCCTCAGTTCTACCAAATGAGCAGCTATGCTATAACGGGATTGTACAACACGCATCCAAATGAGAAACACCTCCGTCTAACGTCTTCAAACATCATCCTTCTTAGCTTCTATACTATGTAGCACCTCTCTATTCAGTGCTACTTCGAGTTCAAGTTCTCACTTGAGATTCTGACTTTCCACCCCACCTCTGAGAGTTGTCCTTCCTGACTTCTCCAGAGTTCAGAGTTCTACTTCCAGAGCGATCGCTGCCTCTAGCGCTGACTGATATCGAATTCTCATTTCAGACGTTTCCTGCTCAAGGCAACTGTAGTTCCTCAGTGTTTCCAAGAAGACAAAAAAAGGAGCGAGTGCGACAGTCGGAGCCTCCTTGAGAAACTGTTCTAGATTCCTCAAGATGCTCCATAAACTAGCGAATGTGCTCGTAAAGCTGCACTGAGTGCACCTGAGACTGCTGACTCAGCACTTTCATGGAGAAACCTTTAACTTCATTATTTTGTAGGCAAAGCCTTTTACAAAAGTACTCTCGCTCTGGGTTCTCTCTCTGAGTTCTTCGGTGTTCTCTTTCTCAATCCCCTTTCCCTTTTTCTCTCTATTCGATTTCTCTCTTATCATGAGTTTTAACTTGTTTTAACCCCTCTACACTGCACCTTTTGTGAGACAGCACTTCTCTGGATGAGCGATGGTACTCTACAACAGCGTATTTAATGAAACGTCACGTTAAATGCTACTGCCGATGCCAATTGCCACCGTCTTTAGTCCGGTATGAAAAATGAACCGGATGTGAATGTGCTAAGTGACCTTAACCTCCAAAAGTGCTCTGTTCATTCCTATGGCCACTGCAACCAGCACTCGGCACTTAACCTTCTCTTCTGGACTGTGAAGAAACTGCATCTGCACTCCATCACAGAGCAATAACACAATTAACTGTGACTTGTGTAATGAAATCTGCACAGTGCTGAGTGAAGCGACCAGTCACGGGAGTTAAAGCTGCTGCCCCTGCAACACTACAGCATTCCGGTGAGGATTTCTCAGAGAGAGTTACAGGCTGTCATGACGCTGCCTGTGTCACATTTTTAGAGCCGTAAACTTAGCCATGTGTGAGTGAATGGATAGATGGATTCATTGAAGGGTAACTGAGTGGGTGAATCAGTCGGTGGTAGGCTGTGTTGTGAGTGAGTGAGTGCGTGAGAGTGCATGAATGGAGGAATAGATGGATGGATAAATAGATGAATACTTGGATGGATATATGGATGGATGGATATTTGTTGGATATTTAATGGCAAAACAAATAGAATAGAGTGTCTGGATCAGTGGATGGATGGATGAGTGAGTGAACTTGTGAGTAGATGCATGGATGGATGCATGGACGGACTAAGTGAGTGGGTGAATCAATGGGTGGTAGGCTGCATTTGTGTGCGAGTGAGTGTATGGATGAAGGGATGGATAGAATAGAGTGTCTGGATCAGTGGATGGATGGATGGATGGATGAGTGAGTGAGAGTGTGAGTGAATGGGTGGATTGCATGGATGGATAGACTGAAGTGAGTGGGTGGAAGGCTGCATTGTGAGTGAGAGAATGAGTGCTTGCATGGATGGATGGATGGATGGATGGATGGATTGGTGTGTGAGTGGGTGAATCAGTGAATCTCTGGGTGGAAGGGTGCATTGTGAGTGAGTATATGAATAGATGAATGGATGAATGAATCGATAGGTGACTGGGTTGGTATAGATTGATAACTGGGTAGATAGTTATTTGAAAAAAATGAATACATGAGTGTCTGGATCAGTGTAGATGGGTCTGGATGGATTTATGATGCAACAGCAATCTTCTAGTGAGTTCACTGATTTATTCACACATTTGTTGTGCTATCGTTTTCAATCACTGCTATCATCTGAGGACATAAATGCTCAGCCCTAACAGAGACTGTGTGTGTGTAAGAGAGAGAGAGAGAAAGAGAGAGAGAGAGAAGGAGGGAGAACTGAGAGATCTGTTGTCATCTTGTCAGTAAGACCTCGTCATCGTGTCTATAACGTATTAGATAATCTGTTCCATATGGAGATTACAAATATTTTCCTGCGTACCCTAGACACACAAGCACAGAACAGAGTGTGTGATGAAAACATGTCCACCCCATGTGCACACACCCCTCGAGTATAAAGACCACCAATTTCCTTACAACAGCATAAACAGTGTTCATAAAATCACAGTAATTAAAGTTCCTGGTATTCAGAGTCGGGTTACGCACATGCTTAAAAGCTCGATTCTCTGGGTTTCTTCATTCAGATTCTGCAATAAACGTGTAGTTCACAACACTGAGGTTGGCAGATATTTTCTTTCTGTCTCAACAGTCTATACCATGCCTTTGCATACACCTTTAAAATCTGTGAAACGAAAAAGACGATCAAACGATTCTGCTTCAGGTACTGATAAACCCTCGTAAAGAACAGCAACAGAGAAAGTAATAATGTGAAACCTAAGCAGGTAGAGCATCTCAGTAATGTAGCAGACAGTCTATTCTCAAGCCATCCACCCACTCCAAAAAATATACCTTCGGCAAGGATTCCAGCAAATCTTGTTTTCTCGAATATAAGGCAACAGGCAAGATGCAAAGGTTTTGGATTAGAGACCTCTGGGAGGCTGGAAGGTCAGGAGAAACTGTAGCGCTGACATTTTCACCCTTGCTTATTCATGTCCACGTTTCTTATTAAAATGGGCACCAGCTTGTTTAAGTTCTTAAGCATAGAAAAGAGAGAGAGAGAGGTCTACTTACGTCAATCTGTGAACATGAAAGCATGACAGGTGCTGTCAAGGCAGCTCAGGTGCTTCTCGCTGCCGCCTTCCGCCTTCCTGCTACGCTTTCATGTTCAGGGACTGACGTCAGTAAACATCTCTCTCTCTCTCTTTTTCAAAACTGTTCTTATACTACTTTTTATCACCTCCAACCCCATCCTTGATTAATTAAAGATGATTAGTAAATGTACTTTTGAGTCATGTTTGGACAGGCAGATCAGTCTCCAGGGTATGTGTGTGTACAAAAAAAAAAAAGCCCTGCTTTTTTTCCCCTTTTGGAATTTCTATTTGCGCTGTGACCTCGCACCAGGGTTCAAAATGCCTACAGTGAGTGTGAGGTTGGCCTGTGAGAGTGTGAGTGAGTGAGTGAGTGAGTGAGTGAGAAAATAGATGGATCAATCCACTGATGGGTTGCGGATATTTTTGAGTGAGTGGATAGAAAGGTGGATGATTAGATGAACTGATGTATGGAAGTATAGACAGACAAGTTAATGGATGGATGGATGGATGGATGGCAGAGAGAGTGGAAGAATTGACAGAATCTCCTAATGGATGAGTGGTTAAATGGATTTATGATGCAACAGCAATCTTTTAGTGCGTTTATTGACTTAATCACACATTTGTTGTGCTATCATTTTCAATCACTGCTATCATCTGAGTAAATAAATCTTAGCCCTAATACCCCTATCTCATCTATGCGGTTTGACTCACGGTGAGACATGGTATTAGGCACAGACAGGTTAAATTTTTCGTGCGGAACGATTGGAAACGTAGTCATTCTGCAAAAACCCGCGCTGAGTCTGACTCCGTGTGGGTGAGATAGGGGTATAGCTGATATACAGATAGAGAGATAGATCAAGAGAGAAAGAGAGAGAGAGAGAGAAAGATAAGGATGGAGAATGACAAAAAGAAACTCAGTAGATAAAGATTGAGTGAGTGTATTGACCAGGCTCTAATCAAGCCAATTAGACTTTCCCCTAATGTGACCTCATAGAGGAGGCAAATTGCTCAGCTCTGCTGTTCTCAGGAAGGGTGTGGCTCAGGAGTAGCTCATTTACATAAACATTGAAATGGCTAATTTGAAATAAATAGTTTATGGTATAAAAACACGTTTGGAGAGTGTGTGAATAAAAAAAAAGAAAAATAAAGGAATAGTAAAATATGGGACCTTTAACTCATATTTAAAACGACAGTCATAAAATGATCTCTGATCTTGTTAAAGAAAAATCACTTTACAAAAAACATATTTGGGAAAAAACAAAGAAGAAGAAGAAAATAATAATAATAATAAAATGGAACGGTCCCAGAACAGAACCCTGAGGAATAACACATTCTTCATTGCTGGATTTTAATTGGTTGGAAGGTATTGATTAATTTTCCAGAACAGGTTCTCTGAGAGTCTAACAGGGACAAAGGAGTCTTCAATCAGACATAAAGCTAATCCTTTTACCTTTCTCTTTTTTATTTCTATTTTTTTCTACATTTTATATCTTGTGATCTTTCTGTTCTTTTATTGCCTTCCTTTTGTTCAATCATGTATATCATTCCTTTGTTCCATTTTTCTGTTTTAAAAAATAAGAAAGTTTGTACTGTAGTTTGAGGTTCCTCTCTATCTCTATCCATTAAAAAAAAAAAATATATATATATATATATATATTATTATTATTATTATTATTATTTATTTATTTATTCTGTTTTAAGAAAAGAGACAGACCAGTAAAAATGTTTCTAACTCCTATATTAAAAGCGAGAACACAGCTTTAAGTGTAACTATAAATGTATAAAACCGCATGATAGGATATTCTTCAATAAAAAAAAAAAAAAGTGATAGTAACAAAACTTTTAAAAAGGACGTGCTTTTTGGGAAGAAAAAATAAATAAAATCATCTTGTCATCTTTAGGCTCTTTAGGCACAAACACACACACACACACACATCCCACACAGTTTAAAAACTCTTTCCACTCAGGCTCGAGTCTCTTCCTCCACAGAAAAGAGGATAAATGAGGTGAACGAGGATTAGCTTAGCTCAGCGCCGCTGCTTTAATTAAAATCAGCAGGGTGACGAGCGAAGAGTGATGATCGCTAGCAACTCCACCTGAGGGGAGCAGAGAATTTGGGGGCCGCGGTGTCACAGATTAGCGTCATAACGCTGGCAGTAAACAAGCAAGCATGCTAACCTGCTTAACATAAGTGTCATTACTGGGCTGTGGCAATTGCTCAAAGAAAAATGGTTTCTTAGTATGTGTGTGTGTGTGTATGTGTGTGTGTGTGTGTGTGTGTGTGTGTTATCACTGCAGTGTGTGAGCTTTCTGAAAATCTCTTATCTCTTAGAGAAACGGCTGCTGAGTCGTAATTCCTGCTCTTACGCTAATGACCGGCCGCCTGACGCATTTTGCTACCACTGAATATTTCACATGCATGGTTTAAAGGCATGCTCTCAAAAACAAACAAACAAACAAACAAAAACAAAATCAAGAAAAGTGCAAATGTGAACGTGTAACATTATTATTACTGATAAGACTTTATTCATTTCCTACTTATCAGGACCAGATTGTTATTAACGGCCAAAGTTATTAGCAGTTATTAATGAGCTTTCAGTGTAATTAATGGCTGTGTAATGTTATGTTAACGAGGCTGTAATTTTTATCGTCATTAATGCAGCTGTAATGGTTTATTAATAAGTGTTTAATGTTACGCTAAAGTGCTTTTAGTCATAGAAATTTTAAGAATATTCATGATCCTATGTGTATTAGAACAATAATAATAGCTACGGGGCGTAGAGTCCATCCATGTGCCATCATGTGACTAATACAGATATATATCCGTTGTTTCAGTGGCGGTTTATTAATGGGTCGCGTCACCGCATAGTGAAAGAATTATTATGTAATTAACATATAATGTGAATATTATTAATAAGCATAACATATCAAACATGCATACAGTATAAGCAGTTCTCTCTCAGTTTTTATTATGGTATAATGGTGTTAAAAAGTCTGTAACTAAAAAGAAAAAATGCAGCTATATTCCCTTGTGGAGGAGTCCATAATGTTAATGTTATTTTAATATGCATTTAATTGTACTTTAATGAGCCTGTACTAATTCTATTAATAAACTTGTATTAATATAGATAATCATAGGATGCAATAATAATATTAGTGGCATGGTGGCTAATTGGTTAGCACTGTTCGCCTTGCACTGCCAGGTCCTGGGTTCGATTCCAGCATGGAGTTTGCATGTTCTCCCTGTGCTTGTTGGGTTTCCTCCAGGTTCTCCAGTTTCCTCCCACAGTCCAAAGACATGCAGATTAGGCTAATTGGCGTGTGACTGTTGACTGGAGGTCGTTCAAATTTGGGAATAAATACAACATGGTCCCTTGTTGTACTACAGAGGTTCCTGGATGGATGGATGGATAATATTAATAATAAGAAGAAAATATATGAAAAAAGTTTGACATGTCATAAAAGTTAATCAATATGATAATGCAAATTTTATTAAAAATAACAGCAGTAAATAATTTAGGACATGCTGTGTATGGAAATTCGTGATAATTTCCGTAACATAAAGTAAGAAACCGTGCTCTTGACTGTTTACGTGGAGAGCACGCGGTGGACTAGCAAAAGAAAACCGCAGGATGTTTTAACGCTAGCTCGGTGCGTTTAATGGCCTTGAATAGCGCAGTAAAGCCTGCCCGGCCTCTTGGGGCTCGTGTTTGTCACTTCACGTTAGCTGAGACGGACGCGTGGGGGAATCGGCGTAAGAGCTTCATCTGTTTTCAGCAGAATGTTTTGAACTACAGAGGAAAAAAGCCAAGGTTAAAGCGGCGGAGCTTTCATGCCACGAGCGGAAGATCAAACTCAGCTGGAAGTGTGAGGGTTTGAGATGAAGGTTAGTTCATGAACAGCTGGAGCCTGAATATCACACACACACACACACACATACACACACAGAGAGAAAGGCTTCCCATTGGCGCTTTGCTCTGCGTCCTTCATAAAACCGAATAGCGCTAGAAATAATACATAAGGCTGCGGCGCTTATGAAAAGACTCTCAGGGCTCAGAAATATTTGGATTTTATATTTTTTTTACTTCACTTGTTCAGTTGATCAGAAGGCAATAAAGATGAGATGATGTTCAAAGAAAAGCCTATCAGTGGAGATTTTGAGTCGAGTGCAAAAGTTTGCATACCCTCAGGATGCCATAAATATTATATATATAAAAAAAAAAAAAACAAGATGTTTTGTGTGTCGGGATCCACAGGAGGAAAATAGATAGAGAAGATAAGAGAAAAACTTTCATACCGTAAGATAAAATGCAAAAAAATCAAACACACACAGTCTCCAATTCTTCCCGTTCAGAAAGTAAGCATAGGTGGGGTGCACAAAGTTTTGTACCTGACTGTATATACATTGTATAGTATTGGTGTACTCATAATGGTAGTGAAAACAGCTATATAAGATGGTAATAATAATAATAATAATAATAATATTCACAAAACACAAGTGATACATCAAGAAAAGAAAAAAAACCAGCCGAGGGAGATGGACGAGGAGGAACTACGGCACCGTGAGGACCAGTTGAAGGTTTATTATTCATGAGGATGGTGAGGTTTATTATTCATGAGCTGGAATAGTTAACGAGGCGACGCTGTAGTGCTCCAGGGCACAGAGTGTGTGAGGGTGTGACTTCAGTATGAAAAGATGTCGAGTCAGGAGCAATGAAAAGTCAACTATTTATAAAATAAATAAATAAATAAATAAATAAATAATAATACAAACCGGATTCCAAAAAAGTTGGGACGCTAAACAAATTGTGAATAAAAACTGAATGCAATGATGTGGAGATGG
>JAQMYG010000013.1:17325476-17336876 GCA_030014215.1 Clariallabes teugelsi | reverse complement strand
CATGGAGTTTGCATGTTCTCCCCGTGCTTGGTGGGTTTCCTCAGGGTACTCCGGTTTCCTCCCACAGTCCAAAGACACGCAGATTAGGCTAATTGGCGTTCCCAAATTGCCCGTTGTGTGTGAATGAGTGTGTGTATGTGTGTGCGCCCTGCGATGGACTGGCACCCTGTCCATGGTGTACCCCGCCTCCTGCCCTAAGCCTCCTGGGATAGGCTCCAGATCCCTGTGACCCTGAATACAGGATAATGTGGTATAGAAAATGAGTGAGTAGAAATTTATATCAACAAATAAACAAATAAACAAACAAAAAAATGTGAGAAACAAAAACATTCCCTATCTTTTTTTTTGTCCTTTTGTCTATTTTGTTTTGGCCAGGCTTTAACCAAGCCAATTAGAATTCCCCCCTATTGTGACCTCATTTAAGAAGTTCCCCTCCCCTCACTTGTCCTCTGGAGGGGCGTGGCTCATTTACATAAACGCTTAAATGCCACATTTGGAGGAGGAGTTCAATAAAGCGGCATGAGGGGCACTTGGGAGTATTCCAGCTGGGGCATTAACACATACACACTTTGACCTTTGTTGAAAATTGAGACCTTTAAGAAAACTTCCCATCAAAGAAAGAAAGAAAATAAATCAACACTTAATAAATACAACCAATCAGAATCAAGAATTCAAGATTGTGATTTAGAGTTTTAGAGAGACAGGATGAACAAAGTCCTTTAAGGAGATGGGAAACTATATGGGAGCAGCAGTTTCTGAATATCCATCGAGCCTGTTGGATTTCCTCCTCCGCACACGCAGACGGTTTCCTAAACAACGAAACGCCGGCTTTGATTGTTGCCAGTTTCAATTTCAGCTCGACTCCAATCAGCACTGATTGATTGGCCTTGAAGATGGATGAGTGTGTGTTAGCGAGGAGACCATGATAAGCACGCTCGTTCTGAAACATTTTATACCTGAGGTTTTGCGGAGGCTTCGCGCTACTCGGACACACACGCTGTGTTGATGTTGGAAATTTAAACGTGGCTGATTTCGGGACTCTGGTTTTATCTGTGTTTGTTTGTAGTTATGGAAACGAATAAACTTACAAAAAAGAAGCTATAATACAAAATGGCATCACATCAGCATGATTGTGCCTTCAAGATGGATCGGTGGGTTTCCTCAAAATGCTTAACAACAAACCATAAACCTCTTTCAGATCGAGGAATTTTCCTTTCCCAGCATGAGGTTTTTAACTCTCACATCTCCAGGTCTAATGATTACAGTTTGGATCGTCTCCAAGGTACACAATCTTTTTTAGGCAAATAAGGATTGAACCGAGCGGCTCGTGTTACTTCGTGACCCCGAAGCAGTCGATTTGAAGGTGGTGACCTCCTTTAGAACAACAGCAATAAACAGAAATTCCTTATTAACCTTAGAGTTTGGTCATTTGCTCAGATCTGGAAATACAGATGATGAATGTGGGGTTTTGGATTTCTACACGAGGAGGATCGCGGGGTTCGAAAACGTATGAAAAACATACTCCGATCGATTCAAGGTGATAATGGAGGAGATGCCAAATATGGAAGGAGAAATGGAAATCGAGGGCTGAATTTAGTCTAATCTGTGTAGACAAAGCTCAGCCAAGAACGCTCGCCAAGAAAAAGCACACAGAACATCAAGTTAATAATGCCTTGCTTAAATAAGCACGATCCTGATTTTCCCCTGTAAAAAAAAACTGGCAGCGAGCCATCAACGTTTTCAGTGAACAATTTCCATTGATCAAGTTGATTAACTCGAGCCGAGAATAAATCTGCGACTGGAAAATGTTTCCTTCTAAAACTGTAAGCCCGAGCGAAGTCCACAAGCTGATAAACAAAGCATTTAAAATCATCTTGAACGCCTGCAACCCTGTGCTCGGCTGATATCTCTGTGTCAGGAGAGAGTTACAGAAATGTTTCAAATGGCTGGAATTCCCATGAGATATCTGAGCTTCCTTTGTGGAAGTCACTAAAGAAAGATGACCTGTCTATCAAACACCAGGGTGAACGAAGACAGGAGATAAATAAATGATTGCGTGAATAAAGAAGTAAATAGATAGGATAGTAAAGTCCATCCTGTATATAAATTGCCAAAAGTATTCACTCACCATTCCAAGTCATTGACTTCAGCTGTTTCAATGACATCTGTGATTATAGATGTATAAAATGACTGTACTTTTTTGTTTGTGGAAATTCGGTTGATTTTGCTCTGTTTATTTGTTAAAGAATGGGTCGGCCGTAACGGATCTCTGTTCTAAAAAGTTACATTTTTTGTAGTTCTTGCTTTAATAATCTTGCAATAATAATACTATAAGTCGATGGCACTATATGAGCTAATAAGCAGACTAGAGTTAAAAAGATGAGCAAATGAGCAGCTTATAAACTCTTAATTGGTGGCATAAAATAAAACAAAAAGTAAAATAAAATTGTCCAACCAAAGAAGGAATTTTAAATAGATGGGGTTGATGAACGACTTGTGACTTTATGACGTTTAACTACCACTGCTAGCTATTAAATGATCCATTATTCCATTAAAGATAAGAATAAAGCTTAGCGTAAGGAGAAACTTGAGCTTTAGTTCTAATTGGAATCCACACAGAAGGTGAACGTGCTGTTTTTTAGTTCATGGAAAAAATCAGCGATATTTAAATATAGAAAATGTCAGGTACAAAGCAAAAATAAAACATTCATTTGAAATCAACATGATCGAGTGCTTATTAAGCTAAATCAGCAAGTGTTTACCAAAAAAGTTTCACTATTTGCACAGATGCATGAGATTGTTGAAAGAGAACAGCAAACTGAGGAAGATGCAAGCTGGTGTGTGTTTTTAAGACATCAATCATTTCAAAGCCTGCAATCCATTTCGACCAAGTACAAGCTGTTTCTACAGCAAACTTTAATTAATGTAGCTGACTGGAAGGGGAAAAAACAAATAGAGCGAGCGCAACAGAACCTAACGGGCTACCCAGCCACCCGAAAGCGTCCGTGTGAGTCATTCGACAGTAACACACTAATTTAAACTAATGGAAAGGCTGGAGGCACGCAGGTGGTCGCGGTTCACCGTTCCCAACCTGACATTTGTTACTTCCCAAACAGAAGCAGACTTCTTCTTATGATGGTCTAATGAACCTGGCTTCGGTTTTCGAACATGCACTAAATCACTCATAGGGTCTGGCGAGCGCGGGGGCAGAGCAGGAGTAGACGGCGATCATGTCAGAAGGTAGAGAGAATTTGCATCATAATGGAATTAAAGCCGGATGTTAATGAGGCGAGGCGTGTTAGCCCTAATGCTTTAATTGGAGGTGGCAGCATCAAAGAACGACACCGACAACGACATTAAAGGAAGTTAATCACGACAATCTGCTGCCTAAAAACGCACAAGCACCGCGCTTACCGACTTCATCAAACGTCTACTCGATCTTCATGTACCCAATGAATCTCTCATCCCTCATTAACTCATTCTACATCACAGTGCTGCTGCTGTCAGGTTCTTCTGTATGTTCTTTTGTAAAGAACTGGTTTTTAAAACTCTACAGGACAGAATAGTTTATTCTTTACACCGGCTCCTGGGCAAGTGAATTCACTAGTAATATTACATGGTTTGAATCAACAGTACATCAGTATCATGATCGATTCCTAGAAATCTAGGAATCTAGGAAATCGATTCCTAGAGTTTGGTCTACTACCAAACTCCTTCTTAGCATTCCATGTTCTTGCATTAACATACTATACATCAGAGATCGTGCTTTTTCAGAAACTGGGCCTAGACTGTGGATCAGCCAACTTTTGACCAAGTTAAATCCTGCCTCAATCTCTTTTCTTTGGCTCATCACTGTTTTTGATCTTCTCATTATCTATCCAACCCAGTTATGCGTTATGGAGTTGCTTAGTTCTTGGCGTATTTATTCTTTTGTTTTTTGTCTCAATTTAAAAGTATCAATCAAAATGACACACCTGTTAATTCAATGTTTAGTGGTGTCTTTTCTACATTCTAGAGCAATCACCACCATCATCATCATCATTAACAACAGTAACAGTCAGTTGTTATTTTAAGACATGAAGGTCAGCTGTTCTGGAACAGTTCTTGCAAGAACAGTATTGTTTAGAGTGCATTTGCAAAACTCCATCAAGCCCCATGATGAAACTGTCTCTCATGAAAACCTTTCCAGGAAAGCGAGACCAAAACTGACCTCTGCTGCAGAGGAGAAGTTCATTTAGAGTCACCAGCCTCAGAAATCACTGATTAACTAACAGAAGCTTAAGTATCAGCATAAGTAGCAGATACATCTCAATATCAACTGTTCAAAGGAGATGTGTATTTTTCATAAACACGTTCAGCATTGTTTTACAGTTTAGAAAGAAGCAAAAATCAGGAAAGACCATCGAATTAGAAGGCGTGGCCAAATTAGTACTTCATGTTGTGTCCTTTTACCTATTTTCTCACTTCTTTTCTTTAAATTTCTTATCTCTAAAGCACTTTGGTCAATTTTGGCTTTTAAATTTGCTTTAAAAATAAATAGAATTGAAATGGGTTAGCACTGTGGCTTCGCACTGTCAGGGTCATGTATCCGGGTCTGGGTTCGTTTCCTGTCTTGGGGTCTGTGTGTGTTTGGAGTTTGCATGATCTCCCTGTGCTTGGTGGGTTTCTTCCACGTACTCCGGGTTCCTACCCCAGTCCAAAGACGTTCAGATTAGGCTAACTCCCTTTTCAAAACTGTCCATAGTGTGTGAGTAAGTGTGTGTGCTTGTGTGCCCTGCGATGGATTAGCACCGTGTCCAGGATGTACCTCTGGGATAGGGCCCAGGCTCCACTATGTTTGTGGTATATATCTGCTGAAAGATAAATAAGAACAGGAAATAACTGTTTTTATGGACGTTACAATGTAAATATATTTATTTAAGAATTTACTGTAATTTAAGAAGATTAAAACACTTTGGGATGTGCTGTTATGAGGCAACAAACTTCAAAGTGTTGACAATAACTTAATTTATCAAGTCATTGATTAATTTCTATTAGCAGTCACAAACTATTAAAATAATTTTTATAATCCTAATGTGGATCTTAAAATTTTGACATAAGTTGGTGCTTAAGCCGACTCTGAATACCAGAAACTTTTCCAGCACACATAGGTTAAGGAACCTAAACTTGAACTCCAAATACAAATACAGTCCTTGATGCATGTACTGTACACCATGTCCCTTTTTCAATGCTATTTTATTCCTGTGTAATTCCCATGACAAAGTGATTTCATTCTTCATAATAAATTACCCTTAGATGTCACATTAACACCAATTTAAATTAACACCAAACGACAAATGAAAGGTCCGATACAAAACATGACATGACAAAGCATTTTTGTTTTCCTGCAGGTAAATTTCCTGACAGATAAATGTTTTGAAAAAGGTTTTATAATTGAAATGGAATTGATTTTTAATGACTGGTGTAATTACCCCTATTGAACCAAATGAACAAAGGCCACTGATACATCTCAGTGCCGTAATCCCTCAGAAGTGTTGTGAAGGAATGATTATAATAAAAGCAGCAAATTGGTTCTGAGATACAAGCGTGTAATTTGTAGTGATACAAAATAATTATATTTCTCATATAGATAATTAAAAACAGCCATCTGAGTGTCATTAGCATGAATTGTTCTTCATGGACGTGATGATTATAGTAAAAAAGGAAGAAAGAGAAAAATATTATAACCCTATTTCAGTGGCAAGTGGTTATTATAAAACACATTTTTATAACTTTTAAATCTTTTCACTTTAACACAGGAGTTTATCTTGTGGCAAATTATTCAAACAATTACTATCTGATTCTATACATAGTAGCAAAAAGTCAGGGATGTAATATCATTTCCATTTATTTTCCCCACAGAACAACAAAATCATTTTAGTTCCATCAAATCAGCGCAGACAACATAAAGAAGATGAATAACTCAGCGGGCGATTAAACACGAGACAATTCATCCACAAAAATATTAATTCACAGTCGCTGAGATTTATCACCCTTATGCTCCTGAAAATGGCAAAGAAAAAGTTATTTTGTTTTTAGCAAGATTCTACTCACTTTATTCTTTCATCCACAATCATCAGTTGACAATCACCCTACACTCAAAGTCCTTTCCCCAATCCACTATCGACAATCTTTATCCACAGTGCTCAATCTCAAACCTACAATCTACAGTCTTCGACCTATAACGTCCCATTTGTAATCACCAATACCCAATCTGCAAGCCTCAATCCCCAATCGATAACGTCCACTCTCCAAACTACAACCATCAATCCCAAACCAATCCCCCAATCCCAGACTCAATCCCTGATCGACAATCACCACTCCCTAGCATACAATCCACAATATCCAATCTACAATCCCCAACCGATACCACCCAATCTGCAATCAACAATACCCAATCTGCAAGCCTCAATCCCCAATCAATAATGTGCACTCTCCAAACTACAACCATCAATCCCAAATCAATCCCCAATCCCAGATCTACATCCCCCAGTTCCCGATCTCCAATCTCCAATCACTATCCCAAACTAATCCCCAATCCTCAATCTCCAACCCCAATCTATAATCCCCAGTACCTGATCTACAATCCCTAATCTGCAGTATACAATCCCGATTACCTGATGTATACTCCCCCAATCTCCAATCCCAATCCCAAATCAATCCCCAATCCCGATCTATAAGACTCAATTTCCAGTCCGAAAATCCACAATCCCCATTCCCTAGCCTTCAATCCACAATATCCAATCTACAATCCCCAGTCCCGGATCTACAATCTCCAATACCCAATTTGAAATCCCCAGTCCCCAGTCTACAATTCAGGAAAGTGTATTTTTATCTTTCTATGATGTAGTTCAGAAACCTATCAAAACTTTCTGGGGAAATTTCATGGACCATTGAGCAAAAGTGAGTCAATGAACAGTTGCTCCTCCCTCCCTCCCTTCCTCCCTCTCTCCCTTCCTTCCTTCCTACCTACCTACCTAAATGTTTATCATAATGTTTCCTTCCTACCTATCTACCTACCGACCCACCCACCCACCTACCAACCAACCAACCTACCTACCTACCCACCTACCCACCTACCTACCTAAATGTTTATCTGTGCATCTGTCTGTTGACCTTTCCCTGTTTCCTTTATGCATCAGTAAAGAAACCTGAGTCAACAGACAATGCTTTTCCTTCTTTTTGCATTTCTTTCTTCTTTTGCATTTCTTTTCTTCCTATCTATATAAACATAAACAGTAGTGAGAGAGATACAGAGCTCTGCTTGAAGAGGTTTAATAGTGCTTGGGCTTTTGGTTGTTACATCCCACACTCTTTTACATTTTAAATGGATATCGATTCCACTTTGAATTAATCTCTATATTATAAACACATTGAGCAGATCCTAAAAGATTAAGACACTGAAACATTAAAACTGTGGAATATTAAAATATTACTGTGGTATGAATTAAGATTTTATTTTAGTTAGGTGCAGAACATGAAGGAGAATTATTACTGCAATCATTTTACAAAACACTCGGTGAAGTAGAAGGCTTTTCTAAGGAGATAGTAAGATGAAATAATATCTGTATTAGAACTCATATATGCACATAGTTTATCTCACTATTATTATTATTATTTTAATTATTATTATTATTATAGAATAGAATAGAATAGAACTTAATATTTCAGATGTTAAAATGACCTATTTATAAAAAGGTTATTCAAGTGTACAATCTATATTCTGACTTACTTACTTACTTACTGTGTTTTATTGCATCAGTTAAAACTTGGACTCGACATGATATTCTGTGAAATGTGACTATATGATGTCATACTGTTGATATTAGATTAAACACTACATTGAGAAGCCACTACCATAGGTGTTAAGTCAAGACATTATGTACAGTATTGTAGATTATACAGTTTGTTCTGCATTGCATCTCGACAGCACAGTCGTTTAGTATAGAAGCGAGTTGCAGAGGTGGTACACAAATTCTGACCTTGAGTAAAAGTAGAGATTCCCTAGGGCAAATATTACTCAAGTAAAAGTAGAAGTCCTTCATTTACATGTGTACTTGAGTAAAAGTGAAAAAGTACTCACCAGTCAACTTCAGATTTGCTCAATATATTAAAGTACACAGGGGCTTATATTAACTAAAAATAATCATATTCATAGAAAAAACTCTCTCTCTCTCTCTCTCTCTCGCTCTCTCTCTGCTTCCTGACTGTGCTGTTTCCATTGCTGTCCCAAACCATCTGCACTTCTGATTTCAAACACCTGTTGTGTGTTATTAGTTGTTTCTCGAAGGAAAGTCGAGTCACAACGACGCATAATAATCAGCATAATTGCGTTAAATGTAGCATCATGCAGAAATGAGGTGAAGTAAAAGTACAAATAGTTGCTATACAATGTAGCGGAGTAAAAGCAAATAGCATGCTCTAAAAAAATGAAAGTACAGATGCAAGAAATATGTACTTTAGTACAGTAACAGGGTACATTTACTCAGTTACCTCCCATCTCTGATGAGTTGTGTTGGGGGAACTGCTTCATTCAGTATGTCCAGTATGTCCAAAAAAAAAAAAAAAAGTCTTGACTCCTCCCCCACAAAATTTATTCATATTTAATATTTTTAAGAGCCAGACTTTCTTTTATTTTTAATGTAGTCTTGAGGATTAGTTCTCCAGGCTTCCTGAAGGACATTTTGGTCTCTCATATATTTTCACCCCGGTCCTTGTACCTGAGCAGTGGAATCAGAGGAATCAGATTTTTGTCTCTTAAGACACACAGTGACCTAGGAATCACGTCAACATATAAGACATCTAACTTAACACATGTCCCAGTGAGAAACAGGTGCAGATGATGACAGATGATCAGGAGGTGATTAGTTTACTGCTGATGCTGAATGCTGAGGGGTTGGAACAGACGAGAGGGGAAATGAGGTCGCTGCTGAGGCTGTTATAAAAAGTTTTTTTTTTTTTATTGTATCTTTAGGCACTTTACAGCCTGTCTCGGTAAAAAAAAAAAAGTTCACATTTCTTTATTTCATTTATTTTATTTTAGAATGAGCAAATGAGGGAGAAGCAAGACACTTGCACAGTACTGTATATTTTGCTTTCCATTTATGAGCCGTAGAACTTGAGAATAGAATAAAGCAGGGGACTTGTTAATGTCTTAAATGAAACAAATATTCAAGATGATTAATGTTTAAATAAAACCTTACAATAAAAAATATGCAATAGTTAAATATTGAATGAAGTTGTAAAGTGAGGTATTATTTATTTATTTGTTTGTTTATTTATATTTTCTTGATGATGTCAACACAGGCTTTTGTCTTCTTTTGAACAACAACAGCAATAATAATAATAATAATAATAATAATAATAATAATAAAATTATTATTATTATTATTATTACTATTAATAATAATAATAATAATAATAATAATAATAATAATAATAGTTTTTATTATAATGTTAATAAAAATGTGTAATAATCTATGTGCATATACTGTATGAGTTCTAATACAGATATGATTTGATATTATTGAAGTGTCCAGTGTTTCAGCACCGCACTGCATGATTTCCCCAGTCTGATCTGGCAACCCACCCTCACAGCAACGCACAAAGCATGTGAAACTGTGCGAGTTTGAAGAACCGAAAGCACGAGTAATTAGTGCACGCACGAGAGAGTTTGAGCGAGTGAACATATAATTGGTGCGCATGCAAAAAAACCCACCTTTTCATCTATAAAGGGGCCCCTGCGCTAAAGTAATGCGAGCGTTAGGAAAGTTAACATGCCCCCGCCAGCAGGAACCTCTTCCCACAGAGTTACACTGGCTGGACTTTTATTAACATTCTGATACAGCTCTCAGTGATGTCAAATATGATTACAGATCTCCTGCCGTGGATTCTCGAGTCCACAACGTGTCCTTTTTCAGTGTGGAATAATCAGAGGTTGAACTGAAATCCTCTGACACACACAGAGACTCGCACAAGTGCTATTAAATTAAAGTAAGAAGTCAAGCGCAGGGCTGTGATTACGATTATTACTGCAGAGCGTTCGAACTAAACGCCATCTGTGAGACTCGGCGCTCATAAATCTGATAAATCTCCCGATAAGACTGTAACATCACCGTCTATGGGAACACACACACACACACACACACATCGAGCTCTTCATCCCCAGCACATCTCACTCCCAGTGTGCAGGAGAGTTCAGGAAGGTAATGTTGGCTGATAATTTGCATGTTTTATTCTGTAAAGCATAGAGATGGAGATGGAGATGGAGATGCTCATTCATACCTTATTTCTTTTTCACACCTTGTTTTTGTTTCCATTTGTTCATGAATATTGGGATTTTTGAGAAGGAAACAAGACAAACAAAGGGAAATTGAGTGTATTATTCAAAGTGTATGGAAGGAGTCTCCAGTGTCAGTGCTTTGTAACAGTCAGAGGTAAACCTTTCTAAAGCTTTAAGGTTGTAATTGGACAGAAGCGTTTACGTTTTTTTTGTTTAAAAGGAATACAATTACATTACAGATCTGCTTTTATAGGAAAGTTATCAACCTTGGAGTTGTTTATTCCTTACAAAATCAGCAGCACACATTTGGGTGTAGCATAGCGGTTAGCACTGTCACATTGCACAATGGTAAAAATAAATACAACAGTCATCATTCGCCTCCATGTTCCCTGGTTGGACTACAGCCATTCCTACGTAGGTGGATCGAGTAATACTTGCTATTAACTATGTGTACGAGTAGCCTCGTGCATCCTGCATTCATTTAGTGCAAAACTTGCAAACATCCTCAGAAATGGATGTGACGTGCCCACATGATGCAATATGTATTAATATAAAATAAACAGTAAGGGCAGAAAGTTTCGTTGTGTGAGCAGGTCCGCAATGACCCACGTCTGTCCGAGGTATCTTTACCGCTGCACAGAGACAAAACAGTTGGCTGGAGATAAGTACTTAAATGTCGACAGGGGAAATTAAGCTCCTGGAGTGTCACCATGTGAACAAATACGCTCCTCACCATGTTGCGGGTTGACTACGCCAACGCATGGTTTAACAGCCACCTTACAGAGGACATCAGACCATGAAGGAACATAATCTAACTTACCTGCAACATTTTCTCTTAATTTTGACATCTTGTTTTGTAAATTTACAGTATTTGGCAGACGCCCTTATTCAGAGTGAATGATTATACTGTACATATAAGCAACTGAGGGTTAAGAGCCTTGCTCAAGGATCCCAACACTGGCAACTTGGTGTTCGTGGGATTTGAACCTGGGACCACTGTAAAGTTAAATATAATCTCCCTCAACGTACTGTCGAAACGTTTTTTTTTTTTTTTTTTTTTAGTTTTGTTTTTTTTTAGC
>JAQMYG010000013.1:17271577-17285097 GCA_030014215.1 Clariallabes teugelsi | reverse complement strand
TAACAAGTTCATAGTACTTCATAACAGTGCTTTGTAACTTTTCATCTTCATAATGTTTTATAAACATTCATTCACAGAGCTTCATACCTTTGCAGATCCACAGTGCTTCATAACAGCTGCATAGTGCTTCATAACAGGACTTCATAACAGCTTTTATAGTGCCTTATAGCAGTGTTTTGTAATTTTTCAGCTTCATAGTGATTCATAACAGTGAGTCATACCTTTTTCAGCTTCATAGTGCTTCACAGCAGTGCTTCTTAAAATTGCAGCTTCATAGTGCTTCATAACAAGTTCATAGTACTTCATAACAGTGCTTTGTAACTTTTCATCTTCATAATGTTTTATAAACATTCATTCACAGTGCTTCATACCTTTGCAGATCCACAGTGCTTCATAACAGCTGCATAGTGCTTCATAACAGGACTTCATAACAGCTTTATAGTGCCTTATAGCAGGGCTTTGTAATTTTTCAGCTTCATAGTGATTCATAATTGTGGTTTGTACATTTTCAGCTTCATAGCAGTGCTTTGTACTGTACTTTTGCAGTTTCACAGCAGTTCATAACAACTTCATAGTGCTTCATTCTTTTGCAGCTTCGCAGTGCATCATAAAAGTAGGTTGTACATTTTAAGCTTCAAAGTGCTTAATAACAGTGTTTTGTACTGTACCTTTTAAGCTGCATAGTGCTTCATAACATCTTTGTGGTGAATATAAGGTTGCATAACAAGGCTATGGATGTAAAAATCAATTTGTCAGACATATAGGCTTCGTAAGAGTGTTATAAAGGCAAAAACTGATTATTTCAATAGGACATGGAAATATGCATTGAAATATAAAAAAAAATGGATTACATTTTTAATTAAAGAATTATTATAATTTAGCTGACATTTGGGCTTCATAGTGCTTCATAACACTTGATTATCTTCATATTGATTATATGATATATATGACACATAGTTGGTGTCGAAACATTTGTCATGCTAACTAGTAAACTGCTTGTGATGTGTAACGTAAGCATCACAATGATTTGAGAAACAAAAAGAAAAGAAAAAAAAACAGCTGTAGTCTTTGTGTTGTTGCTATGGTTACGTCTTGAAAGACGTTATCTAAGCTTGGTCTTGTTGCTATAAATTGCAACATTTTAGTTCTACTTAATAAATTCTTCTTGTATTTAATTGTTCTTTTTCCAGTGGGCGTAAGTTTTTTTTTTTTTTTTTTTTTATAATTATTGGCACCCTTTGAGACAACTGAACTTTTTTTTCCCATACAAATCTAATCAGCGTGTTTTATAACAGTATAAAGTAAGAGAGGGTAGAAGATCAGCGCGGCTAATCCTGTGTCACAGTGGGGCTAATAACGGCCCAAACGGTAGCGCTAATGAGTTTTGTAGCGATCAGTACACCGGTTTGCTCACATGCCTCGCCTGAAGCTTTTTATAATCACTTGGAAATAAGAAGAGAAGGATCACCTTTGCTCATTTTCACATCCTGTACTCGTTCACTTGAAGTTACCGAAGATCAGAGCTGTTCGTTTCGGCGAGCTGCTTTTCTGCTTCCCGTCATATCACTTCATCACTTTTAAGAGCCCTCCGCGTGTACTCAGACCAAATGATTTCCTTCAGCTCTTTAGTGCTGATGAGTCACCAGCACTATCGCACAATCCGGCTTCATTAATCTGTAAAGTCAGCTCCGTAAAAAGGCGTTCCTGCAAGGTAGCGATATGCAAATTGAATTACGTAATCCACATAATTACTATTTGCTTGGTACATTGATATTAAAGACGGGATTTTAATTAAAGCTTAGGCGGTAGAGTTTCATCGCTGAGCAGAAATCCGACCTGGGAGCTGAAGTATATTTTTTCAGGTAAAAGTGGACAGGAATCATTAGCCTCTGTATACCTGTGTGTGTGTGTGTGTGTGTGTGTGTGTGTGGTTTATTATAATCTCTATTAGTGATGACACAAATAAAAGGTCACACTGTGTCTCTCGGCCGATTCTCAAATGTGGCTAAATATCAAGCGTACATCACGCACGTCATCACTGACAGCGCAGTTATCTTATTTTATCCCTGTCATTAGAAGTGTGACACGTTTAGGACAAAGCCGATGGCTCATGCTCGCTGATCTGTGAGTTACCAAATTCAAGTGCGTGACACGTAACAAAAGTGTGAAATTTTACTGTCCTGCCTCCTGATCATTCTATCTGGCATCATAAGACTGACATGACCAGTCATTTTCATTATAGCCACCTGAATTTGTGTGTCTTATAGCATTTGTTGTACCTTGCTTGCTTCTATCTCAACATTGTATCATAACTGCTTCATTAATATATCATGGATCACGTCGACCTAAGCACTGTATCATAACCTTGCCATAGCTAAAGTATTGTGACAGTGCTTTGTATATTTTCAGCTTCACAATGCCTAATAATGGCTTCATAGTGTTCCATAACGATGCTTTGTACATTTTTTGGCCTCATAGTGCTTCATAACAGTGTTTACTACCTATTCAGCTTCATAGTGCTTCATAACAGCCTTATAACACTTCATAACAATACTTAATACCTTTTCATCTTCGTAGTGCTTCATAAGAGTGTTTACTACCTATTCAGCTTCATAGTGCTTCATAACAGCTTCATAACGCTTCATAACAATACTTAATACCTTTTCAGCTTCGTAGTGCTTCATAAGAGTGTTATAAATGCTACGTCTATTGTCATTTTAATTTAAAGACAGAATTTTAAGGTAAAGTTGTAAACATTAACATACAGTAGCACAGATCATATCTACCAAAGCAATGTACTGTTAGGCATAACCCTGGCATAAATACATAACTAAAGTATTGGGACAGTGAATGGTACATTTTCAGCTTCATAGTGCTGAATAATGGCTTTAGAGTGTTTCATAACAGTGCTTCATAGCTTTATAGCTTCAGTTGCTTTATAAACGTGTTATAAATGCTAAATTTATTGTCATTAATTTAATTTAAAGACATTTCAAGCTGTAAACATTAACATATCACAGATCATATCTATCTAAGAACTGTATCATAACCCTGGAATAACTACATAACTAATGTTTTTAGACAGTGCATGGTACCTTTTTAGCTTCATAGTGCTTAATAATGGCTTCATAGTGTTTCATAACAGTGCTTTGTACACCGGCTGTTCTTAGAGAATAAAGCAGACAAATATAAAGTGTGGCTAATTTGCACAGATTCCAATGTTTTTGACGATGAATATTTATGACTTCATTAATACCTGATTATTAATACCTGAAGATTTTTAAATTAAAGTAAAAAAAAAAAAAGTATTGAAATCCCCCCCAAAAATGTTAATAAAATTGTATTGGAGGTTGGAAATAATGTCAGAAAATGATTTATGGGTGATGTGAGGGTGTGAACTTTCGTCATGTCTCATCTTATAACTTGTTGAATATCTGCGATGGCATTTTTAATAAATCAAGCTGAAGGCTGAGAGCGACGAGCTAATAAGTTCTGCAGTAACTCTTACGGAGTGTCATCTCGGTGTTCAGTGTGATCTACATAGTGTATTTTCTACATGAATCTTGATCGAATCGATGAATCCTCTGTCCGATCAGCAGTCAGCCATGTATGTTGTTCACTTCAGTAATTATTACGATTTATGTTGTCTGTTGTTACTCGGTTGCGTCTGGTCGCTCTGGAGTGCGAAACGCTTCACTGCTGAAATCCTCTCCATCTATACATCATTTCTCGCCAGCAGGAACGACTGAGGAAATCCTGAGTGAATCACCGAGCGCCTCATCGCTCCTGACTGCATGTAATTCATCCATTTCTCCTCTCCCGCTCGTGGTTAACGGTTGCCGAGGCCTGCGGATTTTCAGGAGGCTGGATTTACCCCGTTTCATGGCTCTTCTGCTGATGAAGCGCTTGCTGTCAGAGTCGCTCCAGTTCACGGTGGTTTGCCGTTTCTCTGCTTTCTTATTGCATCATGCAGACAGAAGCTACAGGATTTGCTGTACTGGGAAACATTCCCTCGCAGTGAATAATGTTGCGAATGCATGCTAAAGACATTAGTGTAGAAAGAGTGTGAAGGAAATAAATCTGTGACGGAGGTAGAAATCAGTCTGGAGCATGGAGTGGAAATATTTCACTCTAAATCTTCTTCTTCTTCTTCTTGAATGCAGTACAATACACACAACACAATGATCCGTGAACATATTTTGTTTTTATATACAGATACTTATATTTAAAAATAATAATAATAATGTTTCTGCATTGCCAAACCAGATCTAGCTTTTCATAGCTGTTCCTATTTCAATCATGTTCTGTGAAGCATTTGACATTTGTTGCATCCTTCAGGTTTCTACAACCTCTATTCTATATTTGTACATTTGATATTAAAATGTTGTGTTTATTTACAGGAGTGATGGTAGACACAGACCTTTAAACACAGCCACTGCAATTGGAGGAACTTAACCGGATAAGCAAGCAGCAAAATATACAAATAAATAAATGTATATTCTGTAAACAATCAAAGGTAAATCTGTTGGAACTTAACCCTTTTTTTTTCTTCATTTCAAGAGATTAAAGGGATAGTTTGTGTTTTTTTTCCCCAAGTCTGTCTTAAATCAAAATTGTATTGCTATTAAGTACGTAATACAAAAGATCTTGGATGTTATAAATTGTCCTTCCGTTTAAATTTTTTTTTATTTGGCACTAAGTTAACGTTTTTCTTGCTCCGGGCCATGCTGCGTGAAAATAGTTAAATTTGCACTTACTTTGAAAGACATCAGCTCGATTTAGCTTAGTGGGACTGCAGAAGCTTTATATGAGCAAAAAAGGTTTTTTTGCACAGAACGAGGGTTATAAAATTTGGTCCCATTTACTTACTGTGTACTTCAATTCAGGGTGACAAACTTCATGGTTGGTGTGCAGCGCAGGAAAATTTTTACATGTTACCGTGAAGTGCGTTTGTGAGATCGCATTTATTATGTAGATTTCATTTGCATATTCATAATCGTGTATTAAAAAATGTACTGCGCCATCTGTTGAATTTTGAGATGACTAATGCTTTTTTTCAAGGTCGATTTTTTTTTTACCATATAAGGACGTTTTCTATTTAAATTTGAAAGTAGCATATCTTCTCTTCCCATAGGCCGATTGCGATGAAACAAAGCCTATATGTTACCGCAAGCTCGTCCAAATACACCTGTGAAAACCCTAATAAAATTTGTTAGGAAGTTTTTACGTGATGCGTTCACAAAGAAACAGAAAAACAGATAGACAAAAATTCCAAAAACCATCTTGATGTGTTCTATTACTCATCTTAAGTCATCACAAATTATTTTTTCGCAAATTTCTTCAATGTACAGTCACTTTGCAGTTTTATTATATCTAAAGAAAAAAGATATATATTTGATTTAAGACAGGTTTTTAAAAAAATAAAAATAAAACAAACTATCCCTTTAAAAAAAAGTCTGATTAACTTTATTATTAAAATTACATAATAATAATAATAATAATAATAATAATAATAATAATAATAATAATAATAATAAAAAAGCCAGTGTTAGCTGCTCACCTTACAGGACTGGAGGTGAAAATCCCTACTCTAGAACATAATGCAAGTGTTGTTAGTTTTTTATAAATTGTAAAATAAACATACAAAATGACAGTAAAAAAAACAATAACTTGACTCAGGATTTATTTGTTATTTTCTCTAAAATGTCACATCACAAGTTTTGACATAAAGGATTGATTTAGTGCTCATCAATGTGTTCTATGAGTTAAAAAAAAGGGATAGAACAGTTTTAGAACCGATTAAGGAATTTATGCAAATCTCCCAGTGGCAGAAGAAATAAACTTCCTGGTTCTAATCCTGGGTGATGAACCATGTGCATAACAAAAACTGAGACAAAAAATTTAACAAAATAAGTAAAAAAAAAAAAAAAAACAGAAGAAACTGATGTAGAGACAGGAAGTGGTGACCCTGGCGGCCGTGTCTGTGCCACTCTGTGTGCCAGGTGAAAAGTGCGATTAATGGCAAAGTCAGCTTTACAGACCAAACGTTTTTTTCTCTTTGATTTTCTCTTCAGAAGCAGATTGCACTCCACAGTTTGATCTATCAGACTTTGCTTTTTTTTTTAAAAGAGGGTACCTTGAGGTCGATGTCATTTTGAGGTGAAAATAAAAGCAAGCAGTTGTGTGAAATGAAAAGTTTGGACATTTACAGGTCAGGACTGAGAGCTTAGACTTTGATTTGGTCTCTACAGCGCCGGTTTTACAGAGTGAAATAAGTAACACAGTGGAATTGAGTTTTTGTTTTCTAACCGTTTGTCCAGCTGGAAGAAGTGGCACATTCGCTTATGGGGTTTATAAGGGTGGAGAAATCACTGAGGAACATTTCAACTCTTACAATACAAACATTACAAAAGCATGAACCTAACAGTTTTAAACGTTGTTTTGTCATAGAAGGGTTGAGGTGGTGGTTGTTGTTATTGTTGCTTTTTAATAATGTGTTCGTGCTTATATAGTATAATGTTTTAATTTGTGATATCACTGTAGTGACTTTCATTCTAGTGTTCAGGTAATTGACTTTCTGCATGATGTCATCACTCTACCCCAAAACATCTTTTATTTATGTATATTTATAAAACGTAAGATTTTTTTCCCTATGAATCAATTCTAATTGTTGTCGTGGAATACTGATTGTACTGTATGTATTTTATGTATTATGCATGTTTAAATTTGAGTATGCTCAATAAATTAGGTTGAACCACATTTTGTCGCACAATATCACATTTTCTGTGATACAAAAAAAAAAGTCAAATGTAACCTGATTGAATCATCTCTATCAATCGGTTAAGCTAGTTTAGCTATGCTAACAAATCCACTGTGATGCCGTGCATTTAAATAGTATGCATTTTATTTTTGCATTTAACTGCTTAACAGCTTTAAGCAAGAAGAAATGTGAAGCTTATGCTTAAACACACTTGTGCTGCAATTCCACATAAAAAAATTTTTTTTTCTTTTTTTTTCTTATTTGTAATCTCAAAAATTGGAATTATCTTTGTGACACAATATTGCAGCTCAAACAAATCAATTAAAATACTTTTTTAAGAAATTAAGTAGAGATTCCCGTTATAGAATTTAAATCAATGTAAATCATTACGTCTAAAATATTCCATTAGGCTCTGGCTTTTTTTTTTTTTTAATCATTGTTGTGGATTTAAATTAATGAGCAATCTCAGTCATCCTGGATGTTAATTATTTATTTAGGTTATTAATAAATTGATTGTTGACCTGAATTTCTGTGTGAACAACATGGGAAAGATGATACAAGTGGATGACAAATCTGCATGCAGCATGTTGTAGAGGCTGAAATCTTAATAAATATTTAGATATATTTTAATTATATTTTATAAAACTGCAGAAAAGTAATAAAATGTATCTTAACCAGAGAAGTTAAATATTATTTTATATAATGTTATTAATATTATTATTATTAATATTATTATTATATAAATAATTTTTATATTTTATATGTTATATTTGAAATCCAATTCAATAATTGTGTTAGAAAAATCAGAAAATCAGTTTCCTTAATTTAATATTTTTGTTGTAAAATCAAAAGTGAGTGAGTACAGTAGCAGAAGATAATGTAATTCAAGCATTAAGCTATAGGCTATAGAAAAATGCTAAATATGATTCCTATTACATATTAAATACTGTCATATGTCAGAAAGTGTTTTAAAAACATTTGTGAACTACACTGACATGACGACAGAATGTCAAAACACAAGTCTCCACATGCACTGCACTTTGTCCATGTCTTAATGAGATAATCGTGGTTAATGAAATAATCATGGTTAATTAGATAATTGTACTTAATTAGATTAATGTGGGTTGTAAAAACAAGGCGAGCGCATAAAAGTGACACTAATGTGAGTTTTGATGTTTACAGAATTGTAACTGCTGCAGTAAGGCTGACGTGTTGTATTCTCTCTGAAGACCACTGTGACACCTCATGACCTCACCTTTCTCTGCTACATGAGTATTGACTTTGTGTAAAAAGGAATACAAGAAAGAGATTACATTATATTTAGAAGCGATCTAAAAAGTAATATTGTCTGTACAGCGTCTGACCGGACGTGGAGGTCTGAGTGTTTAGTTTTTTTATTATTTATTATATTTTTTGGCATCTGTGACCTACATAATATGAGAAAGGTCTCATCGGGTCAAACTACAGGATATTTTCCTTGAATCCAATCGTGATTGATCAAAACCCAGATACTGGACGGAACAACCTAAAGTCTTACATTTTCCTTTTTCATCATTACATGGGATGTGACAACTGTGATAAAATGTTGTATATTGTCAGGATGTAAGAAATAATGAATGTTGAGAATTTTACGGAGGTTAGAATATCACCCAATACTACATTTTTCTATGATATGTATCACCAGTTGGTAAATGAAAGAAAGAAAGAAAGAAAGTAAGGAAGAAAGAGCCGGTGGCCTCACACCTCCAGAGTCTGGGTTTGATTCCTGCCATGGAGTCTGTGTGCATGGTTCTCTTGGAATTGGCGTTCCCAAATAGCCTGTAGCGTGTGTGTGTGTGTGTGTGTGTGTCCTGCGATGGATTGGTACCCTGTCCGGGGTGTACCCCGCCTTGAGCCCTAAGCCTCCTGGGATAGGCTCCAGGCCCCCGGTGACCCTGAACATAAGGATAAAGTGTAGATAGACGTATAGACGATGGCATCGATAGTTATACAGTATGTCCAATCCATCACAACGCACACACATACACACACTCACTATAGGCAATTTGGGAACGCCAGTTACTTTACTCTGCCTGTCTTCGGACTGTGAGAGTAAACCCACCAAGCAGGAGGAGAACATGCAAACACCACACAGACCCAGGACACGGATCGAACCCTCGACCCCGGAGGTGTGAGGCCACAGTGCTAACCGTATACAGCTAGAATAACATAGGAATATTGACTCAAACTGAACTGAAACTGAACAATTGCATTTTGTTTTATTTCTTGCTTTTTAAAATAAGACTCAAATTTGCTGTAGACTTTCTAAACCCGAGTGAAACAAAGAGCCCTTTTTCTAAAAGTCTCTGTTGCACAAAAGTTCATTAAAGTTCATTAAAGCCACCAGTGCAAATCTGATTGTACTAAATTATAATTTTCTCAGGAATGGGCACAGAACCCATCTACACCGAGGACCACCAGAGCAGCGGGCAGCATGTGTGTGTGTGTGTGTGTGTGTGTGTGTGTGTGTGTGTGTGTGTGTGTGTGTGCACTCCTGGATATAGTGGTGTAGTGTGTCATTGTTCTGTCATTGTTACTACCAGTGGCATGGTGGTGTAGTGATTAGCAATGTCGCCTCACACCTCCAGGGTTGAGGGTTTGATTCCCGCCTCGAGGTCTGTGTGCATGGATGTTCTCCCCGTGCTTAATGAGTTTCCTCTGGGTACTCTGGTTTCCTCCCACAGTCTAAAGACATGCCGGTTCGTCTAATTGCTGTTCTCAAATTGCCCCTGCCCCATATGTGCCCTGCGATGGATTGTCACCCTCTCCAAGGTGTACCCCACCTCATGCCATAAGTCTCCTGGGATAGACCCCAAAACCAGCCCCCCTCCCTCCCCCACAACCCTGTCCTCAGGATAAAGCGGTATAGATGATGACTTTGATTTCCTCATACTCAAGAAGAATTAGCCAAGCATTACAGTACATGTTTGTCCATTTAGAGTTCTGTTCCGAACGACGTAACCTGAACAGCATCCGCTGAACTGCGTGTGCGTTTGAGTTGAAGACAACATGTGATATTTTGGCTGAGGTGCGTCCAGCAGATGGCAACTTCTGAGTCATTCCACCAGTACTTTAGAAGATTGTTTCTTTCCTCTGCCGATTCTCTCTTACAGTGTATGAGCTGTTTTTGATTACTTAAGTGCAATAACGCCTCATTAGCGTGCGTATCCAAAGCAGCTAGTCAACTGGCCAGATCACAAACCATTAGCATCACGCATTCGCTCCGACTGATGAGGTCAAGAGTGCGTTGCGTAACAGGTGGTTAAAGCCGGAAAGCGGAATGATTCCGCTAAGGAGACGTGCGTACTGGCTCGGCCGGAGCGTGTGTTTTTCTGTCTCACTGCATCATTCACTGTCTCACACGCAGGCACACTAATCGTGATGGGCAGTAAATATACGTTACACACAGGGAAAGTTTCTTCATAAATTACAAACAACGTCTCTGCACCAAGTTTCCAGGGTCTAGCCAAAGTTCCAAAGCGCTACGTGCACGGGCGCATGTCTGTACACACACACACACACACACACACACACACACAGCCCCTTCCTCGGCCCTCACCGTCTACACCTTACAGAGCAGAGAGAAGCAAGAACTGAGCATTTGTATGGCATCTGAGCATAAAATAAACTCGGGTCCGGGTCCGGCTTCACCTAAAACGAATCCATCGCTCCTGCTGAGGTCCGAGTGTCACCGAGACATGAACCACATCCCGCAGGTCACATGGGCACCTTCGACTAACGGCCACTGTGCAGGGCAGCTCTCAGTCAACACGGCATGATAAAAACTCTTACCCACAATGCACTGCTCAAGATAGTGTCACTTTAGCTTTACAAACAAGCAAGCAAGCAAACAAATAAAAGCAAACAAACAAACAAGAAAAACAAAACTGTTTCTTTTGTATTTTTTGTAATGTTTACATCTAATAAGAGACTAAACTAAGCAAACAACTAAACTTGAAATGCTAAAAAATGTAATTTATTATACAACTTAAAATAATTTGTTTACTACGGAAAATAAACAAAACACACAAAAAAAAGACCTCAACTGTGTAATGAAAAGTAATTAGAACATACAAACAACGAAACAAAAACAAAAAAAATCTTTCTTTCTTTGTTTTTCTTTCACATAATGGAACTAAAAAGTGACATTGTTCTTTCTTCCCTTCTTTCTTTCACATAATGGAAAGATAAACACAACAAACAAACTAAAACATGTGACATTGTTCTTTCTTTGTTCTTTCTTTCTTTCTTTCTTTTTCGTTTTGGTTCTTTCTTTTTTCTAACAGGAACTAACAAACAAACAGATGAAAAAAACAACAAACAAAAAAACGTATAACAAAAACAATGCTTGTTTTCATTATCACAAAATAAACAATGGATCAAACATATAATTTTTTTTTTTTTTTTTATTGTCTGTCTGTCTGTCTTTTTCTCTTTTTCAACCTTAATTGAAAGTAACCTGAGCAGCAAAGAAACAGATACAAAAACAAACCCTACAAATGAAACAGAAAACAAAAACAAAAAAACTTATTCACAAGAACCTTCTTTCTTTCTTTCCTTCTTTCTTTCTTCCTTTTCTTACTCATAATGGACAGAAACCTCAATCATAATGAAAAGTAACCTGATCAGCAAAAAAAATAAATAAATACAAAAACAAACACTTTCTTCCTTTATTCATTCTTTTTATTTATTTATTTATTTTGAAAAAAATTCTTTCTTATAGTAGTAAGTCATCTGTACAAACCGGCATACACACGCATAAACATACACACTCACACATTCCTTAAACTTGATCAATCTTTCTATATTTGTATTAGGTCGACTGTGTTCTTGTGATACGAGCTACAAATGCGAAACATTTCACCTGCCCTTGAGTGGGCGGGGCTCTCAGAAGAAGCGCCGTCCTGTAGAGAGTTATTATTCTACCTCATTTAACTCACCTGATTGAGTTCGTTAGCTAATTGGCCGTGACCTCATAAGCCGAACATGTTCTGCTAGAAAAGGGAAAACACAGATCTCACTACAGCTGCGGCTCGACTCAGACCGAGTCTGACACTCCTGCTGTAGCGCCAACGCTAATTTACACTCACATCTGCGCGCACGGGAAGCGGCATCAATGAATCCTGATTGCATTTCACTGCGCTGAAGATGAAATATATCTGTCAGCTCCAGAACGGCTGGAAGTCCTCGACTTCATCTGGGTGGGAAATGCTGTTTAATCCAAAAAAATCAATAAAAATATGTGTGTGTGTTTGTGTGTGGACTGCTGTAATAGACTATAAGTAGTAAATAAAATTCTAAAAATATATATTATTTATTAATTATGTAGTGCTATGAAATAAAAACATGATCCAACAATACAGACGGGTATACCCTACAGTGTCAGCCCATCACAGGGCACACACACACCAATGGGAACTCTCTAATTAGCCATGTTTTTGGGAGGAAACCAAAGTACCCAGGAAACCCATTAAGCACAAAGAACACCCAAGCTGTGAGGCCAAAGTGATAACTAGTGGTGGGTTGTTCATGAATGATTCGTGACTCAGAAGAACGAGTCGTCTCGGAGAGTGATTCGTTCATTTTCTACTGGGAGCGCATACGCAAAGCATCGCAAAACCTCCATAGGTTATGTACAGGAAACAGAAATGAGTAGTTAGCTTTGAGTCTTTTGTCCGAATTATTCATTCTTTTGTCACGTGACTCCCATAGACGCTATGCGGTCCAATAGATTTAAAAGAATAAACGACTAGGACCAGAAGATATGAGAGGTGAGCTGCTCATTCTGTTTATCCTAATACGTCCTTAGCTGCATTGTAATATTTTCATTACTGGAACTATAGCCAAAATTTGTGTATGTAGACGCGTTGGGGGTCTGTTTATTAAAAATATTACATTTTATTTTATTTCTGATCAAAAGAATGAAATGAACTTTTTCCTGACTTTTTAAAATATTAATTTTAGGAAATATTCTTATTATTTTAGATACTTTCATTTAAATTTTTTTATTGACCTGTAAGCTGTAATAATCCAAATTATAACAAAAGTTTGAAATATTTCACTTTATATGTAGTGAATCTAAAATATACAGTATGAGAGTTTTTGAATTAAATTACAAAAAAAAAAAAAAATCCAGATATTCAAATGTATTGATTCACTAAATACTGTACCTGCAATGGATTGGCACCCTATCGAGGGTGTACTCCACCTCGAGCCCTAAGTCTCCTAGGATAGGCTCCAATCTAATCAGGACTAAGTGTTCCCTTTGTTTTAATATACACACACAAGGGCTTTACCGAAAGTAAACTGACACAGATTGTCCAAATTGCACAAGTCGGTAGAAGTAACTTTTCCTCTATACAAAAGGTGCTCGACATAGTCTCCATGCATTTGCGTCATCATTGAACCAAGCTCTTGTATCTCCTTTGTCTCATTTGATGGTCTCCCGCTGTGTGATCTGTCTTCAGTGCCTGTTTGCCCCTTCTTTTAACTTCTTCATTCATCCATGCACATTGCTTTTGTCAATGGTTTTGTCTCTGTAAACGTTCTGTACTGCAGTGGGAGACCATCGACCTTGACTAATTGTATTTTCCAAGATGATTCAAGAATCGGGTTGAACAACGGAGCAAACGCATGAGTATTATTCAGTACCGCGTATTATGAAAACTACAGCTGGGGGCAGAGCTTTTTCTTACAAAGCCCCAAAATTATGGAATAGTCT
>JAQMYG010000013.1:17260264-17271477 GCA_030014215.1 Clariallabes teugelsi | reverse complement strand
GTGAAGCTGCTTTGAGGCAATGACAATTGCTAAAAGCGCTATACAAATAAAATTGAATTGAATTGAATTGAATGAGATGGATCTATACTGTAGCTTACTGCAATATGTGTAGCCTCAGGATATGACGAAAAGTATTAAAAGCACAGAAGGTGGCTGTACCAAGTAATGTTTTATAGGTTGTCCATAGTACACTTTATAGATATTTCGAGTGTGTAATAAATACATAAATATGATTGATATATAGCACAGAGGCAGCACAGAGTCCTTGGTGGCAGTAAAGTGCTAATAGTGTCCTTATATATCAACATGTCCATAAGTGACAGCAACATGTGAAGAGATTCTCCTTGAGCTGTCGGAGAGGTGAGCAGTGTGTGGGAGGTCGTAGTGGAGGCGTGAATGAGAAATGACGAATGATTAAACCCAGTGGCCTGCAGGTCAACACCGGTCTTCAGGGTGTGGTTTGAATGGGTGATTCCAGTCTTTCGTGAGCCCTCATATACATGGACATCATGTACAGTACTGTACCTTTTTAAGACCTTATACAAAGCCTGGGGGGTTGTCGCTGATAAAGGAGTTCAACTCCCAAACCAGACAGTTGTGCTTCCACACGTTGGTGGAGGAAAACCACATTTCCTAATCCTCCACAAGACATGTACTGTAGTTTCAACACTGTCTCAGCGTGAAGGCAAAAGGTCAGGTCTACCATCAGTGGGGTGCACACTGAGGAACTTGACACTCCTAACTGTTTCCACAGCACCCCCACCAATATATAAGGAAGCATCCTGAAGTCCATGATCATCTCCTTAGTTTAGAGGTTGCTCCACTAGAATAAAGCTCTGACCTCCTCTCTGTAGGCCCAGGAACAGAGAGAACAGGAGAGGGCTGAGAACGAATCCCTGTGGCACTCTTGTTGCCAAAGACAGCGTGAAGGAGATCCTATTGGTCACCAATTTTCACACACACACATGCATTTACACAGTTATTCACACACATTGCAGTTTAATTCATACACCCATTCACATCTTGGAGTATAGATAGTTTATCTATTTAAGATACATCTTTAGAGGTTCTTGAAATGCTGGAAAACCAGAAAACATAAAAGGAAAGCCCACATTGGGAGAACATGTGAAACATTCTAGGGAATGAATAAACAAACAAGCAAACAAAGAAACAAATAAATAAATAAATAAATTTTCAAAATTCACCTGCTTGAGATTTAACGCTCTTGACAATTTCTACGTAAATGTGAAGGATTTTGGCAAGCTCCATATGGCTCCATTTATTTATTCTGCCCAAATCATTGTTTCAGAGAACAGCGTGAGAACAGACGGGTCGGAACAGACGCATCCGGACCCAAGAGGAGCCGAGCCCGTAGAGAACCGTCCCAGGGGAGCAGGACTGCAAGAACTTGTGTCCATGCTGAGGGATTAACACTCGGGACATGAGGACCCACAATGCATCATTTTCCCTTCAGCTGTTCTTGTTGTCGATTACTCCACCATCGAATATAACAAAGCAGAGCTAATATGAGAGAAAACACTACTTTATATTTTGCCCCACACTCCAGCTATATCATTCCCGTCGTTCTCGCCGTCCTCCCGAGCGAATGAATAAATCACCCTGTTTTGAACTCGTCCTGAATCTGAATAAGAAATCTCATAAGCAGGTCGTTGACGTTGCAGCACGTCAGCGCCGCTCCTCCCCACAGCTCACAGAGGTCCTGTCGGGGGGCATTTCATTTAGAACCAGTGCTGTTCTTATCACCACATGGTATTGTAGCAGAGCCTCTATCCGTGAGAGTGTGTAGCTCCTCTATAAACCTGTCTGAAGATCTCATGGCAGATTACAGCTCGTTGTAATGCACCTTCCGTGGACTAATCTGAAAATTCATAAATGGAAATATCACAGACTCATTTTTTTTTTTGTGAGGTTGAAGAGAGAGACAGAGCTGCTGTTATTTAGTCTGACAAAATGACAAAAAAGGATCGAGGAAGATAAGAGAATACAGAACATATATGCATACAAACATGCGTATTTATTTGTTTATGAAAAGCATCTGTGGTTGTTGTGTAACAGCACTGGTTTTGAAAAACTTGGTATGGAGTACAACTTGGATGTGCCAAAATGTGCAATTCCTTGAATGACCACTAGGAGCTGGTTTCAAAAGTGAGACAATCCCTATAGAGCCCCAGGTTAAAATGTTCAGCTTCACCGCAGAAGTAAACATGTTCTATTTCTAGCTAGATTCCCCATTCATGACAAGAGGGGTGAATTCTTTGGCAAGTCATCAGTGAAAATTAAATTAAGCCATAAAATTATGCATAATAAGGGGCGTGGCTGATTTGAGTGACAGCTTCTGCTGTAATCTTTGTATAGTTTACCTTACCGTAAAAAATGTAGGAGTCGACACAGGACGATTTGTAGGGTGACGCAAAGAAACGTTTAAATTTGAGTTAGCCACCTTAGCATTTTAGCTAATGATAAAGCTAAGCTAGCTAGCTTGTAAGAAGCCGTGTTCCAACCAACAGCCAGATTCTGCCGATTTGCCCATTTATGGGTTAACTGCGGTTTAGGCAGAGTCAGCTTCTGCCAAGATGGGAACAACCAGCTGTCTTACAGATGAGCTTGAAAACCAACCCTATGGGTGACATCATGGAGGTTTGATTAGTTCTTTATATACAGTCTGTGTCTGGCTTGAACAGTTTTTCTCATCTCATTATATATACCACTTTATCTCGTGTACAGGGTTGCGGGGGGCCTGGAGCCTATCCTAGGAGACTTAGGGCACGAGGTGGGGTACACCCTGGACAGGGTGCCAATCCATCACATTGCACACATACATACACACTACAGGCAATTTGGAAATGCCAATTAGCCCAATTTGCTTGTCTTTGGACTGTGGGAGGAAACCTGAGTACCTGGAGGAAACCCACCAAGCACGGGGAGAACATGCAAACTCCGGGAATCAAAGCTGGCCAGGATTCGAACCCGGACCCTGGAGGTGCAAGGTGACGATGCTAACCACTAAGTCACAGTGCCACCATTAAACAGTGTTTGTATAAATGTAATATTCAGGAACGGATAAAGTAACTGAAGCTATACTTTTTACTGTGCTTCAGTGTCGGAAACTTCAAACTCCATGTGCTGTATTCATGGATATAATTTTAATACCAATCAATATTCCACTAATTTAACTCAGACTAATCTGGGATTTAAAAGTCTCTCACACACACACACCCCCACACACATTACGAATGGCTGCTCTCATTAAGAGTTTAATTTACCAATTAGTCTCATATTGTTGCAGTTCAGTAGCTGAATTAAACACCCTCGTCGCGTTTCTCGTTTCGTGTGGAAATTCTCACACGCCTGCAATGGCACGTACTGTACAGTACAGTCACTTTAAACAGAGATTAGACTCAAAAGACAGTAATGTTTTCCTTTAAGTCTTATTCTGTACAAACATAAATAGTGCATATAATTAAACACAGCTCATCCTAAAAATTCAAGGTTATCGGGTAGTTAAAGTAACAAACACAAGCAGAAAACGCAGTGACTCGTTCAGTATGTAAATCATGCAGAAGCAGCTCGTACGCAGCGCTGTGCAATTACTCAAACGTCCATCTGGAGCCGAGCGATGTTCCTGTCCTCCTCGGGGTATTAGCATTAACAGGAAGACAGGAAGTGTGTGATATTCTCAGTCAATTTGCATGTCTATAAATGAACGGAAAGTCTGCTTTTTTTCCCTGTGTTTCTGTAGGAGAACAAAGGCAAAAGAATAGAGGAGAATCAGAGTCAGAATGGAAAGACCCTGATTGACAGGGACACATATCACTTGTAAAGATTTCTACACACAAATGTGTTGCGTTTTCGGCGTCAGGCCAGGAGTCAGGAGCTGTCCATAAGTGTGTTGGTGTGCGAATGTGTATACGAGTGTGTACATGAGAGCTGGGGGTTCTTACACTCTGTATGATGCGGATGTCCCCCCCACTGGGAGAGATCTGTGAAAAGTGTGACCTCGTGGACCGCAGAGTTCTCCGTCCTCGCCATGCACCCCCCCCCTTGTCGCCCCAGCTGTGAGCTCTGAGGAACGACTCCCTGAGATGATCACTAATCCCTTCAGGATGCTGATGGAAGACAGTTATCTGCACATCAGATCAGGGGTGTGTTTAGTCTTTCTTGTCTCGCATAAAGAAATCAATTGCAAAATAAATCCACGATATTGTAAGTTGGTTGTGCTGAACTACTTAATTTGAGGAATGGTGAAGTAGCGCAGATGTGCTTTGATTAAACATAACGACACCAATAAAATCGAAAGAATGGCATGAACGCAGGAACCAAGACGTAAGCATTAGTATGATTTAGCATAGCATTAGCATTACAGTCGAGGACGTAACAATAAGCCGAACACATCAGTACACACAAAAAACACCACCATGGATTCAACAGTCCTACAACAAAGACTTAACTAACACACAGGCTTTAAATAGAGCGACTACAAAGGAGCAGGTGAAACAGTCAAGATCATGTGACTAGTGGCATATTAGGTGCAGTGCATGCTGGGAACTAAAGTCCAGAAGAAAAATCAACAACACAAATGTCCACAAAAGCACTATGCCAGTTGAGAGGAATAAAAAGACGTTTTAAGAAAAAAGCCAGACCATATTATTATTATTATTATTATTATTATTATTATTATTAAGAACATTATATGATTAAATCTCAACACTGTTCTGATTCAATTCCTATAAAAGGTGTATATTTAAGTGCTTATTTACAAAAGGTGTGTAATCTTCAAGTTTTCTAAAAGTAAGAACAGTTTTATTGAACACTTATGGAAGGAGTCTCCAGTGTGAGCAATTTGTAATGATGATAAGATAATTAAGAATAGATAAATTACAAACACAATGACCTGATAGCAATGGTCAGCCTATCGCATTGCACCTCCAGGGGCCGGGTTCGATTCCCATCTTGGGGTCTGCATGAAGTTTGCATGTTCTCGTGCTTGATGGGTTTCCTCCTCATAGTCCGGTTTCCTCCCACAGTCCAAAGTCATGCAGATTAGGCTTTTTAGCATCCCCAAATTGCCCCTAGTGTGTGAATGAGTGTGTGAGTGAGTGTATGTATGTGTGTGTGCGCCCTGCAATGGACTGGCACTCCGTCCGAGGGGTACCCCGCCTCATACCCTAAGTTTCCTTGGATAGGCCCCAGACCCCCCACGACCCTGAATACAGGATAAAGTGGTATAGACGAAGTGCACATTTTGGCACTAATGTGCTGGACTCATTTTTCAGAACCAGACCTTGGTGCCGATTGATTATAAAAACAGATCTTTTAAACAGAAATTTTAAACCTTCAGAGAAGGTTCTTTTATCAAGTCAAGCTGAAACATTTGTAGTTGTAGCAACAATATAACTTTTCCACAGATCCTGTAATAACATTGTGAATCCATCAAACCATCCTTAGACGGCAGACTTTTCTTTTACTTGTTCAACACACATATTAAATTCTCTAATATCCCTGTCTGACAGCTGAGGAGTTTCATTAACAAAATGAAATGAAAATACGCCCTGTATGTAATGACAGAAGGAAAGCGTGATCATCTGATATTTCATACAGTTGTACATTTCACCTACAGGTGAAAGTCGGTGTATGTTAGTCACAGCGACGATGACGAAGATGATGAAGGCTGTTATCAGTGCAGCTCCAGCTCCTGCGGTTTCACTGGTGTTGTAATGGCTGTAATGTTAAGCTCTGGTGCGGAAGCCGTGGCGGCACTAAGATGTGTATGGAACTGAATGAAGTGTCAGGTCAGGATTAAAGGAACCTGTTTCAGCTCTCTTAAACAAGCACAAGTAATATCAAGCGTATCCACCGTGCACTTCGCTGTGAATGAGCTGTTGCTATGGAAATGACAAGGCATTCGAACTAGCACTATTGCCCGAGATGCTGTTACAGAAAACTAATCAATACGTTCTGATTCGCCAGTCAGACTCAACAGTGTTCAGATTTCTTATTTTAATTCCAATATTCCAAAATAATATAATATAAACTGCCATCAAGATATCTCAAGACTGAATCCTGATGATGCAGATTATGTCGGGATTATCCTTTCTTAACCTCCGGGTTAGTTTCAGAGCCTAGGTTGCTACGGTTATTAATACTGATTTGGTCTAATCCTTATATCTGGAATGTTAAAGTCCACATTTTCATGAAGGCTATCAGGCTAAAATCCAGCTCTCCGGACTGGACTACAGGCTTTATTAAAGCCACGTACCTGAAACTCAGGCATTGTGTACAAAACAACTGGATGATCTTACCTTCGAATTCACACTGCAAACAATGATGGACTAAAATCTATGCAGGGACATACCAAAAGTCTTTAAATATGCAGGGACTTTTGCATGCATGAGTGAGAAGCACTGAAAGTAAATATACTTCATCAAAGGAAATACCAAATACCAGGGATGTTTTTTTTTCTGGGGTGTCGAAGAGCTCAAGGATGGAGAAATAAGAGCGGAAGATGAGCACACACAAATACACGTGGTGTGTCATAAAGTCATAAACCTCCCTGCTATAATTCACAATGTGTCAGGAGATCGTGATGCAGGAAGCGGTGATTAGGATGTGTTCAAACTGCTGTATGTTCATTTATCTGCATGTTCCGGATCACGATTTTTTTCTTAAATGCCACAGACAGATTTGCTTTGAATAACCATTAAAATTTATACACATGCAGTACATACAATTAACTTTAATAGCTAAATAAATAAATAAATACATGGTGTAATGAAGCAGAGACTGTTACCTATGAGAAGTTGATTACTTTCCTATACCCGTATGTCTTTTCAGCAAGGACACAATGAATAAAGGAGCGGGCTCAGCACACATCCCTGTGGTATCCCAGCTCTAAAGCGGAAACCATTCTACTGGGCATGAACGCGTCTTCAACGCCATGCTTTAATTGTTATGTAAATACACAATGTATGTCCAGAACTGTTTAAGATGGAGGGCAGTATCAGTGGCGTCTCCAGCAGGCCTGTTTGCATTCTGTTTGTATACTAGTGCTGGGTTTTAGGGTAGATTGGGTGGGGGTTGAAACAGGAGCTGTTCAGAAGCCACCTCGGGCCATGCTTGCACTGACCTGACATTTGGTTTGACCCCTTTAGGAACAGGTCTGCATGCTGGGGTTAGGAGCAGAGAAAGGTAATCAGAATGACCCGAGTGGGGGGAGCAGTGAAACATTGTATTCATTCTTAGCATTACTGGTGATATGGTCAAGAATGTTTTGCCTTGAAGAGTTGTTACGTTCAGCTTGAATGAAGAGACTATCCAAACACCATACAGGGAGAGTATTCTTTTCTTTGCTAATGGGTGTAGGCATTTCACCAAGAGATAGCATAACAGTGATAAATCCTTTTGGCATGGCAAAAGCATGAGATCTTTCAAGGTACTCCGGAGTTCGTAAACTTTTGATGTGAGTGTATATTTCAGGGGAAGTGGTAGCTCAGTGGGGTAAGCTGATGAGTTACTGTTCAGAAGGTTGGTGGTTCAAGCCCCAGCTCCACTAATCTTCCAGTGTTGAGCCTTTAACCCTGTCTGCTGCAAGGGCACCATATCCTGCCTGACTCTGTGCTCTGACCCCAGCGACCTATGCTGGGATATGCGAAGTAAAGAATTTCACTATGCAGTAGTGTATATGTGACAAATAAAGGCTTAAATGAACAAAATTTTTTATGTAGAGTTTTTTTTTTTCTTTAATCGTCCATGTAGCCCGTGACAGCTCTATGTGCGATTTATTGATGTGATGATAGTCATTAAAATATATTAAGGAAAAGGTAATAAAACAGCAGCAAGTGGAGCAGAGGAGCTCGAAGCCACTGCGTCTGCACACATCGTGTGCATCTTGCCTAAACTTGCCCAAATACGGCGGCTTTGTGTGAAGCCAGCATCTGGAAAGGATCTCAAGAGATACAGCAGATAAAGGTAAGCCTATTTATAATTTGTCAGGACGGATGTACGTTGAAATGCTTGTATCAAGCGTAGAGTAAATTGCTCATGTAAAAGACATTAAAAAAATTAAAATAAAAAGCAAGACAAAAATAAAGAACAATATACTGTACACTTAACATTAAGACCACCGAGGTTTTGGGTGCCCCTTGTGCCACTGGGGTAGCTTTATCCCCTCTGTGTGTGGCTCTACGGGACTTCTGAAGATGTGATGTGGTGTCTGGCACCAGGATGTTAGCAGCAGGCCCTTTGGGTGCTGTGGGATGCCGGGAGGGATCAGACTTGCTAGTGTGGTGTATCTCATGGAGGCTTGATCAGATTGGGAACTGGGGAGTTTGGAGGCCAGGTCGGTGGGCTCGCTGGGATCTACAGTATGTGTAGTGGGCTGTGGTCCATTGGGTGTTCTGGTGCCTTTCATGGGGGAACCTCGGGTGCCTGTGATTCTGCCACTAGTTTAGTAGAATATATATTATCAGAACAAGAACATTAATATCAACTTGTAATTCGGAGCTGCACTACTGTCAGGGCTGCTGCTGTAGAAAATTCATCAACATCAAGCAAGCATGATCCAAAGGTCAACAGCAAATATTAATAGAAAAATTATGCTCCATAATGAATATTAAAAAATATATAACAATAACTATCCCACACAATAAAATAGGACACGGGGAATAGAAGAGATAAAGATAAAAACAACAGAAAGTGTGGATCATTATGGGCGAGCCAGATTGTCTAACAGATGAAGAACAAAAGCTAGGATTGTTAGTGTTCCCGTGTTACTAAGCAGGGCTTAAGAGGAGCTTGTTAAAAGAACTTGGCCCTGAGTTCCAGCTGATTTTCATCTCATTTGCAAATGGATGCTCGCAGACGCCGTTTAGCTCCAGGGCTTATTTAGTGCGTGCTTCAGCACAGGGGTTAAGTGCCATTCTGAAGGGTGTAGTGTCCACTTTCAGCATCTGTTTCTTCCTGGGTCTTCTCAGATTAAACTGGATGTTTTAAAATGTTTAAAAAATTCCAACGCAATTACACAGAGTGAGCGATAAGGAGTAAAGGTAATGTTCACAATACTCTGGCTATCTCTATATCTATAATCTCTCTACAGCATTATCACTCAACCAATATCACTTCTTCAATATCACTTATTTTGTTCTTAGCACTTAAACCTGTAAGAGTTCATTAGTCCTCTCAGGAGCACAAGCATGACCATCACAATATTTTGGATTTTGTTGATGCATGTACATAAGTTTACTTTGGGGTTCTGTAAGGGTTTGTTAGATTATTATTGGCTCTTAGCTTCCAAAACAGGATTACATCTGGACCTCTTTCTGATAAGAAAAACATTTCTTTGAAGAATTTAAAAAAAAAATGGTTTTAGATGGTTTATGGACCTCTACTTGGAGAACACTTGAAGAACACTTGAAGAACACTTGTATACCAGTATAACAGTTTTAAAATCCTACAATAGTCTTATTGCCTAACTATAATCTATGGAACCCTTTGATGATTCTTCAAAAGATTTTTAATTTAATTCACTCTTAAAACCAAGCGCCACAGATACGTGCTAGCCACACTACAGTACATAGGTCAATGACGATTTAAATATATATATGTGCCCTATATATTATACCTTGTTGGTGTGTGTTAATGGGAAGACTTCAGACTTTCTTTTTTTTTCAGGTAGAACTAATTTTTTGCTCAGACATGTTTGGAAAGTTGGTTAAAATGAGTTAAAATTCAATTTGCTGAAAAAATGGAGACATGACTCTGTACTGCACAATCATGACCCCTATATATGTTTCTAAAAAGCAGCAAAAGAAATAATGGCTAAAATGCTCTGAGATTAAGGTTCTTTAGGTTTTTCTCACATTAAATTTTTTTCCTGTTAAATTATTTTTACTTTGATTTTTCAAAGTATTCCAGTTTTATAGAAGCTGAAACTTGTATAAACCCTGTTTTCTAAGATTTTTTTTTAAAAATGTACTGTATGTATTAATCCGGTTAAGTAACACGTAACACCAAATTATTGGTAATTACATTGTTTTGGGTCACAACCTTAAAAACCTATCAGGCATTTAACATTTAACTAAACCACCTTGGCAGTTGGAACCCTTTCTAACAGAGAAACGCTTTCCCCACTGAAACTTCCCCCAAAGGGAACAGAAATTGCACATAGTAATTCATGCTATTACTAATAATTTAAAACGCAGTCAAGCTATCATTGGTTTGCTCAGTACATACTTTTTTTTTCTTTTTCACCTAATGTTCTTTTTTTAATGCTCTGTAGTGCTGTTTTCTCAGATCTGTCCTGTCCAGAGTTGTTAACCCCTCATCTACAGCCCCCCTGGGTATCATAAAGACTCGTCCCTTCAGGATTTTAGCATTGCGCATTGAACCCAGGGGCAGCAGCTGCACAGCATCATGGTAAACAGACCTAACAGATCACCATGTTATTTAACATGGTTTTACAAGGCAGGATAAATGTGATACAGAAGGGTCGCAAAGACAACAATGTGTGTTCATGTCTTATAACAAAATGATCTAAATAATTCAAGGTATTGCAAAAATAATTCACAGACCAGCACAGATTTATTTCCCCCACGAACTAAGTTTATATTATTTAACATAGACATAGACATCATTTAAATGTATTGTACAGTTTGTAGCATTTTATGTGATTATTTAAGCATATGTACATCAATTTTACAAAGTCTAACTGAGCTGCACCTGTCAGATACAGTGTGGCCAAAAACCAATCACCGATCACCACTGTTCCCAAAATTTATCACTACAGTTCCCAAAGATCAATCACTGATCATTACCATTCCCAACAACCAATGACTGATTACCACTATTACCAAAGGCCAATCACCGATCACCACTGTTCCCACCAACCAATTACTGATCACCACTGATCATTGATTACTACCATTTCCAATGACCAATTACTGATCACCACTGTTTCTAAAGACTGATCTCCACTGTTCCCAACAATGAATCACTGATCACCAGCATTCCCAATGACCAATCATTGATTACTACCATTCGCATAGACAAATCACTGATTACCACTGTTCCCAAAGACCAATTACTGATCACCACTGTTCCCAAAGACCAATCACTGATTATCACTGTTCCCAAAGACCAATTACTGATCACCACTGTTCCCAAAGACCAATTACTGATCACCACTGTTCCCAAAGACC
>JAQMYG010000013.1:17235313-17250486 GCA_030014215.1 Clariallabes teugelsi | reverse complement strand
TTTACCCATGCAGTGTAATTTTCCTAAACATCTGGTGTTATTTGGTTGGTATTTTGGTTGGTTGTTTGTTTATTCTAGAAAGAAAAAATAAAAGTGAAAAGTAAAAATTTTGTATTGTTTCTTTTTGATTTTTATTTCCAACCAGACTAGAATTTTAAAACATTCTTTTCCAGACACATTTTTCATTATATTTATTGTTTGTAAAATAATTGTAAATTATTTTTTTTTATTCATGTACATGTTATTATATAGGTTTACAAACATCTCCTCTTCACATCAGTGTTTTGGGTCATTTCAAAGAGTTTTTTTTTTAAAATTCACACTAGTATCTAATTTGCCGTTCATTAAAATTCGATATTATATTTGATATTGTCATGGATTCTTTTTTAAATGTAACACTAATAAAAACAAACAAAAACCATTTTTTCCCACATACTAGTATTTCTGCCTCATTTTCACAAATCTACAGTGTTCCGTTTTTGATGTATCCATAAAGATGCTGACAAGACCCGAGTGTTATGATTATCACTCTCTAAAGTAGAACCATTGTTGTTAAGGTTTATGATTTCCATGTTTACAAATGATTTGCTTCAAGTATCATTTTTCCATCCTGACTCAAGCACCTTATCACAGACTGCTGGTGTTGCATTTGACAGAATCTTCTATCACTTGCAGCTTGGGAGAATAAAATTCAGAAAAGTGAGATGAAAATCAGTGTTGAGGAATGTGACCATGTGAACAGACCTCTAATAATAAAAAACAACAGGACCCTTTTTAATGTGTCTGTTGAAGTGCCAGATGTTGATTTATGCGAGGTTATAATCCTTAAAAAAAAGTACAGAAAAGAAACTGAGTGCAGGAACTCACCAGAGATGGGGTTCACTGTACCACTCAGAGACGACAGTAAAAGCAAAACTGTTATCACACTTAACCATATCTAAGCTTTTATCTTTTTGTCTGATTGGTTAACCAGCTTGCAATGCACACAGACATGCAAGAAGGTAATAGACGCCTGTAGTTCTATGATAAAAAGTAGTCCATATTATTATGGCAGGCTGGATTGCTGGTCAGTCTGGGGTCGTACTTTCTCAGAGAGAAATAACTAAGATTTTTAAAAATCCCCCTTGCTACCGTTAACAAATTTATAGCCCAGTTTACAGAAAAGGGTCAATCTGGTCGACTTGAGCCCTCTGAAAGATGTGCTGTTTGGAGATCTCTCGAGGATAAGCCTCGTCGTTCTCTGCCTAGACGAGCTACCGCTCTTAAAGGGAAGTCAACAAATGATTAATTATGTATTAATAGCTCAACCTTACTCGTTCAACAAACATGTAAGACATTTTGGTTCGTCTTTTGTAATCATAGTTTTAACATGCACCGTTAGAGCCATTAGTTAGAGCCATAGTGTTCCTAAAGCTCTCAGCCTTACTCCTGGTGAATCGTATCTCCTATGCAAACAAATCCCCTTATCTAGAAGCTTTGATAAGATACCTTAGAGCTTGGTGATTCTGACAGTAGAAAACTTTGCCTTTAAGGAAAAATGCTGTGCCACTTTTAGATCATTATTCTGAGATTCACCAACTGCTCAAATGGACACTTTAAAGGAAGGACCTCGCAGAAACGATGCCTTAATTAAGGCTGTTTTTTGCCCCCGGATCAAAGAAATAGAAGCAAGACTACAGTGTGATTTAATAACAGCCCATTTGAAGGATTTATAAACCTCGGGCATCGATAGGGAGTGACCCTGACCTCTTGTAATACTCCAAATGACTGCATGGCATCCAAATCCCAGCAGAACTGACAACTGTTTTATGTGGTACTGTGACACGGCAGCTCCTTTCCTCCTTATGCAAAGGGCACAAGGCCAGCTGGTGATAAGGGAGCTAGCCAAAGTGCACTAAACTGAAATGCTAACTCTGTGAGTATATGTGTGTGTGTGTGAGTGAGTGAGTGAGAGCAAGACTTGAATGGAGATGAAGCATGAAAGGAGGGGTGAGAACGACAGAGGCCAAGTGAAAGCTGAGAGAATCTACAAACTTGATGCAGATCCAAGTTCAGAGAATTCCGCTGCTCTCAAATGAGCAGCCTATTATCATATTGATTTTATTAGTGCACTGCACCAACCTAGTCCATTTCACTAATAAATTGAAACGCTGGTATGAAATGAAAGGAACTTGCCTTGCCATAGAAAAGGTGCATCAAATGGGGAATATGTTCCAGACTGTTAGCTTCTACTATTAGCCAGCCATGTAAATAGGTAAATTGGCCATTTTCATTTGGCAAAGCATGCTATATTATACACTACAGTGTTGTTGTTGATTGCTACATAGCGCAGCCATAACTTCAACCACATGACATTAGCATATTAAAACTGATTATCAATTATATCCTTTATATAGACCCAAATGTCCTCATATGAGGACATGACATTTTCTCCCAACTTCATTGTTATGAGTATAGTTTTTTGCCAAACGTCTTCTTTGTTGAAGAAATTGTTATAGCATTGAATATAAGGTGATATATATTCATGGCCACCCAAGGCTCACCCATGACAGCTCGTCTGGTCCAATCCCACAAAAAAGCCAATGCAGGACAAATTTTTCAGAAAAAGCCATAATAGAAAGGCACAAGAACACAAGAATCAACCATGCATGGGGTCCATTAAGCAGAGATCCAAAGGCCATTGCCCCAGCATCCAAACTCCCAACATTCAAGCCAATTGAGCCCCATGGCATGCAGCGGACAAACAAGTCTGATCCATGGAGGTCCTACCAAACAAACCACAGCATCCAAAGGTGCCAGACACCACAGCACACTCCTAAAGGCTCTACCCTGGTGGCACATGGGGAACGCTAAACCTTGGTTGTTCTTATGTTAATGCTTTAATGTTTTGGGTGGCCAGGGTATATAGTGTATAGCAGTCACACATACAGTATGTAGGTATTTTAGCGTAAAAATTATGTAAAAGTGTTTCACTGATGTTCATCATGTGCTTTTTGTTTGATATATAAAACTATGATACACTGCTTACAATAGTGCAGTCAGGTGGAAATCTGAAAAAAAAAAAAACCCTGCATGTTATGATGTAATAACAAGGTAAACACGTTGTAAAATAATAAACATATGCTGTTTCTATGAACATGTACATGACGATTGTATGTAAAGTTGTGAATTTAAGTGACGAAGTTAATATGTGATGATACGCTGAATGCTTTTGAGCTTATCCCGCACTTACTAAAGACAGCAAATCCCCAACAATGACAGTGAATGTATCAATGAACTGACAACATGAATTCTAAATATGTAAAAAAAAATGTAATCATTCTTTTCCCTTCTCTTTTTCTGTTTCCAACCCCAGGATCTTTCTTCCCTGCTCTGAAACCCTCAGACATGGTGTTTAAAGTTATCTTCTGGCTGGGTTACTTCAACAGCTGCATCAACCCGGTCATCTATCCCTGCTCTAGTAAAGAATTCCAGCGCGCCTTCACCCGCATCCTCCGCTGCCAGTGCCGCCGTCGGCGCCGGAGCTTACGCCGCTTCTACGACCAGCGCTGGCGCACGGCCCTCAGGGCCCCAGACCCCCGCGGAGACTATCAGCCTGGTTTCTCCCTCCCCGATTCCTGCAGCAGCTCGATTTTCTCATGTCGGAGCAAAGGCCGCTCTCTGAACCTGAAAAGCTGGAGCTTCTTCCCTCCCTTGCAGAAGTCTTCCTTCCATTTAAAGGAGAAGATGAACAACTTGTCTAATAAGATCAAAAGCGGTGCTGGGAAGAGTTCAATTCCCTCGCTAGATAGGACTGAGATCGATACGGTGGCCATGGGGATCTACAGCGAGTGCACTGAGCCAAGCGGGTATCAGATATACGATCTGACGGAATGTTATGGCTTGAAGGAGACAGATATCTAAACAGAGACATTCTCATTTCGCTAATGCCTGGTGACAAGTCCTTCAGAGACGGACACAAAACAGGCTATTTGTCAAAGCACAAGATGTACAAATCAAGATCAAGACAAGGAAATGTATTTTTTTTATTTTTTTTATTTTTATCTAAGACAAGGACAGACATTTATTTTAATTTAAGCATCGACTTTGAGACGTAAACAAAAAAAGGTGCAAATGTTTGATATTTTCCCTGTAAAACTACTGCTTTACTCCAGACACAACAAGTGCTGTCAGATGGCATACGAACAGACTGTGCACTCTGTAAATCCATGTGGCCTTTTAAAGTCACCCAAAACTTTTTATACAAAAGAAAAAAGTCAACAGGAAATAGCTCAGCAGGACCCTTAATGTTGGATGTTGCTGTAACTCGGTTGTAACAATGTTGTGATGTTGTTCAACGCCTAGAGAATGTTCGGACAACCTTGTTTTTGAAAGTCAGAACGAATGTTTAAAACGACGTTGAGATAATGTTTGAAAGGTATGATTCAAATTGCCCTTAAAACCTAAAAACAATGAGATTATATCAATTATTTGGAGCATTTATGCCAATTAACATCCATTTGCACAACATCTGACCACATCCACGGTCCCTTGAGTTTCCAACAGGGACACTGGGCCGGAGAATACAACAGCTTCCCACACACAGCGTGTGTGTATCTCATGTCACACATCACTTAGTTTAGTTATGTTACCTCTCTGTTTCATTGTCTTTCAGAAATAGCACCAGCTTTGCTTACAGATCTTTGTCATTATGTATGGACATTTACAAGTTTCAACAGCATGGGCGGTGGCACGGTGGCTTAGAGGTTAGCACTGTCGCCTTGAACCTCCAGGGTCCAGCTTCGATTCCCGGTCAGGTTCAATTCCCGCCTTTGTGTGCATGGAGTTTGCATGTTCTCCATGTGCTTGGTGGGTTTTCCTCCCAAAGTCCAAAGACATGCAGATTAGACCAAGTAGCCGTAGTGTGTGAATGAGTGTGTGTGTGTGTCCTAGTGCACCTCGTGCCCTAAGTCTCCTGGGATAGGCTCCAGGCCCTCCCGCAACCCTGTATACAGAATAAAGTGGTTTAGACGATGAGTAAGTGAACAGCATGCCCCCTAGTGGTCAAGTGGTAAGCATGCAGTGCTCTCACTTGGTATTAGATTGCCTTATGAAGTCATATTTGCACTATTGTGTGTGGGGCATCCGTTCAACGTTATCTCATCGTCATTTCATCAATGTGATTCTAACTTTCGGTCACAAAATAGGTTGTAACATTTCCAAATTAACATCATCACAATGTTTCGACAACCAAAAAACGCTGCCGGGAGAGGTGCTATCCTAGCCACAAAAATCAAGAATTTCCTATCAGGAAGTTAAGATTATATAGATATTTAAACTACTCTGTGTTGCTGTTATGGGAAATAAATCCTAAACGTTTTTGTAATGAATGTTTATCCTATCAAGAAGTTTAAACTCCTTAGTCATGAACAAATATTTTTACTGTGCTTACAAAGCACTGGCACTGGTGACTCCTTCCATAAAAGTTTCCATAATTGCTTCTGCCCAATGGCTTTAAGACACAAATTAACGTAAGCTCATTTTTTTCTACTGTGAAATGAAAGTCTTTCTTTTGTTTGGTTCCTGAGAACAAATTGGTCGAAATTGCTACGGTTCAGTGCTTCAAATGTTTCAGAAGATAAAATTAAGCAGTCAGGGTTTGTTGAAGCATGTTTTTTTATTTTTTTTTTTGAGTTCAGCCAATTAGTAGCTTTGGACATACTTTGCTTGAAATTTAATTTAAACTAATTAGCAGCACAAATGTTCATGCCGAAGTTGAAATACAGTTTGTTTAAGTATTTATTTTAAAGTTTTTGTTTTTTTCACCTTGATGGAATTGAAATTGTTGCTAAATAAACGCACAGATACATCCGTCCATGTGTGTGGACGGGCTTTAACCACTGTCTTTCAGCAGCCGGAAATAAAGTCTAAGCCTTCACAAGTTACAAAAAACAAAACAAAACCAACAATGTGAATATTTTATAAAGTTTAGGGTGACTTTAAAGGATGGTCACAAGAGCTACCTATAACTGTGAGACATCTGAGGACCTGGGAACTCCCCCTGTGGTACCGCTTGTTATTTATGTGCTGACATGCCAAGACGTACTGTGGCGTTTACATACTGTATGTCGAGTGCTTATGGTTTAATGAAAAACAGATTATTATTTAAGTGGAAAACAGCACACAACTTCAATATGGAAGTTTTCCTTTAAATCAAGATAAAAAAGAATGTTTCATGTGAATTCCTGCTCTGAATTCATTTGTATTCACAGATGTGACGTCCATCCATGTCCGATGTAACGTGAAAAATAAATCGGATTGAAATAAAGCATTTGATTCGATTGCTTTTTTATTCTCTTTTTTGTTTTTTGCAGCTTTAGACTTCTGGTGCCTCTGCACAGCAGGCTTTAGGGGAAAAAAGGGAGAGGCGGGGGGCATAATGTGGTAAGTTAAGGCCAGGTCTGGGATCAGGAGCCATCGATCTATGCCAAGCGGTGCCATATGACATACCAGAGTGAACCGCCATGACGTCGTAATCCAAACTGAGCTTAATTTTAGATTTATATCAACTTAAATGGGTTGCTTTGCTCTTACCTGAAAAGTAACCGGAAAAAAATTCCTCTGAACGAACGTCTCTCTCCCTCTCTCCGAAACGCTGAGTGTTTTGGTATAATTATGATGTATGCGAGCCTGGTCAGGTCGACGTGTTGAGTCTCAGCCAAGGAAAATGTAGATGGAATCAAATAATCACATAAAGTGTTTTCTGAAATTAAGTGAGATGTCATCACCTTATGTGCTTACATGACTTCTGAGAATTAGCTCTATCTCGAAGTAAAAGAAAAAGAAAAAAAAAAACAACGAACAGCATGCCTGATGGTCCAAGTCATCACAAAGACTTCCTGTTGTGGAGGGTTTAGAACCAGAGAACATGTCATGCTCTCATAGCAAGGATGGGGGTGAGAACTTTGGGCTTCCACTAGCTGCAAAAACATTTGAACATTTTACATAGAATTCTCTCTCTCTCTCTCTTTCTCTCTATCGCTATCAGGCTAGACTCACTGGTGCCAGTCCTTCATCCGGTACGACTCGCTCCAGACTAATTATATAATGCAAACATAACCATATTCCACATTTCTATTTCTGCACAAATATTTTTCTCTTCTGTTTTTATTATTATTATTAGTAGTAGTAGTGGTAGTAGTATTTATAGCATTTTTTTCATTAATAACCAAGCAGCTATATTTTATCATATATTTTGTACAACTAAATTATTTATTTATTGATTTATTGATTTATCTATTTTATATTTAGTTCTTATCTTCTATAGCTATATTTTTTTATAGACAAAGTATTTCTATTATTTGTTCTTATTTTATTTTTTTCTTATTGATAATCTTGTTTTTTAATGTGACAAATAGAATTTGAATTTGAATTTGATGTCAAAGATTCAACTGCACAGCTGAGAGATATGAGAGAGAATCAGGTTTCTCAAGTGTATCCCAAAATAAGCCAAGGATGAATCATTTACTTATTTATTGTGATTGCACAATCATTTATTTATTATCACTAACTCACTTACTGTACATGCTCTGGTGGCCAAATGTATTGAAACAAAAGTAAAATAATGCATATTATTATTGTATGCAATGAAGTTGCTATACAACAATCAGTATTTAGTATAAAGTCCTTTATTTATCAAAACCAGCTGGATCCACCTACTGTAGGTATAGAGTCACAAAGACGTCTGCAGCACTCTGGTGTTACTTGCTCAATTCATGCCTGCTTGATTTCTTCGGGACGATCATGTCCAGAAGACGGTTTCTTGGCATCCACTGCCTTCTTCATAATCGTTTAATAGTTTTCTATTGGGTTTAGGTATGGAGATGACCCAGGCCATGCCTCCAGAACCTGAACGCTGTTGTCACACAGCCAGTTTTGACTATTTTTTTCCGCTCTACAGCCAGATAAGCTTAAACTAATTACTGAAATTATATGTTTTATGCATAGAGCGAACTATAATATATGCCATATGTTGGCTTTTTTCGCTAGCTAGTCATTTCCTTACACTTTGCATTTCCTTACAAATCTATACTTCAATATATGAATAAATTAGTTTCACTCTGAGGAAATGTACTCTTAGTGAGAAATTGAAATGACCAGAAATTGACTAGACTCGTTTATTTCCACAGCAAACACAAACAGCGAGTGTTTTACATTTACACAGGAAATACGGTGCTTGCGACTGCATTTGCATCCTGTTCTTCATTTCCATAGTTTCTATCTATCTATAAAGAAAGGTTTCTGTGTCTTTAATTGGGCCTTTGTCTGAAAAATAAAATGCCATGAAATAATTTTTTATTAAAGGAGTAAAGGATAAGAAGGGAAAAATGGCAGGGTAAAGAAATACTGTATCTAATGTATTATATATTTAAAAAATATATAATATAAAAATATATAATTTCAAATAACTACAATGTGAAATTATGAAATAAATATACGTTGAGAAAACATTGCCCCTACCTCCTTAGGATCAGTACACTATTAGCTATGGCATGCTACGCTATAACTGCTACGCTACTACGCTACACTGTAACTCTGAGTCTGCGGAGATAAGACATCTGTGCATCAACATTGAGGTATTGATGTTTCACATCTATACAGTAGGTTAAACGTGTCCTGTACTGAAGGTATTGTTAGCACATACAGTAGCTGGGTAACTTATAGTAAACTAGCTTGAACATTTCACAGGGTTTAGGATCGCAGTCTTGATTTGCATTATCAGTATTCAACACAAGATTCTGGCCCAAACAGCTTTATCGGTTTGCAAAGTGGTCTACGCTGGTCCTGCAAAAACGATCTGCAGAATTGCACTTCAGTGGTGGCACTCAAGTCCAACTTTCAGAACTATCAAGTGGCCATTGTTGGTTCCCTAAACAACCTGCAAGTCACTTTACATCCCAACATCTACCCAATGACTATACGAGCTGCAGGGGAGACCACATGCCCTATTGTTTCTCTGTGCGCTCATTTGTATCCTTTTTAGAGTGAGAGAGGTCCATGCTTGGGGCTGATCCAGGCATACATATCCTGCAGCCCATGATCATTAGGAAAGCCCTCCGGAAGGACCTGTTAAAGAAACCATAGAGGAAAGGATTCAGGGAGGAGTTCACGTACCCCAACCAGAGGAATACATCCCATATCACACTTGTTGTTCTGTACTCAATAAAGGGATCCACAATGTTCACAGTGAAGAAGGGTAGCCAGAAGAGGACAAAGACACCCATGATGATCCCGAGGGTTTTTGCTGCCTTCCTCTCCCTCCTCAAGTAGTTGCGGTGCTTCTGTTTTTTGCTGGAACTCTTGCCAACACCAGTTGCCATCTGAGCCTCCAGAGCACTTATCTGCATAGCTTGTCGCTTGGCTGCTTTGTAAATTTTCCAGTAAGCAACCAGCATGGTGGCCATTGGAAGGTAAAACGCCACCAGTGAACCTATTATGGCGTAGACACGGTTTACCAGAAGGATGCACACGTTCTCAGGCAAGGGTACCTCCACGCCGATCTCATGTAGCCCCAGGAGGATGGGACCGAAGGAGATGAGCAGTGGAACAGCCCAACATATGACAATTAGCAGAACCACGCGACTACGGGACATCTTGAAGGAGTAGACCAGCGGATTGCAGACGGCATAGTATCGGTCAAATGCGATGCAACTTAGGTGGAAGATGGAAGCTGTGCAGAGCATAACATCCAGGCTGGAATGTAGGTGACAGAATGTTTTCCCAAAGTTCCAGCAACCTTCAACAGTTCGTACCATGCTGTAAGGCATGACCACCAAGCCCACCAGGAAGTCAGCCACTGCTAATGACATGACGAAAGAGTTTGTGTGAGAGCGGAGCTGTTTGAAATAAGCAATAGCCAGCACGACTAGAAAGTTTCCAACCACTGTGCAGAAGATTCCAATGATTATGAAGCTGTACAGAGCAACTCTGAGACTTGGGCTCCTTGCTTTGGCACAAGTCTCCAAATCACCGACCAGTGAGTCATTACTGCCGTCCAACCACTCTGATCCATTCGCCATGACTGATGAAGATCTATAGGGACAAGAAAGAAAGAAAAATCCATAAACATGAGTTGCATCATTTGCAGCAAAGTACAGGACTCATTGCTACAGTAGATCACAAGTACTCGATAAGTACTCTCTTTAACCATGCTTGGGTGTATTTATTTCAAGAATCCCCAGTTAATTTTAGGCTCTGCCACTCCTGATTCCTGATTGCATTGCTACTAATCTTGGCAATAATCATTCCCGTGAAAGAAAGCAGGCATTTGGAAGTTTACACAGGGTGACACAAGCCTACAAAATATGAGCAATCTGTGCAAAGTCTGATTATGGCAGGCTCAACAACCAAACAAATGTCACTCAGCTACTCTGGCATTCTTGCACTGCAATGCTAATGGTGTGCCAAAATCAACAGAAAAAAATTAACCTATTTCAAAGACTGAATGTAGTTCCTGCAAACAGCCCAAGCGAAACCATCTGGGTTACTTCAAGGGGGAAAATGGCAATTTGTTCTCATGATTGATCAAAATTAAATTATCAGTTAAAATGAGCAAGTCTAAAGATCGGTTCCTTGTGAACAAGGTTGCCAGATCTTAGACGTACTACCTTTCAAACTGTGTACATCAAGACCTGAAACTTGTGCAAAAAAGCATGATAATTTATTCAGAGCAAGGCTTTCACAAAGCAAAGTGCCAAGTTTGCAACTGCACAGGGGCTCACCGGGGTCTCACACAGGGTCTATCTGGCCTGTAACCCAGATGATTTTTTAAAGCACAATTTTATTACTTCTTTAGCAATGATGCTTATAAATTCATGTGTTTTAATGCATAGTCAATGTCACATAAAAAATAAAACATTCCCCAATAATGTGTGATTACATTTGCTTGGCTGCCCACTGCTAGCACGAAGTCGAGTAAAGTTTAATAATCGAGTCGAGTGAAGATCAGGCAACAACAGGCAAACTATGCACACATCTGTGTGGACTTGCTTGAAACCTATCCCAGGGGACACGTGGCACTAGGTGGGGTACACCCTGGACGGGGTGCCAGTCCTTTACAGGGCACTTACAAGGCATACACGCACAAACTATGGGGAATTTGGAAATGACAATTAGGTTCACCTGGATGTCTTTGGACTATAGGAGGAAACCAAGGTACCTGGAGAAAACCAACCAGCAAGGAAGCAGAAAGTCATAGCTGAGACCATGTGCATGTTAAGCTGTGTTTTTCTATGTTTTAAAAAATGTTTTGCGCTAAGATTATACGTGCAGAAGATCTACAATACCCCATCTTGTGACGGCGCTGGGTCAGTCACTTTCTTTCACTTTCTCAAACATTCTTGTTTTTTATCATTTAAAAACACTTGCAGAGAGCTTGAGTCCTCGTTTCGTTATTTCTGAACGAAATAATGTCGTTTATCTAGTTTGCTGCAGTAATAAATTCTGCTTGTGGAACAGAAACGGAACTGGTGTACAGGGCAAGGTACCTTTTTGAATAGAGAATGTCATTTTTATTGAAAGTTTATCTGCATTTATACACTTTTAACAATGGGGAAAATTATAAATAGTTCTGTTATAGTTGATATAAATTTAATATACAAAGTACAGTATGTAAAATCAGATTAACAAAAATGTGATGTTGTTTTTTTTACCGCTACAACCAAAATAACCCTGGAAAGATAATTATTACTAGCATAAAACTAGAAACTTGTCATAAAAAAAATATATACAGTATAGCTATATTTTCAATAATTGTTTTCTGGCATTATAAGTATTTAATTTATTTTTAATCAGTCCAAAAACATTTAACAAAACTATGAACAGTTTTAATTTTGGCTGGTTTAGATTTTGCTAATCATGACTCGCTGAAAAATTCGCCTTCATCCGATTGGCTACCAGTTGGCAAATCACAGGCCAAAATGGTTTTACTGGTAGACTTTTTTTTTTTTTTTTTTCCTAACTCAGAAGGTACTTCCCAGCTGTTTTATTACTTTATTTAAAGCACTGTAATGTTTTCTTTTTATTAGCATTAATAGATATTGAAAGCTACCAGTCTACCAAATTGACTAGCTTACTGTACCTGGTGTTTTGGAAACTGGTAGATGGTTAGACTAATGTGATTATTTATTTATTTTCAGCTGGGATTGTAATTTGCTGTCACCATGCACTGTCAAAATGATGCTAGCAAGCTGCTGAGGGGTCACGTTAAAGTGCTTCTGTAACGCCTTCTGTCTGACCAATTAGGTTAAATGATTTTGGTCAATAATTTCAAATTTCATCTAAAAACTAAAAGAAGCTACTGTAAACCGTATGTACAGTAAATGTCAACCACAATTTATTGTCAAGGTGTTTTAAAAGTATTTGATTTAAAAACTCGCACTTAATAAAGTTCTATGAGGGTTTTTCAAGTCAAACTGGTGCTTGTGGTGAAATTTCTGGTGAACAAAGGCGTTAAAGCGGTTGACGTTTACTAAAGGCTTCAAGCACAGTACGGTGATGAGATTCTCAGCCGCAGTATCACATTTAAACAGTGCAAACATTTTGAAGAAGCCGTACGTCCGCGAATTAAGATCCCAGCCGAGGTGGCTGGGATTTATTTCCACATCCTCTGTACAGTCCTGACCTCACTCCAAGACATTTCCACATGTAAAGGAGTTCCTGGGAGGCCATGAATCAGACAGGCAGTCCGATCTTGACTTTCAACTTTCTACCTTGAAGGTGTCCAAGCACTAGTGAAACACTGGGATAAGTGCATTAGTGTAGAAGGGGATTATATAGAAGAATAAGGAGAGTTTGACTGTGTTCTGTTATTCTGCACAATCAAAGTCCCAGTTTGACCTGAACGCCCCTTGTAAAAAGAACAGACTTTTAGACTAGGTGATGTCTAAAGCTCTTTGGAATGATAAGCAAAAATGTCACAAGCCAAATCAGGCTAGTTTATCAAATTAAATATTAAATAAAGTTTTTTTTAAAAATGGTAAATTCACTGTTTTCATCCCTAAAGCTTTCAATCAGACAACAAATGAGTCCTATTGCTCCTTAACGATTGACTGCTTCGTGTTTATTTTTGCAAATTCAAGCCATCAGGGAATTCAGACAAACCCGCAAGGCTTGCCAGTTTCTCAGCCCGTGAAGGAAACCTGTAAACAACATCTGGGAATGTCTGGCCCTGGCAGCGAATTAAAAATAGGTAGGAGGCAAGGATGGAAAGAGGAGGGGCATGCAAATGGTTTCAGTTCACTAAGATTCAAAATTTAATGACCACCACTGGGAGAAGTGAGCGGTGGGGTATTTTCCAAAGTGATTATATTCAGAATAGCATCATGGCTGACCAGATTCACAGCCACGTCCATGTCCATACATAGTGTATATTCGCTGCATTTAAGGTTGAGCTTGTGCAGGTTTCCAGTGTGGTTGTTGTTCTGCAGAATGACATTAGTCTTGGACTCGAGTTTATTTGTGATCAGTGCCGTGGTAATCATTTAAAAAGCAGGTCATAGAGGTCATAGTTCTACATAGAGTAGAACACTCCCTGGAACTGGATTTGATGTGTATCGTTCATTTCTGGCACTTGGAAGAGGGAACTGGAAGTAAATAGACTTAACGCATGACAGAACGGTAATTCGAGTTTGAATGAAGGGTTATGACTTTTCTAGGGTTGGGTGGTATCGTGGAGGAAACTCTTCATGAAGCTAGTGGACCATATCTAGCTTTTAGTGTGTGTGCGTGATAATTTGTCACGCATAATTTTTTTATTATGTCGTCAGTGAAACCATAATACTTTTAATACCAAGCTCACGCTCTCTCTCACTCATGCTCTGTAGTGCTCGTAGCTCTGATTCTGTACAGGGTCATGGGAAGCCTGGAGCCTGTCCCAGAGGACTTGGGGCACTAGCCGGACAGCGTGCTGGTCCATGGCAGGTCATAAGCCTACACACACACACTCACACACACAAACATGAGGAATTTGGAAACAATTCCAGTTAGTCTACTCTGCATATCTTTGGACTGTGGGATGAAACCTGGATGAAACCTGATGCGAATCGAATCGAACCCTCAACCTTGGCTGTGCAAGATGACATCTACTGTGTTGATGAGCTTAATTACTCGGTTCCCTTATCTCCGTTTCTGTTATTGATTTTATAACTCTAGGAAGTTTTACCTGAACCTATTTAACAACAACAACAAAACCACGTTTAGAGACATTTCAGACCTGCCATACCTCCACCGTGTCCCTCCCCAGCTGCCTTCACTGTAATACACACTGTAACTCATCCTGTTTAGCCCCAGAGAAGCTTCAGCTTGACCTTTTTTTTTTCTTTTCCGTTTGGGAGTTCAGAGGGCCCAGTTCTGCTCAACATCCCAGCATGTCTATACAAACAGAACCCCTACAGACAAGACCCCTCCATCCATCTGAGCACTCAAACACAAGTGGCTGCTCATTAAAAACAGCCTTCATGGACATATTACGAAGAGGAAATGTGTGTGTATGAGTGTGTCTCGATTTGTGTGTGTGTGAATGTGTGTGTGTGGTCCGTTCTCATCTCTTACCCAGGCAATTAAATCCCACATAGGGAACGATATAAATAGTGGATAATTTTAAGTGCACACTTTAAACATGCTACCTCTCCGCCGCCGCCCCCACAATACAACCAATTTTAAAGCTTGAAAATGCTCCTTTATCAAATTTAAAGACCTACAAAGTGCTTTTTATTTATTTAAATGCCTTCTTGTGGTAAACAGCTGTTACGGAGAACTAAGTGATCCACCTGTAATCCTTGCTCTTTATTTCTGAACCAAAAAAGTGACATTTATCTGATTCGCTGCAGGAATAAATTCTGCTCGTGGAATGGAACAAAGAACTGGTGTTCAGGGCAAAAGTCTTGAGCCATGACTCATTTCTTCAATTCAATTCAATTTAAATTCAAATTCCAATTTTATTTGTCACATACACAGTATGATGTGCAGTGAAATGTTTTTACAACTAAAAAACAACAACAACAACAACAACAACAACATAGTATTCATATATTTAAATAAAGAATATAAAATACGAATATAATAATAAAAAAGAAAAATTAAGTATGAAAAAGAAAGTATATAAATAAGAATATAAAATATAAAATAAGAATTAT
>JAQMYG010000013.1:17212908-17224386 GCA_030014215.1 Clariallabes teugelsi | reverse complement strand
TATTAAATAATGGTGAAATACTGTGTTACAGTAAAAACTTGAGTTTGTCATGTTTTGCATCAGTATGTATAAAAATGACACTAATCAAGATAATTATTCTTTTTTAAATTCCATTTGCTGATTGCGAAAATGACATTACTTTGTTTTGTATCTTGTAGCTAGCTAAAAAATTAAAGCGCAATTCTGCAGTGCTGCAAAACGGAGAGAGCAGCTGCCTGCCAAAACCCACATTCAAAACCAGTCACGGAAGCGCTTTCGGCAAGATCACACATCTGATATCGTTATGCTGTCTCAAACAACATGCTGTCTTCGTAAAAATCGACCCTGAACTGTCTGTGTTGTTTTGTTCACCTTTAACAACCAGCTACAATATTAATTAGCTTCTAACGCAAGGCTGAATCTCAAGTCCCTCTCTAACCCTTGATCAAGGGCACTACTTGGTGCGAGCGCACTAGCTTTCAATTTGGGATTCAACCTCGGAATCCAAGAGTTGATATTCTAAAGCGGAGTAAGTGGAAATATAAATTAAATCTCTTAAGTTCTCATCTTTTGGTGGGAAACTTCTGAGATTGTTGTTCTCAACCATATTATTTGATAACCACCTGCATATTTTTTGTGCTTTTGCCAAAAAGCAAAAATCTGTAACAAAACAGTTTTAGGTCTTATTAAACTGTTTACAGATCACTGTGACCTACTGATTAAATTATGGCTGCTATGTAAATAGGAATAACCTTACATGATCAGGTACAATTTAACAAAAAGTCTTTAAGTTTATTTTTTAAAGAAAACTTCTTCTTATTTCTTCTTATTTTTCTTCTTTTTTTTTATTCACCAATGCTATCCACATTATTATTATCATTATTATCAACATATTTTTTATCTTAAAAAATATCTATTACACTACTATTTACTAAAAAAAAAAAACCTTGCTCAATTTCTTCCCTAAACAGTCATTAACAAATGTTCTCTCATGTTCGATCTCACGTCGTCTGTTTGCGCACAGCATAATGAAGTTCTGCGAATGCTCGTCGGTACACGGCGGGTGAAATTAGCACTTAATCAGCAACAGATCTAAAATGTCATTTTCAACCAGTGCAGGTAGAAACACAGCTGTGGAACAATCAAACGCTGTGTAAATTGAGTTAGTGGGAAGTTTGCTCAATGAACTGTGATATTACAAAGAGAAAATAATGAAAAGCAGAAAACACAGACAAACGTGGAAACCTCTTTTTTTACTCCAGGTCGTGTAGCAGGTGAAGAGAGAAGCACAGCAGTTTTAGCGCTGCTCTCCAAGAAGCCAGTATGTTCTTACCAACCCTTTACCCTGGAACAGAATACACACTGTATGGTAAGACAATACTTAGAGAGATATTGTATTGTCACAGTGGCAGTTTGGATTTATAACTTCACCATTTTATGTTTTATGACGTTTTCTGAAAATTAAAGTTGAATTATTTATGCTCTAAATGAAAAAGTATATGGAATAAAGGCATACATTCTTCATGTTTTTGTGATGAAATGCGAAAATTGGGAAGGGCTAGACTTTATGATCAAGAAATGTGATTAAATGTACTGATGATTTGTATCATCAGGTTTGTAATAATATACAATTAGTGTTCGCTCTGTTTTCGGTTGTGCGTCTGGGCTACGATGAGGGAAAAGTGTAATACTGGACACTTCAGTATTCTTGTTTCTGCTCAAATCAAAAACCAAAACCATCTCAATAATCTTTATTACAAAGATAAAACTAATAATAATAATAATAATAATAATAATAAAACCTTAAAGAAATCAGTTTGAAAAGCTCTATAACTATTTAAACAACCCATTAGAAAAACCAATTAAGAAGCTAAAACTTTTTTTTTTTAAAGTTTTGCTTGAGCTAAAACCTTCAACAAAACTGTTCAGATATTTAGAAGTTTCAAGAACTCTTTCAAGAAGAGCCAGTTTCAAGAACCCTTCTTAAATTATTATAGCTGTCCAAATAAGCCAAGTTATAATCCATTCAAAGAACCTTTAATAAACACTTTCAGAAAGCCAAACCCCATTACACAAATCAAGAAAAAATACAATTGTATTTATTTCCATTCCCAAGCATAGTAGGTCCTCTGGTCAATATACACTACAAACAATTTGGGAACACCAATTAGCCTAATATGCATGTCTTTGGAGTGTGAGAGGAAACCAGAGTACCCGGAGAAAACCCACCAAGCACTGGGAGAACATGCAAACTCCATGCACACAGACCCCAAGGCAGGAATCGAACCCAGAACCTGGAGGTGCGAGACGGCAGTACTAACCGCTAAGCCACCATGATGCTCTTTGGAGAGCTAGAACTCTAGACATGTCTCTCTAAGAAGTTACTGTAGAACCCATCCAATATGCCTTTAGCAAATGTATTTGGAAAGTAAATAATAGTAATAGTAACTAAATTGGATTTAAATTAATTCTAATGCACCTTTTGAAGGGTACAGTAAGAACCATAGACTAACCCCATGCTTAAACCCATACTAGAACCCCTCCAAATAACTTTTGATAGACCTCTTTAGATTGATAAAAACCCACTAAAAAGCATAATAAAGCTGTTTTGAATTGCTTCAAATGTTCAGATGTTTCTTATTAGAGGGAGAAACCAATGACTAATCTATGTTTTGGAAGTTATAAACCTCAAAGTCATCCTCATGAAATCTTAAACTGTAGAAAAACTCCTTAAGCAAAATACAACCCATTCAGCATGCCCTTAAGAATTATTTCAGAGGCTAGAATCCATCTTTTCAACCTTAGACTTAACCTTTTGGAAGTTTGAACCCATACTAGAAGCCAGTCAAAGAATGCGTTAATATCCAAATAACACTCATTGAAGATACTTAGACGTTAGAGCTCATGAGAAAAACACTGAACTACCCTACTTAGTACTTATACTAAGAACTTTTAACAAATGTCTTTAGAACGCTAGATCCCATCTGCCATCCTGTATGAACTTTACATGGGTTTGTAAAACAATACTACAGTTGCAGATCTCATTTCTCAAAATAGCAGCGTAGCCAGAAGAGGCACATTCTAACTCCCAAACCAAATTAGCAACGTGTTATACCAGGAACAAATGGAGCCAGTGGAACTGAATGGTATGCAGAAGTTGACACTTTTGCGTTGTACCTTAATGTGTATGTCTCCTCTGAGCTCGCACTGGAACGTCGTAAAAGTGTCCAGTAGAGATTTAGTGGTGCTGCTCGCATGGATTTTTAAAGCTAAAGAAGCAGAAACATATTAAGTTAAAACGTACACACACCACAAGCACAAGCAGATAAAATGTATCAAAGTCCACGGCTGTGTTTAAGCTTAAGTGTATACAGTGTTCACGACGCGCGAGTGTTAGTCCTTATCGGACATTCTGAGGATTTTCTCTTACGTAAACCATATGACTCCATCCTCGATGCAGTGTTGACAGTGTCTCCAAATAAACAATAGCGTGGCATTTTTAGACCCACAACACCGGCAACACATGGCCCTGAAAGAAACACAGCATCCACTTTACATTTCACACAACACACTGCTGTGCCATGTGTTTTGCCCTGTTTGAACAGGAAGATAAACAGAATAAACAGATTACATAACTACACATGTACGTCTGATGATAATGGTTTTCCAGAATGTTACTGTAGCGACGTGCTCTTGAGGTCCTCAGTTGCACATGTATGTGAGGTGCACAAGACCAGACTGGGGTCTAGTGAACAAAATTTATAGAATTTCTCAATCGGTTAATGCTAATTCTATTTCCAAATTTCACGTTTACACATTGTTTCAGCGGCACTTCCACCTGCGACAAAAAGACCTCAGACTATCGGCCGACAGGTACAAACTGAGGACTCATCTGAAATCAGCAGATTACTTGTTGAATCTGTCATCAACTGTTTGGAAGCACGTACTCAAGGTGACCAGTGACAATTTGCCATTTTTCAGGTTGTTGCTACTTATCAGCCAGTTAGCATACATTGTCTACCTCTTGTTTTTATCTCCCGCCCATGTTCTACTCCACAGACGATAGAGATAGACTGTCAGCCAAAAATGAGCGAGTAACGGGTGTCGTATTGGCGTCCGTCAGTCAGTCGAATCAGGACGAGAAGGTGTGCAAGATCTCGTGTCTAGAATATACAGTAACCTCTTGTACAGTACTGTTTTAATTAGAATTAGCACATTTTGAGCAATGACCCCCCTAAAAATAAAAGGCAATTTGCTTGCAAGACAGGCAAGGCGAGCATGAAGGGTGGTTTTGTTGAGGCTCGAAGATCCCAGCACACCTCTTGACACGATGCGGAATCAATAGAATCTATATGTGAAAGACACTTTTTATTAGTCATAAAGTTGTAATGTAAATGCCTATAAATTGCAAACCGATCTTTTCCCGGGCAGTATTTATATTATAAACTCACAATTTGGTTGATCTTTTTGACAATGTTTAATATGACAAAGATGTGACACCTTGCTTCATACAGTTAACAATCCCAAAGTGGCGATAATTATCAGCACTGTAATTGACCTGGCGTCATCAAATACCGTTTTAGACCTGACTTGCTGGGCAAGCGGAAACCCTGAATCTTTTAACAATGGTTTAATTAATTAACGCATGCACATTGATTGCAATCATGCCCTCAATTACACTAGGCATCCGCGTATCTGAATTGCAATTAACATGTCTTGTTTACTATCAGTTTGTGGAATGACTTCTATTTATTTTTATTTTTTTCTGAATGTTAGACTTGGTGAGACGGTAAACTTTCACAAAAGGACTGAGAAGGATGCCCTTATTATACATCCGAGCAGTTGAGGGTTAAGGGCCTTACTCAAGGGCCCAACAGTTGCAACTTGGTGGTGGCGGGGTTTAAACCTGGGATCTTCAGAGCCGTAGTACCATGCCTTAACCACTGAGCTACCCCTGGCATCAAACACACAGTGGTTTTTAATACTGGGCAAAAATCTGGCAAATTTTTGAGGTTTTTTGAGGAAAACAAAAATGTTGTCATAATTTGACTATTTGAAGAAGCCTAGCTACCGAACAACCCATTTGAAAATCTCAATCTAACCTGAATGAATTCCGATGCGGACCTTAAGTCGCTGTTCAGGAACATGGACGCTCTGGAAGTGCTCCATGCTGTCTACTACAGCTAAGGACATCCGGGCTACTTCTCTGGCATGCTCATCTCCATTTCTTATAGGAAGACCTGACACCACCATGTAGGCGTCGCCTATCGTTTCTACCTGATGAGAGAAGAAGAACCAGATTTGTAAATCTGTGGTCTGTTATCAAGATCTCTCACAATCGTCATGCTTTCATGTTATATACCGACCTTATAAACATCATGGTTGTCGATGATGTTGTCAAAATGTGTGTACAAGTCATTAAGCATGTTCACCACCTTTGACAAAAAGAAAACAACTTTTGTTATAGCTCATGGCCATGTATTCAAGCTCGTAAACTCTCACACAAGTTTCAGATTCCACACACATACAGTTACATGATGTTTAGGCATAGGTTAGAAATAAAACACAACAGGTCCATGTGATGGAGCAGACTTCTTGCTTAAAAATATCTCAAAATATTAGAATATCGTCTATGATGAATCCAAAAAAAAAAGCATTCTGAAAAATCATGTTAATTTTAATGTTAAGTTCTTGGATGTTTCACTTTTGGCATGAATTACTGCATCAATGTGTAGCATGGCGTAGAGATGATCAGCCTGTGGCACAGCTGAGACATTACTGAAGACCAGGATGCTTTGATAACAGCCTTCAGCATGGTCAGGAAATGAGTTAGTGGTAGATTCAGCAGTGTATGCAGGTCCTAGAAGTAAATCAGCTTGTCAGGAAATGGAAGCGTGAAGAGCTCTGAAATCTCCTGGTACAGTAGACAGCTGTGTTTACTTTGGACTTGATAAAACCCCGAAACATCACAGACTGTGGAAACTTCACACTGGACTTCAAGCAACTTGGATTCTGTGCCTCTCCATTCTTCCTCCAGACTCTAGCAGCTTGATTTACAAATGAAATGCAACATTTACCTTCTCCTGAAAAGCAGACCTTGGACCCCTGACCAATGGTCCAGTTCTTTTTCCACTTAGACTAGATAAGATGCTTCTGACATTGCCTCTGGTTCTGGAGTGTCTTGATACTAGGAATTCAAGAACTGTTGCCTGTTTCCTGGAGATGGTGGCTCTTGATTCACTGACTCCAGCCTCACTTGACTCCTTGTGAAGCTCTCCCAAGTTCTTGAATCGGCTTTGCTTGACAATCTTCCTAAAGTTGCGTTCCTACATGTTGCTTGTGCACCATTTACTCCCACATTTTTAATTTCCAATCAACGTTCCATGAATATGCTTCGATGCGGCACCTTCTGTGGGTTACACTCCTTGTGGTAGGTCTTGATGATCATCTGGCGAATGTCAAGTCAGCGGCCTTCCACATGTGTGAACTGATTTCTTATTTTCATGAGCTGTAAGCCGTGATCACGGAAACGAAAACAAAAACGCTGGATGTATTTCACTTCATGTGTAAGGAATCTAAAAAAAGAAACGCTTGTGCATTTTAGATCCCTTTATGTTCTGTAGACACGAGCTCGTTACCTGCATCGGCGTGAGGGAGGCAGACATCGCCGTAAAGCCTTCGATGTCGCTGAAATAAACGGTGACGCACTCGTAGGTCTCGGCTCGCACCATCCTCCCGGCTATGAGCTGAGCGGCTACGGATCTAAAAATACACGGTTAAAGTCAAGTGGCTTCTAAGAGGCTCTTTAACGGCATCACAAGGTTATCAGCTCAGGCGTCGGGACAGGTGCAAGGGTGGATTTTATGACATCACTGTATTTTCACAAATAGAGAGACACACACATTGACATATAGACACATAGAGATATAGATGTGGCTAAGGTGCTTAAAGCTTAAGTGACACGAGCCAGCAGGGGTGTCTCATCATCATGCATTCCCCTGGAGAGTGTATGTGTCACCGATAGGACGTGGAGAGGTTACCGTGGCAACATCTGGGTAAGGAGAGCCTCGGCTTTCTTCTTCTCCTCCTGCAGCTGAGCCGTCCGGTCGCTTACCACCTCCTCTAGATTGCACGCATACTGCTCAAGACGTGACAAAAGATCGTCCAGGATCTTCTCACTACCACTGGCACATACACACACACACACAAACACAAATGGATTTGCGTGAACACTCGTAAAAACCTATGCATGAATCCCGAGTGTGTATTATGTCAACGCATCATTAGTGCATATTGATAAGATCCTGATGATTTGTGTAATTGTCAGTGAGCCAGGACTTTCTGAGTCACACTCGCAAACACACTTAGCCTGCGATTAATAACATTTACGTCACGTAGTGGAGATCAGATGGAGCAACGGCGTCTGAGATAAAGCAGAGATCTTCAGTAACACACACACACACACACACACACACACACACACACACTATTAGTGCAATTTGAGCATGGACTTAATCAGAAATTTAAAAAGAAAAAATACTTTTTAGGACATAATGGCACTGTTAAACTTGATCACAGGAGAGTGCAAAAGTTTTCACCCCCACGTTTGTTTGTCTTTCTAACATTTATCATCTGTTTATCTCTTTTTCTATATATATATTTTTCCCTTTGTGTGTGTGTGTTTGTCTCTACTGTACTATCAGTCTTTCTTGTTTCATTCTGTCTTATTACTAATCTTCTCTCTATTTCTCTTAATATCAGTCTCGACCAGTTAGTCTATTTTTCTTTTGTGTCTCTCTCTCTCTCTCTCTCTCTGTCTCCCTTTTCTCTTGTATCGTTCTTTCACAGCTATTTATCTATTTCCCTTTATGTCTTCTGTCTCTCACTGCTGTCCATCTGTCTCATCCATCTCTCTCTCTCTCTATTTCTAGTCTCACAATGTGGTCCATCTCACTTTCTCCATCTCTCTCTGTCTCTCTCACTCACTATCGCTCTCTTTATCTCTTTCTATCTTAGTCTGTTTCTTTCTTTGTCTGTCTTTCTCAGAAATCTATTTCTCTTTTGTGTCTGTCTCTGTGCTATCCATCTGTCTCTTCATGTCTCTCTTTCTCTAACTTTCTCTCTGTCTTTTTCTGGCTTATCTGTCTTATCCCCCTCTCTCCCACTCTGTTTGTCTTATCTCTCTCTCTTTCTTCCTGTGCTGTCTACCCTTCCCCATATCTCTCTCTTTACCTCTTTCTATCTCTGTCTCTTTTTCCCAGCCAGTTTTTCCATCTATTTCATTTTTCTGTCTCTCTCTCTCACACTCCCTATCTCTCTCTTTCTCTCTTTCTATCTTTGTCTGTTTCACTCTTTGCCTCTCTAGAAAAATCCTCACCAGTTTTTTTCTATTTATTTCTCTTTTGTGTCTCACTCACTGTGGTCTATCTGTCTCTTCATCTCTCTCTTTCTCTCTGTCTTTTTCTGGCTTATCTGTCTTATCGTCCTCTGTCCCACTCTGTTTGTCTCTCCTATCCATCTTATTTGTCTGTCGCTCTCTCTCTGTCTGTGTTTCTCTTTCTCAAATTTGTTGATTCTGTTGATTCGTGGTCTATCAGTCTCTTTATCACTCTCTGTCTCTCTGTCTTTGTTTCTCTCTACAAGTCTTTCTCTCGGTCACTTTCTCTCTCTCTCTTTCTGTCTGTCTCTCACAGCTATTTGTCTGTCTGTCTGTCTGTCTGTCTGTCTTTCTGTCTGTCCCACCACCTCCCATGAAGGACACTTCTCATGATACATAGTGACAGCTCGGTCCTCGGGGGACGCCGCGACTTCCTCGTTGCATGCCGTCGGTCCCTGGAGGCGTCCCATCATGCCGTGTGTTTGTTCAGCTCATTAAGCGCCGTCAGCGCTAAGCGTTATTAATGATCATCCGCGTCTCGCTCCTGCTCCCTTTTATTAACAGCGAGCGGAATAAAAACTCGGCAGAGCGATTCTCACTCACACGTCCTGAGGAAGAGCGGAGGGAAAGAAGTGAGGAGAGGAAAGAAAGGAGAGAGAGATGTATTCGTATAGTTACACATACATGAGTGTGCATGTATTTAACAAATGAGCCTGGTCCGGTTGACAGCATTTCACCTGCTCGTAAGTAATGGCACCCCCAGGTAGGCTTTACACCGTGTGCTTAAGTGCTTAAGTGTCTGAGCTACAACCCAGGTCCAACTCAAACGCCTGCTCTCTCTCTCTCTCTCTCTCTCTCTCTCTCTCTCTCGCTAATTGCTTGTAATCGTCCCTGAACGAACACTCTCCGCCTCTACAGGGCTCCCGGAGGTCAGGAACAGGGAGGTTCAGCAGCAGATAAATCCATTTATTACCGCGCGACCCGGGAGTACCGCGTGGCGCTCGGCTACCGAGTCTTTAGTCGAGAGCCTGCAGCAAAGCGGTGAGTCAGCTCGCGTCAAAGTGTGACTCATAAGGAAGTGCTGCTGCTTCCTGACCTCGGAGAAGGCAGCGAACATCTCGCATCTCGAGTAAGTGGGTAAAAACTGACAGGGAGAAAATCAAACACTAGTTACATAAAGGGAAAAAGGAAAAAAAAGAAAGAGTAAAAGGATCTGCCTGAACATGTATCGCAAGTGTGCGGTAATACAGATTGCGGGAAAAATATTTAGATAGTGAAATGTGATCTTTTCGACCTGATGTCCTGATAAAACCCCTAACCTTTTAAAAAACATCTCGTAATATTCGCTTGCAGTGACTCAAAACTTGTGTCAGCAGAGACGGTTCTGACAAGGCAATCTGATGATACTCGAAGAGGACCTGCTCCGCAAAATTCTGTATTTAGTTATGTTCAGACGTTGTGTGTGTGTGTGTGTGTGTGTGTGTGTGTGTGTTTGTGTGTGTGTGTGTGTGTGTGTACAAACAGTCAAAAAGTGAAAAATCCCTATTTTTCATTTTTGTATTGGTTAAGATTGTAACAAGCGAATTAACTTTTTCTCCTATTGTGACCTCATATAAGATTAGCCCCTCCCCCCGGCTTGCTGCTCAGCCCTGCTGGTCCCTGGAGGAAACACTGAAATGGTGTGTTCGGAAAAGGAGTGAAACAGAGGGAGTTTGACTTTTTTTTTTTTTTTTTAGAAAAACATTATCTGAGAAATATTTACACACTTTGCAAGAACAGTGTGAACATTAATGTAAAGAAATAGTAGCATACGGGACCTTTAAGCTCCCTACACACAACTTCGGTTCTTACATGTAATTACTGTAACTTCTGTTTATGGAAGATGAAACCACTAGCCATTAGTAGTTTTTCCTCCATAAACAAAAGCTTACAGTAAGTAAATGTAAGAACTGAAGTTGGGAGCTTAAAGGTCCCGTATGCTCCTATTTCTGTACATTTATTTTAACACAGGTCTTAGAATATCGAAGCTTTGACTAGTGTTTGGATCCATCAGTGTAGAAAATTTCCTCAGTATGATCCGACTGCCTGACTGATTCACGTCTGAAACTCCGGCCTCCCAGGAATCCCAAACCTGGGAAAATGAATTAGATGAATAACTCCAGCTGAGTTCCTGTAATGTGCAAGCGGTGTTTTGATGAATGATTTCTACGCATAGATTAACGACAATCACATTTCGATTTACTCGCTGAATGTTCATGGGACCGACAGCAGTGAGCTCCAAGACATCTCAGCCAGGATCATCATTCACGGTCGTACAGTCTTCTTTAAAAAGTTTGCACTGTTCAAATGTTTTCCTGCATGTTTTTCTCATCACCATACTGGGCTTGAAGTGTTCTGTAGATGTCAATCACTTTTGCATGCATTCATTCACCAGAAATGTCATCACAAGTCCCAGATTGAGTATATACATATATAACTACAGCAACTCCATGCCTGATTGAGTAAATAAAGACTTACTCTTATACCCCAAGAGCTCTACACGTCTTATTCCATGAACACATGGGTAATGTTTTTCACGAACCAATCAAACAAAAGTCTAAACATATTTACTATTGAGTGCATCATGTTATAGAGAAATCTCCAGTTCATGTCAAAGTTTCCAATTTTGCTTTAATATAACCTCTTTAGCTTCCATCCAGGCGAGGTACAGTACGCTCTGCATCATGTTTGTGATCCATTACATAATAATACCTAAAATGTATATTTTTTTTTATTTTATTTTAGACAAATATTGAAACACAGCATCGGTACTGACCCGCTGGGGCACATTTTCTTCACGGTGGTTCTGAGTGAGGAGAAATCCGGCCTCTCTGTCGCTCGTTCCCCCCAGCAGCTGAGTAACAGAGCTTCCACGTCGTCCTCACACTCGGAGGGGTCCACATGAGGACGTAAGGGTCTGGACCCGCCCTCCTTCACCAGCTCCACTATCTCTGAGCGGGATAGAGAACGGAAAAAAGAAAAATGCAGGAAAAATACAAATGATAAATCATTAGCAGCCTCTGTGAACATATATATATTTTAAACATATATATTTTACATTTTAAAATGTAATTACATAATGC
>JAQMYG010000013.1:17176850-17203186 GCA_030014215.1 Clariallabes teugelsi | reverse complement strand
GCTTGCAAAAGTATTCGGCCCCCTTGAACTTTTCCACATTTTGTCACATTACAGCCACAAACATGAATCAATTTTACAGTAATTTTTGTAAAATAGTTCTTACATAATGTCACATTGTAGTTTTTATCTGTTTTCAGTTACGCTTTGATGTGATGTGATGTCGTTTGTGGTACTAAACCTGTGCTGGTGCAGAGTTCTCCTTTAAATCCACATGGAGGGGAATCTTTAGGAGGACTTAGCCTTCCTCCAGGCCAGCTGATGTGAATTCCCTCCATGGCTTCATACACCTTACGAGTGCCAAAGTAGTTAGCAATGACCTACAAAAAGGAAGAGGATTAACATAATGCTGCTGCGTGTACTCACAAGGACTGAATCTAAATGGAAACTGTGTGTGTGTGTGTGTGTGTGTGTGTGTGTGTGTGCGTGTATGTGTGTGTGTGTGTGTATGCATGTGTAAGTGACCTGACTATGGCTGTCACTGCCCTGCGTGTGTTTCAGCATGTAAGCCGGCTCACGGTCCCCGCTAGCATCGATCATCACATCTCCTTGGATACCTAAAGAAAGAAACATCCCATAATAGCCTTCAGGGTATAAATTTACACTAGAGATTCAAGAGAGCTGCTTTTTTTTTTTTTTTTTTTTTTTTTTTACTGACCCATGATGGTTCTGTTCCACATCCGCCGAGTGACCTCAAAACCGTTAAACGGGTCGGCGTTCTCAACCAGCGTTTCGTGCAAAGCCTGAGCGTAAATCCAGATGCTGTCATGAGCGATAGCTGCCAGAACCGATACCTGTCAGAGGACAGAATGACCAAGCTAGTTATACAAACTACTAATGTCAATTTTCTTAGCCATGTGTGAACATTGTGTTTAACTTTAGCCAATTAATTCACCCCATTGTTTAAACTGATACAGTGATTACTTTTTAGTTTTAATGCTAACCAACTGTTGTGAAGCCCAGATGCAAAAACATAGTCATTGAAAAAAAATAATAATAATAATCTGTCACTTAGGTGTTTTAACTATTAACCTAATAACTTCATAATAGGTGAAAAAGTTATTGTTAAATTAATGTTCTAATAATACACAGCTACTGTATGACTTTCTTGTTAAATCATCAATCTAAAAGTTAATTTTCTTTAAATCCAGGGTTTTCATACTGTACTGTAGCTAAAAGTTTTTTCTTAAAAAAAAAGTTGTTTTCTTAAAAATTTAAAACTACAACTTTCTTCTTGAATTAAGAACCTAAATGTATTTAGCTACATTTATTTTTCATCTTTCAGACCAAAACCTCATAGTAGCTATAAGTCTCTTTTTAAATTGTGGCTCTAAAAGTTCGCAGCTATTACTTTCTTCTTAAATCATTAATCTAAAAGTGTATAGCTACAAGTTTTATTCATTTATTCTGAAATTATCACTTTTAAAATTTTACAGCTACAAACCTATTTTTAAAAGTTCATTTCTATGACTTTATTCTATAATTTAAAAGTTAAACTTTAATATCTATGAATTTCTTTTTAAATTATGGGACTAAAAGTTTGTTGCTATGAGTTTTGTGTTGCATACATAAAACTAAACATCAGAATACAGAATAACAGTAGTGAGGTTAAACCTATATCAGTATACATTATGTTTATTAGAATAGTTGTATTAAAATTTTATATGGAAAATAGAATGTAACATTAATCTAAAACATCAGCCAATTAATTTTTCTCTGTTGCTGGTGGTTCAATCTAGGTTTTTCTTGTTATTGTTGTTATTTTTTACTAGGTCCAGGACAGCTCTTTTCTTCTACTGTAAGTTTGTCTATTCTACATAGTATTTAACTAGTGAGAACAGGTTTTTTATCACCCAGACTGACCTTTTCATGAGGTTCATAAATGTACCCAAAGTTTCGTTTTGACCTGTTGATGACGTCCACAGAGAAAGCCCTGTAACGCTCATCATGAGGCTTATACATGGACAGGATGAAAAGTGCCTGATAGGCCTGCTTCGCCACCAAGTCATATTCATCTCCTGTGAATCAAAAACATCTCATTGTGAAATGCTCTTACTTTTTCATCATTAAACTAGTTTCATTTGAAGATTCATTACTTTGGCACCTTGTTTCCATTCAAAACTACCGAACATTTCATCTTGACTGTAGGGCATGAAACAGAAGAAGACAAAATCTCCGCTGGTCAAACCTCGGCTATGAGCTTCAATCAGTAAATTGCGCACCACCGTTCCATGTGCTGAGATCACTACAACTACAAAAATAAATGATACATAAAAAATATTAAGTTCACAAATATAGTTTTTTTCACGTAACTTATGATTTTGAAAGTTCAAAGCTACAAGTTTCTTTTTTTTAATCAAGACCCTAAAATTTTTATCTAATTCTACCTATCTAAAAGTTTTTTTCTTAAATTGACACTTAAAAAAAAAAAAAAAGATAACTCTGAAACTTCATAGTCAGATTTCTTTTTAATCATCAGACTAAAACTTCATAATAGCTACGAGTTTTTCTTAAATTATGGCTTTAAAAGTACAAAGCTATAACTTTATTCTTAAATCATCAACCTAAAAATTAATAGCAAGAATTTTATTTTAAAAGAATGGCTCTAAATGTTCACAGCTTAATTGTGACTTTAAAAGTTTATAGTTACTAGTTTCTTTTTAATTCAGGGCTATGAAAGTTCATAGCTACTGTATGACTTTATTCTTTAATTCTGACTTTAAAAGTTCATAGCGTCTTTTTTTTTATTGTAACTCCTAAGATACATAGCTACAAGTTTCTTCTTAAATAATCAGTCAAAAAGTTCATAGCTTTGGCTTTCTTCTTACATCATAAGCCTACAGGTTAACAGCTACCAGTTTATTTTTAAATTCTGGTTCTATGTGAAGATAGCTAAAAGTTTTTTTAACGTGCAATGTCTAAAAGTTAATAAATATAGCTTTCTGTTTAAATCAAGGTCCTAAATGTTCACAGCTATGAGTTTCTTTCTGAAAAATCCACAGCTAAAGATTTTCTTCAATTGTAAATCTAAAAATGAAATCTTCTAATTTCTTCTCTAAATTGAGGACTTAAAAGTTTATAATAGGCACAAGTTTCTTCTTAAATTGTGGCTCTAAAAATACATAGCCCTTACTTTCTTCTTAAACCCTCAATCTAAACATTATTAGCTTATTAATTAATTTATTTTAAAATATAGCTTATAACTACAAGTTAAAAGTTTATAACTATAATTTTTATTTTTTCAAAAATAATGATGTAAAAAGCTTATAGCTACAAGCTTCTTTTTATAACATGGCCCTAAGAGTTCATACTGCTGCTATGACTTTCTTCTTTAGTTGTAACTTTAAATGTGCATACCTACTAGTTTGTTCTTAATTCATCACTGTAAAGGTTCATAGTTCTGAGTTTGTTTTAACTTTATCATCCTAAAAATTAATAGCTACAAGTTTGCTCTTAAATTGTGGCTTTAAAACTTCTTAGCTATGACTTTTGTTTTGTTTTCTAAGATATGGGACTGATTATTTGTAGCTTTTGTATGACTTTTGTGATACAGAAATAAAACTAAACTAAACAACATTGAGATGAAACCTAAATCAGCAAACTAAAATTTACATTAATTTCTGTAATTTAGTAAATAAAACCACAAAGCTCCAGTTTCACTTACTGCGAGACGAGCTGGAGATCTCAGTCAGAACTTTTGACTGCTGGTCAGTGGAATTATGGGTAAGAGGGTCATCAATTTCCAGATATTTCGCTACTGTGATGTTATTTTGCTCTGCTTGGTACCTTTTAGAAAATAAATAAAAAAAATAAAAGCAGAGTCAGCATGAAAGATATCACGTGAAGCATTAAAAAAGATAACAAGTGTAGTATTTATATTTTAATATGTATATAATTCATAACAATTTTTTTCCTAAATGTCTATATAAAATAACGAAAAATTATTAGGTAAGTAAAAAAGTGAAAATTAATATATAAATCCAGTGAATACTGTTAGCTCAGCTTTTTCTGTTTAGCTTAGTATGTAGATTATATTTCAAATTTTATTCAGATTTATTGAATCAGAGCAGCATTCATAGTATTCAAGTTTTATTCAAACACTAACTGCACTACGTTTGTAGCATAAAGTTCGACCGCACTTACCGAATCCCCTCAGCTGGAGTGTTCCACATGAGTTCTCTGTTAGAAACAATGCTAATCCGCTGCCATCCGAACTGCTTACAGATCTCCACGAGGAAGGTTCCCAACTTAGTGAAAGGCCCAAAGACTCGTGTCAGAGTTGGGAACGCCTGCGCTCAAATCACACACGAGAGAAAAGAAAACACACTAGCATGAGACAAACTAGCATACTTTATACGTATATTATAAAAACTACAAACGGGACCCTGTAAAAATTCTACACATTAACACTAAGAGTTATTTTTGTTGTTGTCTGTGTATAATATTTACTGTACCTTTTTATCTAAAAACTGCTGATCTGCACAAACCGGACTGACCATAGCAATGTTCCAGTATGCTGCTAGCTTAGCCGTCACTGCACAAACCTGAACCCAGGCAGAATAAAGGGAACGACTAAAGCACCATTGAGATTAGTGTCAAACAACTACTTTGTAGCAGAGTTACTGTAAGCTTCACGTACATTTGAGCAGCAGGGGCCGATGAACGCGCTGTAATTGTGTTTGTGCTGCAGATCGACGATCCTCCCCGGACCAACCACATCATTACACTCATCGTCCACATACTGAAAGTCAAGCTGGTGACCTAAAGACCTCATCCAGTTAACTCTCAGACCATCACAAATGCTTAAAAATTCATCAATCATTAGTATAATCAGTTGTAGTAAAGTCCTACTGCATGTAGACACTTCAGGACTGATTAGCACAAGAGCAGACCTGGCAGGATCTCCGGGCTGTTGTTCACCGCGTCGATGGCGATGAGAGCTGCAGCGCCGATGCGGCCCACGCTGAAAGGTGCAGAGGTGTTGGGCATGGCCAGGAGGAGGGTGAACCTGGTACTCAGACACAGCGCCGCCATCACTAACACCAGCAGGACTGACAGGACTGCTTTAATGTGGTCTGAGGAACAACAGAACAAGATTGGCCTTTACGAAGGAAAGACAGAGAGAAAAAACTTGTACCTTGTCTGAAATATGGTTCAAGGTTCAAGATAACTTTATTATCACGAGAGAGGGGGGGATGGGGGCAATTTGGTTCACATCCAGCAGCAACATACAGGAAAGACATGTCAGACAAATACAGGACTAACAAATTTAAACGCAATTTAATATAATTAGAACTTGCCATTTACCAGGATAAATCTGTTAAAACCTGTAGAGTTTGAAGTATGTAGTGTGTGTGTAGTAAAAAATGTTGTGACCATGTAAAGGCTGTTACATGTATGCAGTACATTAAGTCACTAATAATTATACTAATACTAATAATGCTAATACTAATAATATTAAAAATGCTAATAATAATAATACTAATACTTTACAAAAACTTTACATTGAACATACAAAGTAAAAAGCTAATATCAATTAATAGCAATTGATATAGAATTGAGAACAAAATCAATTAAGAATGTAACAATTTAATTAACAATTTAAATCCACAAAATAAAATAAAATAAAATGAAATAAAATGGGTCAATCACTAGATCGATATGTAGAAGTCTAAAAACTAATATAAGTAATTAAATAAGTAAAAAAAATAAATATATGTAAGTTAAATATAGTTTTTGTCTGTACATTGGTCAGAACTCGCTGACGTTTTTTACATTGGAGGACGTGAAACCAGTCCCCGAATAACTTTCTGTCTGTATGTCTGTACGTCTGTCCAGTCAGATTGTGTCACAGAATCACGCAAATTCGACTTAACAGAATTTAATGGAACTTTGCCAGTCCTTAGGTATATGTCTGAGGATAAATCTGCACCATAAAGGAAATGTTGAGTAGAAATGAAGTTATGAGCACTTTTGTGCCAGATTACGTCACAACAGCCAGCGCTTTTCTGGAATAATATATCGCTTTTTCCTTTGAGATGGCCGTGCCTATACGCATCACTCAACAGACCCAATCAACGCAATCGTTTACCATAAATACACAGAGTATGCAGAAGACACAGAAACTACCGTAATGCACCTTTAAGCCTCCCAAATCCTCACGAATGCCTGACACAGCATGACTTTGTCAAAAAAAAGGGAAGTAAACTATGAAAACTGAAATTTCAAAGAGCAATGGACAGATCAATGTATGTTTATTCTTCCTGCAGGAAGTTTAAAACCAGTTTGTCTCATATGTTTCAATACCGTGGGGTTAATAACAAGCAGTAATGTGAATCGCCACCATGAGATAAAACACGGGTCGTTAGAGCAAACACATCCGCAGCAGTCTGAGGTGAGGGCGTGTAAAATACCTGAACTGAGAGCCTGGTGTTATGCGCTAAAATCAAGATGTTGAGTAAAAGTGATTTTACAGTCATGTGCCTGATTTAATAAATAAACAGATTAGTTATTAAGTTTAAAAATTAAGTTTACAATTTAATAATTAAACACTTTGGCTGACGACGAAAGAAGGACAACTTAGTGTAAACAAGGCGTAAGATGCTCAAACTTACAGAATGTGATTTCTTTGTATTAATAAGTTAGACAGAGAGTTCTGCTGTACAGAAAGACACACAGACAGACATGTACGTGGGCTTCAACCTGAAATAATAATAATAATATCACGGATTACATTAAAGATCAGCAGATTATTTTTAGCTTTAATCTTTGAACTCTTTCTACAAACTCTTTAACCGTCAACAGTCGCTAGTAAAATAGACACTAAAGCTGATATGCTAACTTAAAAAGATGAATCTTGGCAACTGCTTTAAACTCAGAGCCGAATGCACATCTTAAAAAAAAAAAAAGATTAAAAACAGAAATCGTTTTTTATTCTCACAACAAAAAAGAAAATCTTGTTTTTTTACAGCTACACAAATGATGATATGAAAATTACTAATATTCTAGTTCCATCCATCATTCAGATTTACACAAAGATTTGTAAGGAAGCATGAAGTCAAATTGAATCCAATCAATGTGTGTGTGTGTGTGTGTGTGTGGGTGTGTGTGTGGTTTGTGATTAGCCTATTATATTAGCATGCTTGATTATTAAATTCACATGGGGATAATCTTGTTGTACCCCTGTAGTCACTGCCGCCACCCACCCCTTCCCTTAGCACATCCCATCATTTACACCGCCTGATCTCTATAGCCTGAATAAATACAATATTACTATTTTATATATATATATATATATATATATATATATAGAGAGAGAGAGAGAGAGAGAGAGAGAGAGAGAGAGAGAGAAAGAGACAGAGAACATCAACGTATACAAGGATTGTTTCTCAGATACATACAAAGCATAAATACCGAAATTTCTATCCAGTATGGAATGAGTCCGTAATCCTCAAAAGCAAAGTAAATTTGTTTACTTACTCTTCATGCCCTGGGGGAAGAAAAGAACACAGTAGATGCCAGAAGAAAAAAAGTATTTTTTATGAATATTTACATCCAGCAAAGAATCGAGATGAGAATCCAAAGCGACTGCGAGCTCCAGTCAGGTCCGAGTTGCATCACAGTGTTTGACGTTGTCCTTCTTAGCAACCAGGACGTCCAGGAAAACAAGTGATGCAGTCCATGGGAACTCACGAGACAGAGAGAAAACACTTGTTTGTGTTTACCCTGACGATATCACTTCCTGTTTTCACACGAGAGCTCATGGACTTTATCTCAGTTTCATTATTGAATTAATCTGTCGTTAGTGCACTCCGCGCGGCACTCCTCCTCCCTGAAACGCATTCAGCATGTTTATATGGAGATGCTGTTTTTAGCACCATTCATTGGTCGGTGTTGTATTTTTATTTAGTTGAAGTTTAGTAGGCTACACGGTGGTGTAGAGGTTAGCACTGTTGCCTTGCACCTCTAGGGTCTGGGTTCGATTCCTGGCCAGGCTCGAATCCCATCTCTGTGTGCATGGAGTTTGCATGTTCTCCCCGTGCTTGGTGGGATTCCTCCAGGTTCTTCGGTTTCCTCCCACAGTCCAAAGATATGCAGGTTGAGAATTGGTGTTCTCAAATTGCCCGTAGTGTGTGAATGAATGTGTGTGTGTGTGTTTGTGTACCGTATGTGTGTGTCCCCTGCGATGGATTGGCACCCTGTCCAGAGTGTACCCTGCCTCGTGCCCTAAGTCTCCTGGGATAGGCTCCAGGCTCCCCGCGACCCTGAATACAGGATAATGCGGTAATGACGACGACGATGAGTGAGTGAGTGAATTTTAGTAATTTTTGTGTGTCTCTTATGTTAGAAGGCCTCACTTTTATTGCAAACACTGTTAAAATTTATTAACTCACTTATAAATGACACTGTTCATCATCATCTGTGAAAAAGCCACGGATCAGCAAAACAATGGATTTGCATTGTAAAAGGACAATTGTCCAAAGATTTGCAGATTAGGCTAATTGGCGTTCCCAAATTGCCCCATAGTGTATGAATGAGTTGGTACAGTATGGGTGTGCCATGCGATGGATTGGCACCCTGCCCTGGGTGTACCCGCATTGTGTCCTGGGTCTCCAGGCCCCCGCAACCCTGTATACAAGATATATAGGGGTATAGACGGTGAGTGAGTGAGTGAGTGAATAAAATATACTTGTAGGAGTATTGAGTTCAAGGCAAAATAATTATATTAACTGCTGTTCCTTTTAAATGTAAAAAAAAAAAAAAACATTTTAGATTCATTCATTCATTCATTCATCTTCTATACCGCTTCATCCTCTATTCAGGGTCGCGGGGGCCTGGAGCCTATCCCAGGAGGCTCAGGGCACGAGGCAGGGTACACCCTGGACAGGGTGCCAATCCATCGCAGAACATTTTAGATTGATATTTTAAATTTAAAAATTTCTTTGTCTGAATTTGAAAAAAACATTTCAATAATATAGGTGTAGTGTGCAAAATAATTTTTACTTTTCTAATTTGACAAATGCCAACTTTTGAGAATGTTTTTTTTTTTTTTACTTTTTCTTCAAATTTGGTCATTTCAAGCACATATGTAAGCACTGTATGGTGCGTACAGTGGAACTTTGGATTGCGAGATAGCGTGCTTGTATATCAAAGCACTTCTATATCAAAGTGAAATTCCCCCATAAGAAATAATGAAAACTCACAACCTGAAAATATTCATATAAAAATAATTTTGGTTGGTTAATTGATTGATTGATTGATTGATTGATTGGTAAGTTGGTTGGTTGGTTGGTTGGTTGATGGGTTGGTTGGTTTGTTGATTAATTGATTGATTGGTTGGTTTTTTGATTGATTGATTAATTGATTGATTGATTTATTGATTGACTGCCACAGGAAAATGATCAGGCTGTGCTGAGCGCTGGGTAATTTAGACTGAGATGTTGGAGGAGTAAAAAGGCATTGCTATAAATGACTGACAGGAAGTCCATCCAAAATAAACAAGCATTCTGGACCAAAGCACAGTTTTCTCATCCATGTAATTGCTCATGCCATGGCTTAAACTTTCTTTTTTAATCATTTTCTACATATTTTTGTACTAGTAATTAATAATAATGAATCATTATAAAGTCATATAGTCAGATATTATTGTGTAATTACGGTCTGTTTCTTGACTGAATCCAGAAATAAAAACGAAACGAAAAAAATCATATTTTCCAGAGGCTATAAATGGACACCGTTTAAGTTATAAATCGGGCACTGGCGGATCGTGGGAACGTGCACTGATGTCTGTCTGTATCCAGGCCGGTGATCTGGAAGACGCTACTTGATTTTGTCAACTCAGACAGAGACAGTGAAACGTCTGTTCTGGCAAAAGCATGCTGTGTGTTTACACGAGAGGTCAGATTCAGGAGTGCTGTAGGAGAGGTTTATCTTTATCTGAGTAGTGTTTCACTGCACATACGGCATGAGAAATAAGCCCAAGGTCAACATTTGATACACAAACAGTAAAAACAAGCGTTTTATCATCAGCACACAAACAGACTGCGACAACAGGACTGATCTGCTCTTATAGAAAAAAAAAACCCTGCATGAACTAAATCAAAAATACATTAGAAACTGAGAATGAGCAAATAACTATTAAATAAAAGTGGACACTGAACAGACATACTGAGCCGCTATTGATCAACTCGCAGTTATTGATAAAGTCTGCTTTCACTTGTAATCATTTGTCGTTTATCTCATTCAGTGTAAAGAGTAGTGTGTTTTCAGGAACAGGAAAAATTCACTTATCGGCAGAATTTTATGAAATTTGTTTTATTCATTTGGGGCGGCACAGTGGCATAGTGGTTAACCTGTTGCCTTGTACCTCCAGGGTCCAGGTTCGATTCCTGGCCAGGTTTGATTCCCACCTGTGTGCATGGAGTTTGCATGTTCTCCCCGTGCTTGGTGGGTTTCCTCCGGGTACTCTGGTTTCCTCCCACAGTCCAAAGACATGCAGATTAGACTAACTGCCGTTCCCCAAAATTGCCTGAAGTGTGTGTGTGTGTGTGTGTGTGTGTGTGTGTGTGCCCTGTGATACAGTATATTGGCACCCCGTCCAGGGTGTCCTCATTCCCTAAGTCTTCTGAGATAGGCTCCAGGCCCCCCATGACCCTGTATACAGGATAAAGTGGTAACGTGGTATAGACGATGAGTGAGTGAGTGAGTGAGTGAATTTATTTGTAATTTATATACAGTATGTTTGCATCCGATGGAAAATGCTGCAGATCCTGTATGATCCTACAGGTGGTGCTCTAAACTATTCACACAATTTCTTGCAAAATTTAAATTCTTAAGGAGAAAATTCATAAAGGAAAGGCATTTACATGCCCAAGGTTCCTCTGCATTAATCGCTGAGCAAGTAAAATGTGTTTAAAAAATAAGAGATTTAATTTTATTCTTCTTCGAAGAAACAAATAAAGTGAGATGAGACTCTTCTTTAAAGTGTTGAGATTCTTTTTTAAACTCATTATATTAAAATTCTTTATTTTTAGTCATCTAATAAAAATGAATTAAATGTTTAACATTTAGTGGCTTAAGTTGTATTTATTTATGTATTTATTTATTTAGTTAGTTAGTTAGTTAGTTAGTTAGTTAGTTAGTTATGCAGGTAGGTAGGACCTTATGATCATAATTTTCAAAATCTTTTGGAATTACTATAATTACAAAACTGAGAAACCTCACAAGCAAAAAAAAATAATAATAAATAATAAATATATAAATATAAATTATATATAAAATCTTAATAAAAAAAAAATCTAAATATAAAAAAACTTTTTTTTGATTTTGTTTGTTTTTTCAAGATAAAATATTAAAAGTACTTGATCAGCACATTTCGAGATGGCTTAGGTAATTAAACTCTTCTTAAAACTAATATGCAGCACTGTTTCTGTTGTCATTTCCCTCTCCAGCCACCAGAAGGCGCTGTCCATCAATCAAGCCATGTGGAGCTGAGATTAAGTTCAAGTTATAAACAAAAAGCTAATAATGATATTACTAATAATAAATAGTCGTTTGTATGTGTCACATGAATAAACACTTTATTCTTTGTCACTGTGGTTCGTTTTAAAGGACACCATTAAATACAGAAGGCACTTTACAAAAAGTTAAATTACAGATGTGTTATAAACATATAACTTAATGATTAAAAAATAAAACAAGCAAACAAACAAAAAAGATCAGAGAAAAATAAAAACCGAAGGCTGTCTGTGACCTCGGCAGCCGCGTACAGTACGTCTCAGTAATATCTAAATATCTGTAAATCTAAGTACAGTATAAACAAGTTATTAGTATAATGCCCCTACTGTTTATTTATTTATTTATTCATAATACACGTTTAGTCATTTAGAATAGAGAAATCATTCAAACATAGATGATTTGTGTCACGAGTTAGTGGTTTGATTCGTTTCTTTCAGGCTTTTGTGGTTTCTGCATTGAGGACGTCGTGGTAGAGCTCGAGGAGACGGTTCGCCTCTCTCTGACCAGACAGCAAAGCACCATGGGTAGTGGAATAGTATTTCCTGTGTGTGGCCTCGCCGGCAAACAGCACCTGCAACGGCTGTTACAGAGAAAAAAACAAACAAACAAACACAGGGTTAATGCGAACTCAAGCATGATATCGTACGCGAGTCGGACTTGTGGCCGCGGTACTGTCAATCTGTACGGAGCAATTAACATTTAAGCATGGTATTAAAGGGATTAACTTCAATTAGATGTTTCCAACAAAGATATTCTGCTCTGTAATGTTAGTGTTTCAACGGCTCTCGTTGAGGAACCGTCCGATCCGAACAACAACTTTGCCGCAGGTTTTTCCCCAGATGGCCTTCCTGATGCATTTTATCCAGGCTTGGGTTTGGGCACCATGTGGGAATCGAACCCAGACCTTTCCACATGGCAACCTACCACGGAGCCACCCTATTTCAGGGGGCGGAGCTATCATACTTGCGATGTTCGGACCTATCCGAGCCTGATACACTAATTATTTCTGAGTGACGGTGCAATAACTTGAAACTTTTTATGTTTTTTCATATACAAAAACTCAGCTTCATGTTAGTTCCCAAGATTGTGGTTGCTATGGTAACACTACAATAGCGTTCAGCTGTTTGTTAAATATATCGCTAAGATATAGCATGATCGAAGCGGTGAGTTTGTTCCATCGTGCGGCTGAGGTTCAGTCCCTCACGTCAGTGTTGCGTTTGCTCGAGCAGAAAATGTTATGGCCGAACTGCAGCGGTTATTTTCAGCAGCGGAGGAACCGATTTCTGTCTGAACCTCTCATTTTCCCGGAGGCGCAGGCTGTTCTTTCAAACGTGCAATTGCCCGGTAGCGCTCGAGCTCATGTGCGCGAGAAAAAAAATTAAATAAAAAAACGAGAGCGAGATGTGCTTTAACGCAGGTCACCGCCTGAACACTCCTTTCTGCAACTGCGGAATGCCAGGAGTGAAAAATGGGCTGTGCAGGATAGTTAAATGAGGTTTAACGTGCATGGGGGATGTTCATTCTCATCGTTATGCAGCTCAAAGAGAAACTGGAAGGGATGTTTATGCAGGAAAAACGCTAACATGCAACTGATAGGAGCAGTGTTTGGTGGCGTGAATGTCATCTTTAATTGCTGAACGAATATTTAATACCCAATGGTCATAATTTATTTATAAACAACAGTTCAAAAAATCCGTTTATTTTCGCATCCAACAACAGGTAAGAGTTAATACTTGCCGCTCTGTTTTGAAGCAACTTTCAGCATTCTTTCAAACAACAGAATAATTTCTTAGCATTTTTCTATGCGGAGGCAGAGGTCTTCCCGTGACTCACCGGAGCCTTGGAGCTCTTGGTGTAGGGCAGGGGTTCGGTCAGTCGCTCGACGTCTCCCCCGCTGGATCCCACACGGGTGAACGAGTACGAGCCCCTGATGTAGGGGTTACTGCCCCACGACGAGCGCAGGATCCGCCGTGGCTTTGGAATGTTCTGGTTCCCTGCGAGGAGCAACAAAGGAAGAGTTCACACAAAACTATTTGTTTTTTTATCAGCTGATCATGCTAAAGGCTTCACCGAACGAGAGCGAGACAGTTAAGTTATGTAAAGGTTGCTATGGCGATCTGGCGGGAAGGCGCTTCGGTTTGACCAGACGCCAGGACAGGAGCGAGGAAAGAACCACATCGCTCAGGAACGGACAGAAGGGGGATCTCAGAACGGTGTCACATGGGGTGTGTGTGTGTGTATTGATTTATTTATGGTAACTCTGTATTGGCGAGGTATTGACTTTAAACAATTACTTGATTTTCAAGTTTGAGAAATGCTGTCTGCTTTGGAAGTCACCTGACGAGTCATTAAAGCGACTCCACGCCTATACGGGGCGTTTCTGAACATCGAGTCCCGACAGCTAGACTTCTATTTCCGCTAGTAAACACAGCAGCTTGTGAAGGTGATTACGTAATGCACACACACTCACACACACCCAGGTAAACAGGACCACTGGAGTAGCGCTGAATGAACTCGCTATTCTCTGGTGACTCACCAGGCAGAAATGGTGCGTAATGATAAACAAAGCATGACCAGAGCGAACTGGGTGGAAATGCTCTGCGATGAGTCAGGATGGGATTTCAGGATAATGAGTAATCGGGGGTAATTGCACCCTGTGGCGTGTCCGCGTCCTGTTAGAACCTGAAGACGTGTATCCGTGTAAGTCAGCGTAATTTGCAACTTCTAGTTAATTTTCCGTCTTTACTTTACACTTGAACGTCCAATAACAGAATTGTTGAATCCCTTCCCTTATTACCTGTGAACTTGCGGAGCAGCTCGGTGCACATCTCCGCCACGGTTTCGTCATCACAACGCTCCATGAGCAGCGCCTCGTCTCCGCAGATCCACCCGCTCAGCATGTGGCCGTAGCGCTCGGGCGGGTAAAGCACGTCGAAGCTGCAGATTTTCCGATACCAGAGCTCTTCCGGGTAAGCCAGGCTCTCCAGGTGTGCCTCGTCCTCCCAAACGAACTGGATGCTGTTGCACTCGGGGCTCCAGAAGGGCTCCGAGAACTCCAGGAAGATCTTATCCGTGGTGCTGATGCCCAGCTTCTGGATGGACAGGGCCTTGTCCAGGGGCAGGCTCGGAGAGAAGAGCGCCTCGTGGGATTTCTTCAAGACGCCCAGCGAGGCCGTGACGATCACGTGATCGGCGAGGAAACACTCGCCGTCCTCGCACTCTACGCGCACCGGAGCCAGCCCGGGTCGCTGATCTTGGTTGTGGTCGGCTCGGTCGGCGTCGCCCTCGGCGTCCTGAGCGCTGTAGTTCCAGTGGATGCGGCGGACGGGTTTCCCGAGGTGCAGCACGCGGCTCGGAATGTCCTGAGCCAGCAGCTCCACCACTTTGATGAAGCCGCCGGGGATGACGTGGTGAGCGCCGGGGATCTCCGTCCACTCTCCGAACTCACTCAGGGACACTTCGTCCATGCTGGCGGAGCTGCTCTCACAGCTTTCCACCTGAAACCACAACAACACGTTAACACTGTTTCCATAGTAACAGCTCGTTGTACGCCAGATGCTTGATTAATAATGACCAGGTCAAAAAAATTTTAAATAGCAAAGTAAGGAATGCTTATGTAACACTTATGGAGGGAGGTAAAACTTTATACAAAGGCGTTCGAGTCAAAGTGGGACTTTTTGATTGTGCAGAATGACAGAACTCCATTACTCCTCTATATAATCCCCGGCTACACTAATACACTTATCCCAGGGTTTCACTGGTGCTCGGACACCATCAGGGCAGAAACGCCGGAGCTATTCATCACAAGTCCCGGTTTGACTTGAACGCCCTTCAGCGTTATTGTAACATTAGTGAGAATTTGTAGAGTGAACAGAGATGATGTTAATAAAAGCTGGGGTATGTTGTATAATAATATTGCCACATGGACAGATTTGGATTGCGACTGGTGAAGCTGGACTCGGTTCAGCTCCACATGGGCGGATGTGATGTCATAAGAGTACAGATTGCTCTCTTGTGGCTTTTATTTGTGTGTGTGTGTGTGTAAAATCACTGGTGGAGTCATTTCCCGTTTCTGTTCCCTTATTTATGATTCCACTTTGCTGTAAACCTGTAAGGACGCAATGCGCTGTGAGGACACAGGGGTGAGAAATGTTTAGGGTGAGGTGTACTGTTACTGAGACCCAGAACAAAGTCATTTTAATAGCTCTAAAGACAGACAGATAGACAGACAGTCAGACAGACAGATAGAGAGGGTGTGTGTTTTTGTGTGAGAGAGAGAGAGAGAGAGAGAGAGAGAGAGTGCCCTAAGCGTAACTGCCGATAGAAGGTCATAGTATTTTTTCTGCACATGTACACATGCCTTATCCAGTCTAAACCAGTTCAGACCACATTATGCATTCAGAGTGAGAAGGAAATATGCAGGTCAGAGGTCCGCTCTGATTGGCTGTGTTAGTCAGAGACTGCTATAGTTTAAGGAAGGCGGTGTGGATGAGTGATCAGGTGAGAGAGGAACAGAAAGCGGACGTCGATCTTCATGCCACCTTGAGGTACTGCTGCAGCATGGACAGCTTCAGCTTCTTGGTGTTGTCAGCGTCATCGGGGTCCATCGTGATCTTTTTGCGCAGCAGGTCGCGCGTGAAGATCCCCACGCTGTTCTTCGTCTCGGCACCCACTGGCTTCCCGTTCTGGAAAAACTCCTGAGTCAGCTCGTAGACCTGAGAGAGAGAGAGAGAGAGAGAGAGAGAGAGAGAGAAAAGAAAGGAATTATAAACAAAGGAACAAAGATGAAAATTAGGACAGACAGACAGACAGACAAAAAAGATTATAGCATGATGGATGAGTATGGCGGAAGAATAAAAGGAAGAAAGCGAAAATGATTTAGAGTGGCAGGGAGAGAAGATGAAGGGAAAGACAGACAACAAGTAAATAGGGATAAACAAGGAGTAACAAAAGAGAAAACATGAAGGATGATGGAGAGAACAAATATAGAATAAAAAGAAAGAAAGGAAGGAGTAATGGTAGAAAAAAAAGGAAAAAAGAAAGAAAGGGAAAAGAACAGAGAGAGAGAGAGATAGGAAAGAAACAAAAAGCCAAAGGTCAAAAAGAAAGAACAGAGAGAAAGAGAGAGAGAGAGATAAGATAACGGTTAGGACGGTGTTTGTGACATCATCGAGATTCAGTCCGAATCACGCGCGTCCTTGGGGTCGCTAGCTGTGCGGATGGAATGCATTAACTCACAGCGGTTTGTCTAGGCAGAACTTTCCCGTAAGGAAAAGTTGCTGAATTTAAATAAACGCCTGAGCCGAGACACACGCCAGAGAGAGAGAGGGGGAACTGAAAGAGGAGATACTGTAGGGGTCAGGAGAGGTTTAGTGCCTCAGACAGTGAACTTTACTCATTAGCGCTGATCACGCTCTTCTGAAGCCGGCAGGAAAGCGCTTCTCACGTAAGTCGCGAGACTGACTGAGAAATCTGCTGAGTAAAGGAGCGACCCGTCCCACAACACACTCAGGACTCGCTAAAGCTCGCAACACTGATCTGTGAAGCTGATTACTCACACACAAAACCCACAACCCACAAACAACATCTGTCAAACAAAAACATCTGGGTTGTCAGCACACTGTGTATCTCCAGACACGCCTTACAGCGAGCAGCAACTTCCTGTGGTTGTGTACTCCCTGTCTATCGCTCTCTCACACACGCACCAAGAGTACCATTATGTTGCAACCTGCCATCGGAGATTGTCTGAATATTTATTTCACCAACAATTCGTTCACTGTAGACGACCTGCCAAAACACACTAACACAGGGTTTCCCAAGAATTCCTCAATTTGCCTCTTTTTTCTACACCATAACTTGGACTCCATGGCCTGGTACTCTCGACTTCAATTTGACTTGTAGAAGTCAGAACGCTGAACTTGGACTTTGGGCGCCATGTAACGGGACCTTGGACCCGATGGATCAGGATTCTGACTCCAGTCACAGCTTAAGACTTTTGACAACCTGCAGCCCGGAGTTTCTGACTCGAATCAAATTCTACAACACTGGACTCTAGACTTGAGTCAGACTTTGCAGCTTTTGAAACTTTTTTTGAATCGAGGCAGACCCTGTTCTTGGGCCTCAAGTCAGACTCTACACCTTTGTATTCTTCACTCGAGTCAGATTCTACAACATTAGACGCGACTCGAGTCAGACTCTGCAGTTTGGGCTTCGACTCTACATTCTTTCCTCCCACAGTACTAAGACATGCAGATTGGTGTTCCCAAATTGCCCGTAGTGTGTGAATGACTGTGTATTTGTGTGCCCTGCGGTGGATTGGCACCCTGTCCAGGTTGTACCCTACCTTGTGCCCTAAGTCTCCTTGGAAGGGCAGGATAAAGCGGTATAGATGATGATGAGGATTTCTCACAACCAGCAAGCGCTTCAGTGGACTACATGGGACGATGAACTGCACGGGATTATAAACAGAAAAACACAAAAATACGACTACTCGTGTATGGAAGTTGAAGAAACCGACCACTGAGCCCTCGTACCTCGTTGTACAAGTCACTGAACTCCTCCACCAGATCCTTGGGGATACGCTTGCCACTGTTGGTCTGGTAGTGGGCCACACCATTCTTGGCATACAGGCTGATGCGGCCCACACTGCGCTCGTCCTCCGTGGTGTGCTCCAGGAGCCCATTATCCTCAGCCATGTGGTAGATGGGGTTCCCGTTAGCGCCATGGATCCAGGTGGCTCCTAATTCCAAAGTAGCTTTACCTGCGCAAGTGAAAAATTCAATAAAAAGGGTTACACAAAAGACAGTGTCGAATGACTTTCTCGAGGTAACACTGAGGATTTTTATGAAAGCAAGCTGTGTATGAAGGGTCAATACAACGCCTCACCGAAGTGAACACTTTGCACTCGGCCTCCGATGCAGTCCAAGGCCTCTAGCACCGTGACATTGGTGAAGCCGTTCTCCAAGAGGGTTTGCGTGGCTGCCAGGCCGGCCAAGCCCGCACCGATTACTACTATTCGCGGTTGGTGATGCCTGCGTAAGCCGCTACGGAGAGGATCATCTGTGCTGTCTGAAGATATTTCACAACTTTGCATGCCGTCCAAGCTCCTCTTCGAAATGACCTGCAGGGTGGAAAGGGTGGTATAATGCTTCAGAACAGATCTGATTCCTGTAATATTCTTTTAGTTGAAAGCATGGGAGTCAAAAAGAGTAAAAGCAGAGGCGAACTTTCAAACATTTCCACTAGGCCTAAGACGTCTGTGTAATTTAGCAAATGTGGAGATGTTCAAGTGATGTCCTGCTGACTTTCTCATTTAGAAAACTGCAAGTCCCTGTTTATTCAAATGAAAAGCTCTTCACGTATAAACACAGAGCCCTGAATGAGGCAAGAGGCACCTGACAGAAGGCAGGCAGAGGAACGGGGATTTCGGAAGCCGAGAAAAAAGAGCAGAGCTTCTAATTGTGTTATTGCAGGGGTCGCTTTGAAGGGTGCTATTACGTGATAGACTAAACAGAGCTCTGGGAATAAACTTCCCTTTCATTAGGAGTCTGTGTAAGTTTAAACCTGTCCTTCAAACATTGCAGACGGGGTGATGCATGGACCCAAAGGTACTCCATTAAGGCACACAGACCCCTGAGACAACTCTAGGAACATGTCGTTACAAGACGAAATAAGCCAGCAGGCAGCCAAGAGTAGTATAAAGGCCTGGGGGACTAAAGCAGCACCGACTCCAGAGCCAGCACAGAAAACGAGGAATAATCACAGGCTGAACACTGGGTATGTTGTAGTTAACATTAAAGGAATTTCATGTCTATATGTTATTGAAGACCAGTTTTTTTTGTTACGAGGAAAACAGTTGCACATGGGAATTGGCGTAAGGGTCAACCTGGTTTAAAAGAAACTGGGGTATTTTTCCTCTGCAAGGCATTCTGTTACAGGGAATGACTTACAAAACAAATGAATCCCAGCAGCACTTGAAAAGCCGTGTCAGCGATCTAACCTTCCCAATGAGAACCAGACGTGACACAGAGGGAACCTATGCACGACATCCGGGTCGCGTGCAGTTCCTGTGCAGACGCTGCGCACGACAAATAGTCCGAGTGAACTTGAACTGTTCAGAGACCGATGAGGATGTGGTTTAAAGTTCAGCGATACAGAACCGGCTGTTAGGGTATTTCACATCGTGCAGACGGAGAAGAAACAAAAAATAAAACGACAGCAATAAAAAGAACAACTTTAAGCAAATGATGAAACCTCGCTTGCTGTCGCACTTCCTGTACGTACTGGCGTTATGAAACCGTAGCACAGGACTCGAAGCTGACTGAATCACAATCGAGAGATTCAGTGTTCAGTATTTGTCTATTTATTCAAGCAGTAAAGTTCAAAAAGGTTAATATAGCGTATATATAATGTATTGTAGTAACACAGTCATAACATCAGTAGTATGTAAAAGCTACATGAGGACAAAATCTTTTCTTTTTTTTTGCATGCATGAATTGTGAAACGTCATCTGATCATTTATAACATCGAATCGATCAAATCCGTTAGTTTAATATTGAATAATTTCATCCTCCTTGTAACATCTACGAGAGTTCCAATTCCACCAATGAGGAGGCGGAGTCGTACAAAAGTGTCGTCTAGACTCACAGTGACGTTCATGTTTATACATCAGCTAGTTTGAGAAACTTGATTAAACAAGTAGATACAAGATACGAGGGAAAAAATCGGTTTGAAGTTGGAGTCTAAAAACAAGTACTTTTTTATTTATATACTGTATGTCTGCATTCGAGGTGGTAAAATGTTGCAGTTCCTCTATAATCCTACAGGTGGCGTGCACAAAATTATTCACACATTGACAGTCAGGACTCAAGTCCTCAAGTGGTACGAGCAAATAAAACAAAATCTAAAAAACTACTTCTATCAAATCACAATATTTATAAGATTGTGATACTTTTGGAATCGGCACGGATGGATCGTGATAATATCGTATCGGGAGGTCCCTGGTGATTCCCATCCCTAGTATACACTGACTCCTGAAACTCCCTTTTTGCCATAATATAAAACTCATCCTACGCACACATCCATGTAAAGACTAAAAACCAAACATGACTCGACAAGGACGTACTTCTGAAACTAGTGCACCACATCAGATGATCTGGAGTCAGCACTTCATCGCGCGGTCTTTATCTCAAGTCCAGCGTGGGCAAACACTGATCCTGCGCGCTGATGTCAGCACGGTATCCCTGTGACTGGAAAACAACCACGACGCATGCCTCTGTTCATGGATAGAGATTAAAGAGGCAGCTGGTCGACAGAGGGAGGAGCGCACGTGCGACGAGGGCTTCATCACGACCTAGAAACGCCAACCTACATCCTACATAGAGTGTTTATCTTTCCAGAGGCTATCTCTCATGGACTTTCCACCTCACTCCAAGGCACTTCCAAGAAAAGCTTTCTTGACTATGACAAATAAAGCCCATTTCTTTGCTTGTTTTGAGTCCCTGGTCCATCAGGTTTTTTCTATTTTGATTGGTCAGGTGTTGATTAATTTTCCGGTGTTGTTTCTATAGCAACAGCTCATTCCCAGGGACTTTAATCAACAAGCCCCAACTTACAATCATAGATACAGTAAAGTTTTCTATAATAAGATGTTCGGTTAAAATGATAAAATTCTCCCCTACGGTACAAATGGTTAAAGGGTAAACATAACTTTGAAAAATTAAACATGTATGCTAAGTGTTAACTAGCTTACGACGGACAAAAATAAACTATAAAGGTCGCACTCTGCTGTGTGCTTTTTCATCCAAACAAAGTGACAACGGAAAAACATGGCGCAAAACATCCGCTTTACATCAGATATGTTTGTAAAATAGTAACAAAAGATGTAATCACAAAAGTGTATTCACACTGTAATTGTAGTTAATGAACTTATTCTCCTAATAAACCAAATCTTGAAATAGTTGACCAGCTTTTACCGCTTGTGTAAAAAATGTCACTGCTTAACATTAGCTAGCTACGTAGCTTAAACCCGGCACAAATCTTTTAACAAAGTCTTTTTTTTTATTTTTTTTATTTTTAGAAATATCCCAAACGTTCAGCAGGAAATCACTTTAGGTGATTTGTTCCGATACACTTTTTCCAACAATTTGTATTGCGATTCTTGCGATACGTATTCAATATTTTTTCTTTTCTGATTTTTCTGACAATACTAAATAAACTTCGCAAATAATTCGCACCTAGCATAGAGGATGCTGTTCTGTCTCTTAATCTGTGAATAGTTTAGAGTGCACCACCTGTAGGGCCATAAAGGAACTGCAGCATTACCCCATCTCAAACGCAAGCCTAAATAAATAAAATTTTTAACTGTAAAAAAAAATCTAATTTTAGAGTCAGTGTGGTGATAGATGTTCTGTGACATAAAATAATCATCATACGTAACAAAATAGATATCTACGTGTAATAGGGACAGGACTCACCGAAATGTTTACATTGGTATCATGATACCCAGGTGGAGTTTCAATTTCAGTGTCACAATTTTAGAAATATCCTGATTCAATATTACATTCAAAACAAAATTATAGCAGAAAATAATTCGTTGCTACCGCACTGGATGCTGTACTGAGTGAACAGTTTAGAGTGCTCCACCTGTAGGATTATAGAGGAACTGCAATATATTTGTGTTTACCGCCTCAAACACAAATATACAGTACTGTATATGGATGAAAAAATAGAGTGAGTATCAATACATATGTCGATAAATAAATTTTCCCCCTAAATCTTTAGTGTGTAACAGTGTTTCGTGATGCGTGTTCTATGTCAAATATCAAAATTAAACATTAAAAAAATTTTGAAATGCAACAATAGAGAAAAAAATTTAACGTTTGATTTAAGATGTCATTTGGTTTCATATGTAAAACAAAATGTTGTTATTATGAGTGTGTATTCTCAGCTGTACTCGAGACCATACTTGAGATGGTGAAACGACGTTCCAGGTGGAAGTGAGATTAGAGTAGCGAAGGTTTACAGATAAAGTAAGGGGAAACGTGATCTGACGCCGCTCTCAGGTATTTCATTCTGGGGTGTTTTTTTTTTTTTTTTTCGTTCTCTTTTAGACCCAGAAAGCTTTTCTTTGTCCTCTTTCTGTCTTTTGAAAGAGAGCTGAAAAAAGCTGGAGTTAGAAAATCAGCAGTGCCACGTAGGAGCTCCTTTAACACACACACTCTCACATACACACACGCTCTCTCACACACACATTCACACACACACAGATTGTCAGATCAGATTGAACCTGGTGCCTTGGACGGAACCATGATGATCATGATGATGAAGATTATTATCATTATTATTATTATTATTGTTATTATTATTATTATTATTATTATTACACAAGATTACACAGGACACATCTGTCATTATTTCATAAATCAAAATGTAACAATCTGAAATAGGAAAAAAAAAAAAGAACAGAAAGAATAAAATGTAAGATCAGAAGAGAGGCAGGAGGAAGTCAGGGTTACAATGTATCAGGAGATCAAAGCAGGCAGTAACAGTTACTCCGAGCCTCAGCCTCTGATCTGCTTTTCTTTCTTTCTTTTCCCCCCTCACACATTAATAATCTACACAGATCCTAATCTATAACTGTGAAATTCTGCTTACCTGCTCTCCTGGTCTGGTGTGTGTGTGAGTGTGTGTGTGAGTGTGTGTCAGACGCAGAGCTCTTCTTTTGTGTATATTCCTCTCTCTCCCGCAGACTCGGGTGTTTATGTGCGGGAGAACCAGCCGCGGCCAGTTCTGACTCCTCCTCCGCTTCCTCTTCCACCCGCCCCTGACGCACACAAACCACGCCCACTCGCTTTTCAACCGGCTGAGGAAGCCAGACTCCTGCGCCGTGATTGGCTATTCTAATAAGCGGCTTCGCTGGACCAATCACAGCGCAGAGGAAGGCGGGACGTTGATGATTAATATTCATGTCATTCTTTATTATTTATGAAGAGGAAGCTTTGGCCATCTTTTTGACGAATAATCTCGTTAAAAACATAAACTCAAACTATTTAACCAGACTTTTCTGTCAGGATTTGTTTAAAATGTCTAAAAGATACAGTATTAAAAAAAATTTATATCTATAATGTAATAAAATAAAATGTAAAAGACTTACATAGTGCTATATATTATATACAGCATGTATTATATACTGTATGTCTGTATGCAACAATTCTCTGTACAGAAAAAAAAAAAATATATATATATATATATATAAAAATTTCCCGAAGTGTGAATACATTCATATATATATATATATATATATATATATATATATAGTTATGTAAACGTAGTATAGTATAATAATAATTTCATATACAGTGGAACCTCGGATTACGAGCATAATTCGTTCCGGAAGCGGGCTCATATTTCAAAACACTTGTAAACCAAATCGGATTTTCCCATAAGAAAAACGAGTGAGTGTGGTTTGTGTGCGCTGTGTGCGTGTATGTGTGTGTGTGTGTGTGTGTGTGTGAATCTAAAGTAAGCTCCCCTCTCCCCCTTCTCGTCTTACACAGTTACCCGTCCTCCACTCTTTTCACGCACACGCACGCACACAACGGAAACACTGTTTTATTGGAAAAATAAACAAGAAATTTCTCTATTGACACTCGGTTGAGCGACACAAATAAAATAAAACAAACTAACCTGCACTTTAGCTTCGGAAAGAATCGCGACAGAGCAGTGTTTCTGTGTAGAGCAGTGAGAAAGTGTGTGTGTGTGTGTGTGTGTGTGTGTCTGTGAAGGCGCAATTAGGAGGGGTTTGTGTGTGTGTGTAGGCCGAGCCTTGAGCAGAGGGAGAAAATGGATCTTTAACCTCTCTAATGAGACTTTCTTTTGCTTTACACACACGCTGTACACACACGCATACAGACACAAAATAAAATATATTTTACGCTCACACACGTGGTCACAGTGTTATAGTAAACAGTACACGGGTGCACGGATGTTAATTATACCAGTAAGGGACAGTAAGACCCAGCAGGGGAGACGATTACACACAATTCCGCAGCACAAGAGAGAGAAAAATCATTGGCTCAGTTGTGATCACGTGACACTCAAAACAGTGTCAAAACAAGAAGCGCATGTGTGATACATGATACTCAGTACTCGTAACCAAAACTTGATCGTTTTCCAAGTCAAAATTTATTGAAAATCTTTGCTCGTCTTGCGGAACACTCGCAAACCGTGTTACTCGTAATCCGAGGTTTCACTATATGTAGTTATTTTTTCAAAAATGTAATTCATTATTCAGACAATTTATGTAATCCATGAACCAGTCATTCCCAATGCATTAAGGTGTGTGTGTGTGTGGGTGTGTGTGTAAGTTGTCCTACAAACCCCAACCCCCTTTGTTATTTGTGCTGTTATACCCCTATCTCACCTATGCGGTTCGACTATGCGATGACCGGTGCGCGGAAAGATGGAAACCTAATCGCAGCGGCAAAACATGCGGTAAATCAGGATGAACTGTACTTACGGCCACCGTGCAAAACCGCGTAGGTGAGATAAGAGTATTACCGCGAAAAATGTAACTTGAATGTTTGAATTTAATTGGGAAATCTTTGTGTAATATTACAATTTGTTTGATGACCTCAATCATTTAAGTTTCAAGTTTTAACGAAATAATAAATTAAAAAATTACTTTTTTATGGCATTGCACATATAATATAGAAAGTGAAAATAATATATGATCGCCGTTCAAGTCAAATTGGGTAAAAACGTGTGGTTATTTCTTGAGAATGAACACATAAAACCAACCAACGGTCATATTATTACACGTTTTGACGCGTATCTTTAGTTTGATTATTTACTCACAACACGGAAGTCCGTTGAGTTCTTTGTCTCTCGTTTTATTTTTCAGCATCAAAGATTCAACACTTCGTACAGTTGACTTGAGTAAATCCACTGTGGTTACAACAATCCAGTCGCTGTATCAGTAGGTCACAATCTTAAATTAGATTATAACAACAAGTTGCTGTATCAAATTGCTCATGGTTAGCTTACGGTCAAAAGCTTGTGTCTCCACAAATCCGCATAGAAAAACAGACCTCTTTTCCATGCAATAGTCATACAAATACGAATACGTACTGTATAATAGTGGAATGACATCACAGACCAACCTACGATTGTCAAAATGGATGCTTGACTAACAAATTCAAAGCTTATGGCTTATCTAATAAACTTAATGCTTAATGCTTAACTAATGAATATAATAAGATAGAATAAAATAAAATAAAATAAATAAACACAACAACAAATTCATAACAAATACAATATGGCTCTTACATTCCAGGCCCTTATTGACAGGCAGGAAGACTGACAATTACATTTTGTGTTTTTTATTTTTTGTGAGCCACAAAATTAAACTTTCTTAACCTTTTAACCTTTTTAAATCTTTTAAGTGTATGCTATTTGTCTCAGGTGTTTATATGTGCGCACCAAATTTCATAGCAGATTATGACATATTTAACAGTCCGTTTCACATATGAGGCACAGCTGGGTCTTTCCAGAATGTTGGTTTTATTTTTAACTAATACAGATCTCACAAGTCCTTTTTTGTCGGAGAACACTTCCGTGATTCGTCCGACGACCCATGAATTTCTTGGAGAAGACTCGTCAATTATTAAAACTACGTTTCCAATTGAGAGGTTTTTTCTCGCTTGAAACCATTTTTGACGTTCCTGGAGCAAGGGCAGATATTTGCGCACCCATCGCTTCCAGAATAAGTCTGCCAGATACTGAATTTGCTTCCACCTGCGACGTGCATAGATGTCTTCCTT
>JAQMYG010000013.1:17120661-17132138 GCA_030014215.1 Clariallabes teugelsi | reverse complement strand
CACTAGCCACATTGGCCAGTGAGCAAAAAAGTTAATGTCAAGCCCTGATATATATATATATATATATATATATATATTTAAAAAATATATAATTTTTTTTCTCCCCCTTTTTCCCCCCTTTTAACAATGTCGGTAATATAAGTAGATATCGTTTTCCGGCTACAAGCACTGATTTACGGAGACTTTTGAGACAGCCTGTACAGCTTGCTTACAGCAACAGGCTATAAATACTCTCATGCTCACTTCCAAATGTGTGATCCCACGTTTAAAAAAAGGAGACGGGATTCTGCCAGCTCATGTTCAGGATTTTTAAGTCAGTACAGTTCGTAACAAACCGCGGTTGATTTGACATTTGACTGCGGTCAGTTTTGGCTCTCGGTCAGTGTAGAGTTGGCTCAGCTTGGTATGTTTGTGAGTCGTGATTTGGCATTCAGTTCTTATATAATTATGCACAAACGAGGATTGACATGTATGCTAATTACTGATTTAAAAAATAAATAAATAAATAAACAAGTAGGTATTGGCACCCTTTCCAGGGTGTATCCTAAGTCTCACTCGTGCCCTAAGTCTCCTGGGATAGGCTCCAGGCCCTCCGCGACCCTGAATACAGGATAAAGAGGTATAGATGATGAGTGAGTGAGTGATAAACAAGTAGGGATGCTTATCAGTTTGGGTCTCTTTGAGCATTGGTTGCTTAGAGGGTTAAACCCCTAAAGGGGGTTTCAAGCCACAGCTCCACCAAGACGCTGTTGTTGGGATTTTGAGCAAAGCTCTTAACCTGTTTGCTCCAGGGGGGCGCCGTATAATGACTGACCATGCACTCTAAGCCAAACCCCGAAGGTGGGATATGTGAAGAAGAGAAATTTCACAAGTCTTCTTCTTCCATTTCTTCAGTGAGAACAATTTAAACAACAAAGAATAAAACTCTGCATGCTCAAATAATCAACGATGTCCTGCAGCGATGAAGATGATTTACCATTCCCAGTAATGATTATGGCGGCATGGTGGTGTAGTGTTTAGCGCTGTCACCTTGCACCTCCAGGGTCCGGGTTCGATTCCCATGTCTATGTGCATGGAGTATGCATGTTCTCCCCGTGCTTGGTGGGTTTCCTCTATGTATTCCAGCACTAAATAAGCATGCCTTTCCTTAATATGATATTGTAGAGCATCTGCACTAAAGGTTCCCATGAACAAGCTGTTGTCAGGGTGAGATTCAGTATTATTTTTTAAAAGGAAAAAACTAAAGGTAATCAACAAACAAACAAACAAAAATAACTAAATTCATAGTGTTACTGTACTCAGTGTAAACAACTCAATGACCCTTTTGTTTATTATGTATAATATTAATTAAATACCTTCATGAAAACCAGAAGTTATGTGAAGACCTGAGCCACTACTGTGATTCCTGGGAAAACCTCAGTATTTAAGGTGTGCAGATCCTCAGATAGTCATTAGCTGATGAGCTTATTGAGAGCTGCAGAGCACGTTTTCTCTTTCTTACCTCAGAGCAATGTTTGTTTTTTTTAAAAATATGAAATGCTGACGTCCTTGAGCTTTATAAAAAAAAATAATAAAGTGTTTGATTGCCGCTCTTTCACCTCTTTCATCTCTCACTGCTGCTATTTTGATCTCGGTGGCTTCGTGGGGTTCGTCACTCAGACGTCATTGCTTGCGCGCTTTGGGTTTATACTAACTGTCGGGTGTAGAGGAGACCCGCTGGCTTGAGCACGTCAGCTGTTAACGTCATTTCTGTGAATAGAGCAAATCTAGATAAACATCTGTTTTTCCTTTTTTTCCTCTTTCTTTGAATCTAAATTGGGTGGATTTTTCATGATTACTGATTCAGTGTGGTGGACAATCTAGAACTTATACTGACTTAAGTCCAAGTGAATGTAGTAATAATTTACTTGAGTACAAGTAGAAGTTCAAGAAAATAAGAGTTAATTACAGTAGAGTTAGTATAAGAGTAAATATGTTATAAGATTTCCTTTTTACATGACTACATGCGTTTTTCCGTGATGCTGTTTCCCACAAAATGTGAGCATGACACATTGTTATATGTTCTCCAGTGCTAGGGCTCTATGTTCTCATGGCCCCATGTTCATCCAATGATAGGGTCCTATGTTCCGAGGGCCCCATGTTCTCCAGTACGAGGATCCTATGTTTCCAGGACCCCATGTTCTCCAGGACTAGGGTCCTATGTTTCCAGGTTCCCATGTTCTCCAGTACTAGGGTCCAATGTTTCCAGGTTCCCATGTTCTCCAGGACTAGGGTCCTATGTTCCCAGGTCCCCATGTTCTCCAGTACTAGGGTCCTATGTTCCCAGGTTCCCATGTTCGCCAGGACTAGGGTCCTATGTTCCCAGGTCCCCATGTTCTCCAGTACTAGGATTCTATGTTCCCAGGTTCCCATGTTCGCCAGGACTAGGGTCCTATGTTCCCAGGTCCCCATGTTCTCCAGGACTAGGGTCCTATGTTCCCAGGTTCCCATGTTCTCCAGTACTAGGGTCCTATGTTTCCAGGACCCCATGTTCTCCAGTACTAGGATCCTATGTTCCCAGGTTCCCATGTTCTCCAGGACTAGGGTCCTATGTTCCCAGGTCCCCATGTTCTCCAGTACTAGGATCCTATGTTCCCAGGTCCCCATGTTCTCCAGTATCAGGGTCCTACGTTCCCAGGGCCCAATGTTGCCAATGCCCTATATTCTCAGGGTCTCTAGGGTTCCCTTGGTCTATATACAGTAGCACATAATGTTAACCTGAAAAAGATGTTCCCTAGCTCTCTGTTTTATAGTTTTGGGGCTATTGTGGGAACACATCAAAGCTGATGCATACACAAAAGTATATAGGTTTTTGTTTTGACTGTTTGATGAAATTCTTTCTAGAGACCTCTTAATAATGATAACCATTAATTTTGCTGTGTTTAAATTATTTTGAAGCCTTGTTCCAGCTAAATAAACTGAATCATATTCAGGAAATATTTTATCTTGATACTGTAAATGTCACACATTTCTCAGAATAGGATGGTTACTGTAATGAAAATATATCTAATTCCGTAGTATTGTCCACTTTGTTAGTTGTTAGTTATTTTTCTGTCTAGACTAGACTTTCATAGTACATACTTGTGTATGAAAGTAATTAAGCTTGTGATGTCACACTGTGACGCTGTCATGTTTAATATGATTAAAAGACGTGTAGGTGTGATTAGTCATGTTTTGGCCAGTGATCTCATCTTGATTTTTCCCATTTGGGGTTTGTTCTCCTGATGTGTCTCTGTTCATTTGCAACTGGTATTTTTTTTTTTTGCCTTTTTTGCCGCAGTGTGAAATCTTCCCATGCCTTTTTAAAGCATTATATTCAGATCATGTTTACTTCTACACCAGCAGCTTGGGGTCATTTTTAATAAACCACGTGCCCACAAACACCAATAACATCTAAAGAAATGTCCATTGCCTGTACAGTATGTTCACTGCTGATGCTTTGGTATATCACGTCTAAGCGGTGCACATACTTCGCTGACAGTTGACGGTGCTTGTTTTTTGCGTCCGCAGATCTGCGCCGTGTGCTTAGAGGAATTCAAGCAGAAGGACGAGCTGGGGATCTGTCCGTGCAAACACGCCTTTCACCGGAAGTGAGTATCAGAGCATGCATCAGCATTAAATACCAAGAGTTCCTGAGAATGGGAGGAGTGTGTAACGTTTTGACACGGTCAAATCTCAAAAGTGCTTATTCGTTTTTATCTTTTTTTTCAAATCGGAGTTAAATTCTAATATCTATTCTAGAAAAACAGCATTCTGATAAACTAATCGCTATGTGTATAATTCTATATAGATGCTCATTATACAAGACATAACTAATACTGTACATTGAACGTAGGTGTGGTTTAATTGTATGCGTTGCAGGAAGCTTCTAGAAATCAGCAGTCTGTCCTGTTTAAACAGGAGAGAGAGGTCTCCACTGGCTCAGAGCCAGCTCCTCTCCCTCACACCAAGTGTCCTCGGTGTGTACACACACCCAGAAGAACACCTCGGTGGGGGTCTGGGAAGAGACTGAGGCCTCACACCAGGCTATGTCTATTATATAACATGCACATGCCTCTACCTTCCAATTTTAATTCTAAGAAATTTACCTTCTTAGAGCTTCCCCATCCCCGATTTCATCTTATTTTGCTTCTGATCCACACAGTGACCTATAAGTCGTTTAAACATGAAACCCCATCTTTAGTATGCTGCTGATGCTGAATGCTGAGTGGTTGGAACAGACGAGAGGGGAAATGAGGTCGCTGCTGAGGCTGTTACATTAACTCAGCTAGCTGATGGATGTACCTGGTTAATCAGATTAAAATTTTTAAATCGTGTCTTTAGGCACTCTGCAGCCTGTCTCCGTAAAATTTTTGTTCTCATTTCTTTCATTTAATGCATTTAATATGAAGAAATGTCGGCGGGGGGTGGGGGGGTGGGGGATGGGGGTCTGGGGCTCAAGACTTTTGAACATTACAGTATGTAGTATTTGTGTATGTATCGTATGTTAGATCTGTGTTTTGCTTTTAGTCCCTTCAGGAAAGTGTTGGAACTATGGAAGCCTTATTAAGTAGATATGAGTTGATTATGAGATAATTAAAATAAAATGAGATGATTAGCAGATTTGTAAAATAATTAGTCAGAAATTTAGACTAGTAGTAAGGAAATGGAGATAATTCTAAACTCAGAAGTGAATTTTGTGATAAGTCAAAAAGTTTAAAATAATAAATCAAAACCTTGAGATAGTTTGAAATTCTGAGATACAACATTAAAATCTTGAGATAATACATTAACATTGTAAGATTTCAACATTTTGATGCAAGATAAAATTGTGTAATGTCAAAATTTTGAAATAATACATCAGAATTTTTAAATAATAACTTATAACTTAATATAAAAAAATCTATATTTTTGGATTATGCATCAGAATCTTGAGACGCCGGTACGCCATAATTTTAAGATGATACATAAGAATTTTGCAATAAAACCTCATTATTATAAAATGTCTGAATATTTGGACAATACACCAACATATTGTAAGACATTATAATTTTGAGATAATACACAGAACTGTCAGAGACAATACATCAGATGTTTAAGGTAATAAGTTAGAATTTGAGATAATACTAAAGTCATTTTTTAAAATTGTAAAATATCAGCATTTTTAGATAATACATCAAACTTTTTAAAAAATAACCTGGAATTGTAAAATATATGAATATTGAGATAATACATAGGAATTTTGAGATAATATCTCAGAATTGTAAAATGTCAGAATTATTGGATTATACGTACATTAGAATTTTGAGATAATACAGTATATCAGAAGTTTAAGGTAATAAGTTAGAATTTTAGATAATACTAAATTGTAAGATGAAAAATTTTTGAGATGAGTTGTGAGTGTATATAGAAAGCCATTTTGAATCAAATGGCATACATAATAATAATAATAATAATAATAATAATAATGAATAATTAATAAAGTTGGGGTTAGTGTTAAATATATAAAACATCCATTAATGTGGATTAACAAAAAAAAAAAGAAATCTGAATCTTTAATGTGTAACCATTAATTAGTTTTCTTTGCCTCCTCATAATCTCTCTTTTACAACACAAAAAGTGATGACTTCATTTACTGTATTATGTGTTAGTGACACTTACTGTGTTTAAAAGTATACAATTACATGTAAACAAATTTATATTTTAAATAATATGAATACAAAATTCTTTCAAAATAATTACGTTCCGCAGCTCTAATTCCGACACTCTTAGCTGTGCAGTTGGTACTTGAAAAAAAAAAAAAAATCCTGAAATGCCGCCGCTCCTGCCGTCTCTCCCTGCAGCTCCCGATGTCCTAAAAACAGCAGCGGAGCCGGTGAATAATTCATCAGCTACTGACTCGATCTGTTTCCCTGTGTATCATCACCGCTTATAAACCCTGAAATCTACACTAATATCAACTCTCGGTGTCACGTTAATCAAAGACACAGAGGGAGATAACAGAACGGATATTCGCTTCTGCCGCACAGTCATCACGCTACTCATCATACTGACATTTCCCTGCTGGAGTTTGGGTGGAGGATTAGCATCACCTCATTTTTCGTGAATTTATTAGGAGCGTACATTAGGGTCGGGTGAGGCTGTCAAAATCATACATCGTGACATAAATCGTTATGAACAATCAGATACACGATGATTGGCACTCCTCGTAAAAATGGGGACAAAAACTAACACACAACAAATATTTTCTCAAACTGTCACTGAACTTTCAAACGAAGCACATTTATTTTTTATAAGAAGAAATTGAAAGAAGAATAGACAAAGAAATTGTCTATTCAGTTAATTAGACACATACTATATATTTGCGTTTCCTTTTTAACCTGAATTTACCAAGGGTGCCAATAATTTCGAATTAATTCAAGTTAAAATTTAGTTTAACTAAATTTGTGCTTAACCGAGTTAAATCATAAACTACAACAACTTAGAAGGTACTATAACCCGCTCTAGTAACAGTAAAGTTTTTTACATAATAATCAACATGTTAAATATAAAAACATTAAAATATGCTTCTAAGTAAAACGTCTACTTTGTCTAATTTGTTTTGTGCGGAAAAAACAAATTCTAGCAGAAATACTTTGCATGAAATGAAGCGATGCACCCATCACGCATAGTGTCCACTGTACAAGCCTCTGGAGACAGTGTTATGATCTGGGGTTGCTTCAGTTGTTCAGGTCTAGACTCAGCAACGTTACCAGCTGACGACCTGAATGTACTGAATCACCAGATTATCACATCCATGGGGTTCTTCTTCCCCAATGGCACGGGACATATTCAAGCATGAGGAATCATTTTACTTGCCATTAAAACATTCCCCTTCCCCTCCTTCTGACCTTCTCATGATCTCTCTCTGTTTCTCTCAGGTGCCTCATCAAGTGGCTGGAGGTGAGGAAGGTGTGTCCGCTGTGCAACATGCCCGTCTTACAGCTGGCGCAGCAGCAGGGAACCTCCGTGTCGACGGCCCTGACGCAGCAGCCCCTGCCCGGGGTGGAGAACCTGGTGTAGCCTTGATTTGACGTCCTCCTCTTTCTCCTCTTCCTCCTCGTCCTCCTACCTCTGCCCCCCCTCCCTCAATCGCTCTACTGTACAGGTACACAACAACAACAACTACAACAAACGGCAGCGTCCTTGTTTTCCGCCTCAGCAGATTCTCGTCCTACGACGAAGACCCGCGAGTCCCAACAGCGATCACCGTATTATTGTCATTTTTAATATTATTATTATTTGACTTTATGGTTTTCTTTAAGGGGGCAGTGAAAATTCAGACTGTTCCACACCAAAGCACTTTTCTGGGGACACCAGCGCAAAAGGGGTGAATGTGAACTATGAGGACAGAAAAGAAAAAAAAAAAAAAGATTAACAACCACAAACAACAAGTGATTTTTGTTTTCTTTTTTTTTTTGTAACAAGCACTTTACATGGACTCCATGTTAATCTTAATCGCTTGTGAAGATGGTAGCAAGTTTTGCATTATTTTGGTTAACTGTATTATTATTATTATTATACATTTTTTAGTAAGATTTGCCTTTGGTTAAATTAACACAATATGATAAAGAAGGGATGACAAAATGTTTTTTTGCAGAGTGCAGGTAGGAAGTGGATTCCTTGATGAACCTATAAACGGAAGCGGACCTAGCATTAGTCCGTCTCTCACTGCAGAGAACCGCTGATCTGCTCTGTTATAGGGCCCAAGGAAGGCATCCTACAGTAAGGTGGATTGAAGCAGCTCCTGACTGAACTGATCCAAGACCAGTTCATGTTACAATGAAGGTCTTGTATCAGGGCAGAAAAGGAGCGTCTGATTGGCTGGAGGGCTTCAAGGTGTTGGCGAATGAAAAGTGATTAAGAAGATGGACAATGACGAATCATGATACGTTATTTCAACCGCTAGTTTCTTTTTCGTAGTCGGTTCATTAGCAGCAGCAAGGATGAAGGTCTTGCCGCTGAGTTTGTTACACTGATCCAGTATCTGAATGTCCTTCCTTTGTGTCCTGGTATCACACCACTCAACTGATTTCAGTATCGCGATACATTTGAGATTGCCTCTTGAATCACTTGTACACTAAATCTTTGAAATAACCATCTCGGCTTTTTATTTTCACACCGAGACCTCGTTCAGTATTTCGGCGACGAACAAAATGATAGTTGTTACGGTATCGTTTAACGTGTAAATAGTTGAGAAGAATATATCAGTATCGACTGAGTGACATACACTAAGAAAGTACTTAAAGTAGCTAGCTAGATGTTTGTTTGATGGACATGTTACAACAAGCTACATATCACCAGGGGCGCTCAAGTCAACAGCAGGACTTGACAAAGCAATTGATTTCAAGTACAGTACGCTGATGAGACTCTTAGCCGCAGTAAAACTCAGAGTCCGGGGCGAGGTCGCTCAGAGCCCACTGCAGTCTTTGCCTTAAACATTCAGCGAGTAGAGCGCCTGGTTTAGAAAAATTGGTGACGTGCGGAAGAGACTGTACACACAATCGTACACCAACACGTTGCGGGAACTCGGCTGGGAGTTATTGCCTCATCCGCCGTACAGTCCCGACCTCGCTCCAAGCCATTTCCAACAGGGAGTTCCTGGGAGGCCGGTGTTTCAAACGTGAATCAGTGAATCAGGCTGTCTGATCATGACTCCCGCTTTGACTTGAACAAGCTCTCAGAAAAGGACTTGACTTGCAGCTTTGTCTTTTAGCCCTGTGGATCACGTTATTTACCCCTTGTTCCGGTAGAAGGAGAAGGCTCTCGCTTACAGAGTAATCCAGACACGCCTCCTGCCCAACCCTACAAACCTAAACACTATGGCCCAAGTAATGTCAGTCATGCTATCGCCCGAGATGAACCCAGGTCCATTTTCGTGTGTGCACGTCTCAGAGCCCGAGCTGAAGCCAGTGAGGTTCTATCAGCACTCAGCCTAGCTAAAAAAATTTTTAAAAAAAGAAGGGTTCTAGCACTTTGTATCTAATACACAAAGAGCTGTTAATGCATTAAGCGCATTTCACCGGTCAGCAGGTTGCATCTTTACTGAATGTGCTTTCTGGTGCTTTCCCCCGTGGCTGCATTGTCCGTGGTGTAAAGTGCTGCGTAGGGCATTTTCAATCGAGGTCAGAGGCTTTAAATAGAACTTGTGGGTTAAAATTTTTATGAAAGCAGAAGGTGCGCTTTGCTCAACTCTACCGCCATGTTTCCAAATCCAATCCCAAATCCAATACACATTGGCTTTTGTTTTGTTTTTCTTTTTAAGGGATTTCGTTGGAAAAGTTGCTCATTCTGAATACTTCATTCTCAATCATGGTTGAAAGATGTACGTTGTTCAATTGCGTCCAGATTCGACAAGAATGTTTAGCTGTTCTTCATAATAATCTGTGCATGTTCGTTAACGTGAAGAACAACTTCTGTTCTTGTCTTAATCTTAAAGGATTCTCACAAAATCATTATTAGCCATAGCAATGACGCCATGCTAATGATGTGAAAAGCCAAATCGAAATGTTTCACTCTTATAGTACGTGTTCAAAACACAGGATGTCACACCGGTTATGACGTAATAAACTTTACGTAAAATCTAGAGTGTTTAACAGAATCTGCGAGGTCGAATCGAACTCCTCCACTGCTGCATGTTAGAGCCTTGACACACCGGACCGTCTGACACGTCATCGCTAAGCGTCTAGCCGACTGAGCGCAGTGTGTTTTGTGTTTCCAACCGATCGTAGCATCCTAACATAGATCTCCAAGCATCACATGGTTCTAGCGTTTACATCATCAGTGACATGAGACGTATTACGTAGCATGTTTTAGTACCGTAGTCTTATACTGTAGGTTCACGCAGAAGAAAGATATTTAAGTTTTGACGATTAATACGAACCCAAATTAGACATCCCTTCCCCCGTGTTTAACAAGTAAAGGCAGTTATTAGTGTATATTAATATTGTTCGTATTATTATTATTATTATTATTATTAAGAACGATTGCTGAAAATTGTTGGTGCAAATGAGTGCATGCATAATATTTATTTATTATTAAAAACATATTACACACTACTGCCCATTTCTGGAGTGACATCATCACAGACATCGATTCATTATTCCTAATTTTTTGTCCTCTCAGCACTAGAGAGTTGTTATTTGTTTATATGTTATAAACAACAATAATAATTTTTAAAAAAAATAATTTTGTAACTCTACATAGAACACAGATTACTGCCCCCTGCTGGTGTGGAGAGCATTCCTTCTCAAATTTACGCGTCAGTTTTGCAGATGATGACAATAAGAGACTTTTTTTTCTCTTTTCATTTTATTGCCAACACTAATCGATTATTGTGTGTTACCATGAACACAAATTGCGCTGCCCCCTGCTGGTGTGGGTAGATTTCTCTTTGTGCCGATGCAGATGCGGTAATGTTGGTGATGATTTTTCATTTTTCATCGTTGTTGGATGACTAAGCTCAACTTTTGTTTTTATTTTTATGTGTATTATTCGTTATGATTACAAATACTGATGACACACTACTGCCCCCTTCTGGTGTGGAGAGATTTCCCTTTCACGTAGATGCAGATTAATTGGAGGAATTGAAGGAAGCGACCTGCGTTCACTCTGCGTTTGACGACGGCCCAGTGTGTCACGGTTTTTCGAAGACGCAAACATGACTGTGAGATATGAGTTAAACCAGTGCAGTGGGCCGCATCCTTACAAGTCTGAGCAGTTTTGTAGTATAACCTAGAGTGGAGCCATCTTCAAATCGTTGGCGTAGTTAATTGTCCAGATATTGTATAGTTCCTTCCTGCTGCCACATCATGTCCTTTCGTAACCCCCGTGGGTGTACAGTGTTTGTTTTCTAGCATCCCACCTCGTCATGACCCTCTTAACCCTTGCACTCACACACACACACACACACACACACACACACACACACACACACACACACACATACACACCTGTGTTTAACACTGATAATGTTTGTGATGCTCACAGACATGGTTGTAAAACTAAGAATTCTGCAGCAGAATATTTTTTTGGAGACATTCTTGCTTGTACAGTATTTGTAAGCTCTATTTTTGTATATTTAATTGACATTTTGGAGAAAATAAAAAGAGAAAAAAAGAATGTTCTTTTATTTCATTTGTTGTTTTGCTAATTTTGTTTTATTCATTAAAAAAAATGTTGCATGTGATTGACTTGAACTGTAAATATAAAATAAAAATTACCACATTTTGGAGGTAATAAAAGCAGCATCCTTGCACTTGTCTTTCTTGTTTTATTCGTGCCAGAGACCTTATCAGGAGAGGAGATGGTTCACAGGTTTAATTATGCTTTATGTGGTGGGTGGTGCCTAATACACGATGTCCCACCCTTTTATTTAAACTTCACTGATGAGGAGTCTCAGCTCAAACAAACGGGGGTCC
>JAQMYG010000013.1:17108509-17120561 GCA_030014215.1 Clariallabes teugelsi | reverse complement strand
GTGCCTAATACACGATGTCCCACCCTTTTATTTAAACTTCACTGATGAGGAGTCTCAGCTCAAACAAACGGGGGTCCAAGTGATTAACATTCAATAATGTCTATACTCTCTATATGATAATGTCTAGACTCTGCATATAGTATATAGACATATACTGTCTAGACAGTAATATCTAGAAAATAATGTCAATTTATACTGTCTAGACAATAATGTCTATAATGTTAGAAAATAATGTTTATCTATACTGTGTAGACAATAATATCTATATATACTAGACAATAATGTATATATGCTCAATACATTTAGGTATAGTGTTCAGTATAATGTCTAGATAATAATATCTATACTCTCACAATAATGTCTATAATAATATATAATGATGTCTTTAATGTCTAGACATACTGTTTATCTATATTGTCTGGACAATAATGTCTATCTGTACTGTCTAGACAATAATGTCTATCTGTACTGTCTAGACAATAATGTCTATCTGTACTGTCTAAATAATGTCTATAATGTCTAGACAATGTCTACATGCTCAATGCATTTAGGTCTATAATGTCTAGACAATAATTTCTATACTCTCAATATAATAATGTCTATAATGTATAAACATATATTATTTATCTATACTGTCTAGACAATGTCCATATATACTGTCTAGACAATAATGTCTATCTGTACTGTCTAGACAAGAATGTCTATCTATACTGTCTAAATAATGTCTATAATGTCTAGACAATGTCTACATGCTCAATACATTTAGGTCTATAATGTCTAGACAATAATTTCTATACTCTCAATATAATAATGTCTATAATGTTTACACTTTATACTGTTTATCTATACTGTCTAGCCACAATCCATATATACTGTCTAGACAATAATGTCTATACTGCCAAAATAACGTCTACATGCTCAATACATTTAGGTCTAAATAATGTCTGGACAAAAATGTCTATACTCTGTATACCATAATGTCTACACTGTCTAGACAATAATGTCTATACTCTCAATATATTAATGTCTATACTGTCGTACCCCAGTAGCAGAGTTGTTTGTTGGCCACACCCCTAAATCTGTCATAGAGTAAATCAATGAATGAATCAAATCTGAATTAATGAACAAATCAACTTCAGATCGATTCAGTGCAGTAAATGAGTTCAAATTAAATTATTACGTTTATGGATCTTATTTATTGAGGATCGTGATTACAAGATATAAATGTATATCTCATAATTCTGTAATCACAATGAAAGTGTCCTGATTTGGGTCAGTTAATAAATTGGGTACTGCTGCCCCCTGGTGGCCACTGTTCCACATATTCTTGGTGTCCCTACCGGAGCTTCAAGTCTAAAGTAGCTTCAAGTCAATCATGCACGACATGTACTTGTGTGAACCTTCTCAGTCAGCTCTATGGAGACGTTCGGTCTCTTAAACAGACATGTTCATGTGGTCGCTGATGCTACGTGACACGCTGTTGGAAATACTTTAGAGATCAAAGGTTTAAGATAAAACAATAACAGAACTGATGGAGCAAATTAGTCATGGTGTAAGGAGGCGGCTCTACACCATCAGGATCCACCAGAGGGCGTAACTATCTGTTACGCAGGAGTGCCCACAGGGTTAAGTTGAAGATTTCATTACGAGAAAGGAATAAGGGCTGTAAGTTGACGTTTTGTGCGATGAAGAAGTTTAGACTTTGTGGATTTCCGGTAACGTAACAAACTTCAAAAGATTTTCATTGTATCAACAAGAGACAAATTACAACCGTGTATAGATAATGGTGTATATATATATATATATATATATATATATATATACACACACACAGTATATGATATGATATAGATAATAGATGGTAAATAACTATAAATAGATAAGTTGTATAAGAAGAATAAAGTACTAATGGCATCCCATGCTGTGCTTCCAGTGAACATTACATTAAAAAAAAAAAAAATTATAATAAATCACACAGACACAGAGACATGTCATTTTCTGTGTTTTTTTAATTTTGTTTCATTGGCTGCGTTTAAGAATAAAATTGCATGAAACCCAGAATGTAAACATTTGCATCTTATAATCACACACACACACACACACACACACGCACGCACGTGATGGCGACGTTAATAAAGAGCAGGCAAAGCTACCGAAGCGATCGATGGAGTTACATATCAGTCAGCAGAAATCAGGCCAGGCAGCGACAGTAAGGTTCGTACAAGAGGTTGTTCAGTCTGTAAAAAAAAAATTAAAATATGAGCAACCGTCGATCGCACACCAAGTTCTCGAGAGGATTAAATGTGACAAAAGTCTGAAATCCTGACAGGTGGATGTAAAGTACATTCACAGCAGGGATATATGCAGCTCCATGAGTAATGCTTTACACTCGAAGGGGGTGAAAAATATGCTTTGGTGAAAAAAAAACGTGACAGTTTTTCCACTCTTCACAAAGACGTGTTTGGTGTCCAGTGGAGGTTTTCAGGTTTATGTAGAACATTTTATCATCTTTTTCATAAAAATTGTATGTAAATCCTCAGATGTTACACATTAAAAATGGGGGGAAAAAATTGACTTCCGATTATTTTGTATGGCAATTCATGTAACACAACACTGACTCCAAAATCCAAGTATGGAAAATTCATGTATGTTTTCGATGAAGGTGGTAAAAAGTTGCAGTTCCTCCATAATCCTCTAGGTGTGCTCTAAACTATTAAAACTGCGCAAATTCCTTTGTAGTAGGATTGAATTATTTAGAAGTTTATTTGGAACTGTAACAAAATCTGGGGGGAAAAAAAGTTATATTGAATATTTATAAGATTGTGATACTTCCAGAATCGCACCAGAGTATCACAATAATATCGTATCGGGCGGCCCATGGTGGTTCCTGTCCCTATTTATACACACACATACTTCCTTAAGCAGTATTGCTAGGTTCTGTAATTTTCTTTTTTTTTTATTTCAATAATTTAAAATAATAATAAAAAAAAAATCTAATTATTTTAAACTTAAGCTATTTTTTTTAAACAGCTAATGTTACCTAGCATCAGCAAATATCTGTATACAGGATAAAGATTAGCGAATCCATTCCTAACCGCAACAGAACTAAAGCAGATGTTTTTCAGCTATAATTCTTTTAAATTCCTTTTAAATTCTAATTTCCTTTGATGCACGACACTTTTATGTTGCTTGAAAGAATTGTGCTTTCTATAAACAAACAAACAAAAAACTAATTTCACTCATTCTCTTTAAAGTTAGATTTGTGATGTTTCAAATCCGGAACCTGGGACACTTGACTACATAAACATTGCACATATTCGAGGGATTAGACGCAGAATTTAGAAAAAAAATACGAAATTTAGTTTATACTTATTACCATGAACATGGGTCCATTAAAAAAAAAAAAAAAAAACAAAAAAAAAAAAAAGTAGGACCATTAAATAAAAACAAAAAAAAAAAAAAATACAAGTTATGGGGTTAAAAGGAAGTTTCTCTATATAAGATTCCAAAAAATTGAAGGTTGAATAATTGGATTATTATTATTAGTATTACAATCTAGATTGTGAAAGCTAGTAATTATTATCATTCCAAAACGACACCAAACAAAGTGACGGCTTTTGTGTGAAGTGGAAAACTCCGTTTTTTTCCGCCAAACTATTCCTTGGCACAAAGCAGATCATAGATACAAAAAAAAAATAAAAATAAACTACAACAACATTTCGAAGGCATCTTACAGGCGTATTCAGCACTGAATCCAAAAAAAAAAAAAGATAAAAAGAGAGACAAGAAAATGCAGGAACAGAACATTTCCAATAAATGATAAAAAGCAAAACCATGTCACTGATATTGATCTGTACAGTATAAATAGTGTCTAGCAGTCCAGGAATGTGCGATTCCACACCTGTAATCAGGAACAAAAACGAGAGCAATCTTGTTCTCACACATCATTCTCACACACTGTGTCATAAATATAATGTAGCATTGGTATTCCACGTACACATCTCATGTGCAATGAATATAAATAGACTACCGTCGTATCAGCGTCGTATCAGCGTCGTAGGCGCGCGTCGTCAGCGTCGTCAGCGTTTAATAAGAGCTCGACGTTTTTCTCCGCGTTATGGATACAGATCTTTACAGAACAGCCACAAAAGAGGAAATAAAAAAAAGGGCACGACACCGGGCACTTTAAAAACAGCAAACATTACTAGAACTGATTTCTACAACGGCCTTCGTGGCTGAGAGGAAACGGATGTGCTTGCACCGGTGCAGGCTGCACGTTCTGCGGGATCCGTCTGGAATAAACGCAGGACGGAAATCAAGTCGCGAATGATGTGCTTAGAATACATAAAGAAGAAAAATTTCACTAGTTTATTGTCTAGAACATCGGCAACGATGAACCAGAGACTGACATTAAAGCTTTAATTAAAATATCATTTTATGTGCAATGTATTAAAGCCAAGGTAAACGGTTTAGGGGGGGAAAAAAACATTTGCCAGAACCACAGGAACCTTTTCTGGAACAATTTCGAGAACTTTGTGCATTGAGGATTTCATTTATTTCCAAATAACCATGATCAAACTATAGTAGGTGGGGCTAAAGACTTTGAAATTGAGCAATTTTAACTCTTAAGCGTTAAAACTGACAAAGGTTTCTTTTTCTGGTTCCTCATGTCCGTTATTCCTTGCAGATATCAAGATGTTTGTTTGACTCCAACAGAACCTCTTGCAGAAATTTTTCCACAGTTGAAGTTTTTTTTCACAATTGTTCATTTCTAGTCAGAAATGAAGATATTCCAGTGTCCGTTAGCGAGAAACAGTGGGCGGGGCAAGCAGTATGACAAGTAGTATGATAAGTTGAACTTAATAGTGGAGTATGGTGCTATTTATTTTTCCATCACACATTATCACCAGTTCCATATATTGGTTCCTACTCACAGTTCCTGAAAATGTTTCAACATTTGCAGGAAGTATACCCTGCATTTACTACTGCTGCCCAGATGTTGCTTATTTCCAAATGATACCCAGTGATGAAGTGATAAGATGATGTTTAGGAAAGAAATGGAGAAATGGAACTTGATGACCAACTGGAGTGAAGGATGGTGCCATTTCACCGTCTTCTCCTCACATGGCAACAGTATATTAGTCAGTGAGACTCTGGAAGTGTTTGGCTAACCAAAAAAGGAAATTTTCCAGATCCGATCCAGGATCTCAGGAACTTTACCCTACACTGACATGAGAAGGCCCAAATCTACTCATATTCAAAGAAAAAGTAGAGTTTCAACAACAGTAGGTGGAGCAATTGCTGGAGAAGCAATTTTCTTTGTCAGTTGGTGAAAATGGTGTGTTGGGAAGTTGGTGCATCTGTAAAGGTCAAGTTTGACCACTAAATGTAGGAACAGAAGCTTAAAAGATCTCGACTAGGTGCTAAGAAATAAACTCAGTTCTGGTTCCTGGTGGAAATTAAAATGTTCTAACATCAGAAAAGGTTCCTGCCATAGAACCACACATTTATGTTTTTCAGAATAGATTATTTTCTTCAGACCAGGAACCACTGAGATGGAGTTTATTCAGCTGTTGTACTGTATGCTGAAGGATGAGAAGTTTATGAATATCAGTCTCAGAGGATCTGAAGTCCTGGTTGCACTGTCCTGATGTTGAGTTAAAACAAGTTTCAGTGTTTGCATGTTGGTGAAAACGTTCGCATGTTGTGGGAGCTGGTGAATCTGTAAAGCTCAAGTTTGACCAACAGATGTAGGAAGTCTTCTTCTGGAAGATGAGCTTCTAAACACTGTTCTGGAAATGAAAGGTTTCCAAAATCAGATAAGGTTCCTGCAGCTGAAACATACCTAGAGAATCTCAATTAATCTTAATTTAGTTTCGTTTATTTTCCAGAATAGCATCTATTCTTCAGACCAGGAACCACTGGGAAGCACCAAGTTTGTCAATAACTTCTGGTTGTTCAGTTCAGTGCAGCTGCTGTATTTCCATAGTTGAGCAACACTTTGAGAAGATCTGGCGCGTATCTCTGAGTAATTGGGGTACTAGAACCTTCTACATTCTTGGTTGCGATGTCTCATCTCTGTGCAGACGTTTTAGCATGCAGTACGCATGTTGGAGGGTAGATGAATCTCGAATGTTTCACCTTGACCAACAAGTCTCTTCCTGAAATGAGCACTTGAAAGATCTTGAACGAGGTCCCAAGAAATAAACTTCTGAGTTCTGGTTCCTTCAGGAGGAAACGGCTGGTTGGTCAGTTTGTTCAACTGCTGTATTTTGATAGACATTAGGCAATTTGAGAAGATGCAAGACGTGCATGCCTCAGAGTAATTGGTGTACAGAAAATTTCAATGCTCCTGAAAGCTTTCAGCATTTGCATGCTAATGACAATGGCATTGGTGTACCTCAAAAGTCTCTTCCTGGAACGAGCACTTAAAAGAAACACATCCAGAAAAGGTTCCTGCAGAAGAAAGACACCTATGGAATTTCAAGAGATCCTTATTTGCCTGGATTAAAGATATTGCTTATAGTAAAGCTATTCCTGGATTAAAAGTGATGGGACCTTACAGAACGCGCAGTCGTGACCTTGGAAAGAGCTCCGATAAAAAGTGCATCGTCTGTCAAATACTGCAAAAAAGCTCCACATTAAACAAAGTGACATCAAATAACACCTTAATACTTAAACACTAGCATTTTCCAATTTTTTTTTTCTGTTTGATATCATGGTGCAACGATTGTTCAGTCTAAAAAAAGAAATAAAACAGCAAGCAGTAAAGCTCTTACGTCTAATACTCTAGCAATTATCTTCAAACAGTTACAAAGGCAACAGGATGTATTATGCTTGAACACAAACATGCCAAACATCATTATAGACATTTTTTTTTATAGAAATAAATAGTTTGAATAAACTCTATGCTCTCTTTTTAAATAATTTTTCCATCTCTATAGGACTCTGATACACATTCAATATATAAAGCATCTATGATACACAACATACTGCAAATTCAACACGACTCTTTAGAAGAGATACTTCATGTGGTCGACTTGGGCACCACAGCAAAGAAACTTTGGAAAGGAAAAACCAAATGTTGGAGGACACCAAGGGACCTTCTTCTTCTTCTTTTTTTTGGATAATCACATAACGTAATTCTTCGGTTGTGCATAAATAATGTATGTACAGCTTTTTAAAGTCTTCAGGAGACAGATTGTCAGGAACTGAAAATGTGGCCTTGGTGAAGGAGTGCACCGATCCGCCGTCTACGAATCTGCAGACCCGCAAGATCTCACCGCGCCGTCATCTAAAATGATCCCTTCTATTTGGAAAAAAATAAAACTAAATCACCAGCGAATACTTTGGAGTAAAATCGATTTAGGAGAAACTCAAACCCAAACCCTTTGAAACAAGATGTACTGCACAGCAAGACAGGAAGTGAACCCCGCCCCCAAAAAGACAAATGCACTAAGGACTGAAGAAAGACTGAAGCTCTAAGGCTGGCTCTAGGAGGGAGAACACCAACGCCCGATGGATATCTGGGACGGGACTGTGATCTGACAAAAGTCCTCACAATATCTGCATCGCTGTTATTGCATTTGCTGAAGCGTTAACTATGGCGTACTGAAACATCTGTCCAGATGTTAAGTCGTGGCTTGGCAAGAATCGATGTCACAAACACGACCAAGATAGAAAGTTTGTCAGAAATGCAAAAAGATCTCCCTAGTATAAGAGATAAGGAAATGTGTTCAACCTTTACTTCAGACTTTACACTCTCCCAAAAAAGAAAAAAGGTTCTTCAATGGTTCCTCGGTTCTTCAGACCATCTCAATTAGGGTAAAAAAAATGAGTAAATGTTCCAGATTTGCCCTTTTTATTAAGAGTGTGAGGATTGAAGACGTAGAGTTGGGTCAGTCGAAGGCAGAATGTGAACGATGCCATACCGGAGCGATATGACATTACTACACAGGTTTATGAAAGCATCGGAAGTAAGGCTGAGCAATATGGCGGGTGAAATTCTTATCAGGAGAGAATCTCATTGGTTTAGAATTAAAAATAAAAAAATGGCAAAAAAAAAAAATCGCGAGCACATTTGTTGTTATTTCGTACCGAATCTAAGAATTTAATAGTAGTTTTTCTATTAATTAAAAAATATATATTGTCCATTCATTAAAATATGAAAAAAATTAAATTAAGGTTTTGGAAACGTAACTATGCTGTTCTTAAGTGCAGGAATGTGTTTGAGTCTTTGAGAGTGGAGGGTGAAGGAGTTTTGAGCTAATTTTGGCAAAAAAAATTATATGAAAATAATAATAATAAAAGAGTTATACTGTAAATATTATAGAATAATGTGAGTTATTGGGTTATTAATATGGTTAAACAACTCTTTTTCACGAAAGAAACATATTTTTGCATTATTGTGGCGGCATTTCCGTCACAGCCAGATCTCCAGTAGTGCATTTAAAGGTCCCATATGTTACTATCACTTTAACAAGTTAACACAGGTCTTAGAGCTTCTCTCTTAATACCCCAGCTGAATTACCCCTCAGATATCCTCCCTGTATTTCACCCCTCCTCCAAACACGCCATTTCTGCCTCTACTGTATGTAAATGAGCTCTTCCTGAGCCACGCCCCAGCACAGAACAGCAGAGCTGACAAAAAGTCGGGGGGGAAGGGCTCTTCTTATATGAGGTCACATTAGGAGGGGGGGGGGGGCCGGGGGATGATGTAATTGTCTTGCTTGTCTTATTTAATATTTCTGTATTATTTACCTTATTTTTTTTTTAAGTTTTTTTCTTCTGCAGCTTTTTACACAACTAAAAGCCAAACACTCAGTGAAGAAAGTTAGATGCGTTCCATGATAAAAACCGCCTAGATGAGATTTCCAGCCATATTGCTCGTCCCTACAGATATGGCACCTGCTACTAATGAGACCTGAGCTGCATGGAAGCGACATGGCGTCGACGCTTGAAAACTTTGAACAGCTTGGAAATTAAATAAAAATATAAGCACAGTGCGAACTAAATGTTGCGTACGATATTCCACGGGTGCAGAACGTCCGATGGACTGGCGCTTAACAGACGGGTGATGAGTCTAACCTTCGACACGGGGCATGAGCGGCAGTCGCAAGTCGCTAAAAAAACTCGGTACCTTGGTGGGTGATGTGTTTTTCCAGAGTGCTAGGAGAATGATATTGCACAAAAACCTTTTCTTTTTCATCTCCACTGGCATCACGTCCTGCTCGATTGGAATAGGTCTAATTTCTAAGCTGGTACTCTTATTGTGCTGGAGTGTTCTTAGCAACACACTCATTTAAAATTTCTTTCTTTTTTAATACCATGCACCTCACCATACCCTTAACTCCGAGCCTGTTTCCTCCAACAGCCTTGCGTTTTGTATACGTGTTGTTCCACATCTCTGTATTTTCTCTATATAGGACACGTTTTTCCTTTTTTTCCCCCCGTGACTGAACGTTGCGGCTCTGTGCTATAAATTTTATCCAGGTCTGATCTCGTCACTGTGATCCGAAGTTGTAGAGCTTGAATCGCGTAGCTCGACAGGACTCTTCCGGAAGCCGATTATCTACGGGCGAATAAAATGTATCTTGGGATGTTATACTGTAGTGCGAAGTTTCCTGTTTTTGTCGTGGTCACGAGAGCTGAAACTGAAGTTAGAGATCCAGCGTTTGAATTTTTTCCATAAAGGAGAAGTCGGTGGTGTTACACAGTTCGCCGTAGAGTGCGTTAGCACAGACCATCAGCCTTTACATGGAGGATTTTGGAGAAACCCGGCCTCTTCTTTAAAGCCTGCGGAGAACAGTGTCATAGTGCGTCATTAGTGCCGTTTTTCAGGGCATGAATACTTTAAATACTGTATAGTCGAGTGTATCACAGATGAGCGTATACAAAGTATATTTTATATTCTTTTTTTTTTTTAGGATATAATCATTTCCATAGTAATGTCTCATTCACAGGTATTCGTTCTTAAAGTAAGGAGATGTTTACGTAAAGCTTATGGAAGGAGTCTCCAGTGTTGGAGAAATACCACAAGTTGAATAATTAATTTTTTAAAAATATATTTTTAACTTCTGGTGAGGGAAAAAAAAAGTAGCCGGTCAATGACTGACTGTTTACCGCTTTTATAAAGTACGTAAATGAGAAATGTTACTATAACTGAATAATAATAAAAAAAGGTCCTGCACAATTAATTGCATAAAAACATTGCGATGCGAACCTGCGTGATTACTTTATCTCAAAAGACTGCAATTGGTTACAGGAACAATTGTAAAAGGAGTTTACAAAGATCCTTGTAGTAAGATTCTTCCCCGAATTATTATTTGATATAGATAAATACATCTGCAGTATATTGCATATACATACATATTTTTAAACTGCATACATTTATATTTAAACTGTGATTTACTGCAAAAGTATTCATCTGCACAGGCTGCATTACTGTCATGCAGTTACCTTCATTATTTTTACAATATAGTTACAATATCCTAAATTATAGCTACTGTATATTATCTCATGATATCTGTGCAATAACATCTCTTTTTTTCCTAATTGTGCAATTTGATTTGATTGAAAGTGTAAATAGTGTGTTGTATTGCTTTTTCTTTGCTTCCTTTCTATTTATAAACTGTACTGTGTATAAATAATTTATTGTCTTTATACACGGAACTGTCACTACTTTATATTTGCAAATTGTGCTTTAACGTTGAAATTTCCCCACTGTGGGACGAATAAAAGTAGATCTTATCTTATCTTATCCTATCTTATCTTATCTCAACTTATCTTATCTTATCTTATCTTATCTTATCTTATCCTATCCTATCCTATCTTATCTTATCTTATCTCAACTTATCTTATCTTATCTTATCTTATCCTATCTTATCTTATCTCAACTTATCTTATCTTATCTTATCCTATCCTATCTTATCTTATCCTATCTTATCCTATCTTATCTTATCTCATCTTATCTTATCCTATCTTATCCTATCTTATCTTATCTCAACTTATCTTATCCTATCTTGTCATGCATGTCATGCTGTTACAGTGAAATACTGAGTGATGAGATGTTCTTTAATAATAAAAGCTGTAACTTTTGGTGAGTTGTTGTGATATGAGAGGAATGAAACATATTTTCGTTACATAGGCCCTACAGTACTTTGTGGTGGAAAATGATATTCTAGTGACCTGCATTACAACAAAGAGAAGTCGTTGTGAGCTAACATACAGTACATACAGTATAATCACCATCTTTGTCGTTTTGTTTCCCCCCATCTGTTAATTAATTACGCTTTTTTTTTTTCCTTCGGCTCAGACAGATGGCCCGAACCTCACCGCAGTCTCGCACCACTTTCGAGATGAGTCATTTTCACATTTGACTCACGAATCAGCTGTGCAGCAGCAGGATTTCCCCTTATCGATTCCTTATTAATGATTCACTGATTCACCGAGTCGGAGACGGAGGAAAGCCCGTGGCCTCTGACTCAACACCCTCCGGCTCTGGCTGGTTAATTTTAGCCTCGGAGGTGGGAGGATTACTCAGACGGAAAGATCTGCCTCCAGCAGCTTCGTGCCTGCTGTTCGCTTCGAGGCGGCTGATTGAAAAACTTTGGCTGCAGGGTCTCAGCTCTCGGGCATCACGCGGGCAGGGATCAGCCGCGAACTGGCGTCTCTGCAGAACCTGAATTCATTTCATACTGTACCTCCGTTGGCCTACGGTATATAATTATTTACACGGAATGGTTTCAGTTCTAAATAAAAATATCGGAGAGAAGAGATCGCCTACGCTGTACAGAATCCGAGCTGGTTCTCTCCCAACAGGTTTCTTAAAATAACCCGTTTTATTTTGCTCCAGCCTTTAACAGACGAGCGTTTACATAACGTACAGCTGAGTCGACAAAACTGCACAGTATTTTACCAGTAATTCCATTAAGAAAGGTTAGGAAATCTAAATAATACTAAATAATAACTAATAATAATAATAGGATTTTTATATACAAATATGTTGCATAGTTATCTACTGTTTTAACTGCAGTAACTGGTTTTTAAAGCA
>JAQMYG010000013.1:17062932-17074085 GCA_030014215.1 Clariallabes teugelsi | reverse complement strand
AGATAGAGAAAATAAAGTAGAAATATGGAGAAAGTGAAGGTAGGGATGGAGAAATGGAGGTAGAGATGGATAAAATGAGAATATAAAGGACAGAAATGGAGTTAATTGTGGCAGAGATGGAGAAAATGGAGGAAAGATTAGAAGATTAAGGTAGAGATTGAGAAAATGTAGGATAGAGATAGAGAGAATGAAGATAGAGGTAGATAAAATAAAGGTAAAGATAAGAAATTGAAGGAGAAAAATAAGGATGAGGTTCTTTTTTTAATCCCCATGAAATTGCATTCATCAAGCTCCATTTGAAGGTTGGCAGTATTATAAAACAATTAATGTTTTTTTTTTTTCAGCCAATCATCTGTACCACACTCCAGTCCAGTAGGTGGCGGTATTGCATGAACCATCCATTAACTTAAAAGAAGAAGAAGTAGCAGTTTGCATTTTCTGCAGAGGGTGTAATATATTATTTCGATTTATTATTTAGAATTTACCGTTTGAAAGTTTAGCTAAAACGTGCAAAAAGCCAGCCAGTGCCCGAACCCCAGCCGCTGGATGCAGTGCCGGTCTCAAGCCTGGATAAAATGAGAGGGTTGCGTCAGGAAGGGCATCCAGCGTAATGTTGATGATGAATTGATTTATTGCCAATGATATTTTATTCAATTGAAAATGTATAATTTAAGGTTAATGTTTGTTTCACATAATATTTCTCCGTAGCTCTCATATCTATTACCTTGTACACTACAAGAGGGCACATGTGCAGTTCTGGCCCTGAGCAACGTTTGACATTGTATTTTTAGTAGCCCTCATTTTTGATTGAGGACAGCAAGACAAAAGTGTTTTAATACCCGTATTGTTCACACTGTTTAGGTTTCATTAACTCGTTAACATAACGTTTATTATTCCTTATTAATGATTCATTGATTACTGATTAACATGTTCAGTTATCAGTTGAGAAAAATAAAATATGAAACCTGCAACTCTAGTTACAATTATACTGGCTCAGATATATAAAGTGACCCCCAGTCGATCCCACCATCTTCATCTGTATTCTTACAGTATACAAAGCTCCAGGGCACCAGTACATCGTGTTTCGAGCTCCTTTGCCCTTTTATGCACTAAATTAGAACAGGATTGTGTATTGTTACATCAGTATTTGCCAGACTTGATTTTCATCATCATTTTGTAACAGGGACATAAGATGATATGGATCAGATTGCAATTATATTCATACTGCGTATGTACTGTACATATATATGTATACTGTAGTGTATTGTGTTATGAGTAGACTGGATTATCAGACACAAGCCTGCAAGCACACATATAAAGTATCACTGAACACAGAGATCAATATTCATGTCTAGATCAGGTGTATATTTTACACACTATATATTAATAGGGACTGTTATGCTATTACATATTTGTATCCATTGTTTTAAACAGCATTTGCTATACTGAAATAGAAAAAAAAAACTGAAGACATTTAACATTTATGTGGTTCTTTTGTGTGGCAATTTATTGCAACACTGACCACAATTTTTTTTAAATACCGTATATATAATTTATTTATTTATTTATTTATTATTAATGTTTGTTTGCATTTGAGGTGGTAAAATGTTGCAATTCCTCTATAATCCTACAGGTGGTGTACTGTATCTGTGGAGTCTTAATAAGCATATGTATTATCTATTACTAGCGCAGTGTTTATTCAAACAGACAGCAAAAACACAAGAGAATATCCAAGACCTTGCAACTTACTGCTGTTTGTGCGTGAGCTCCTGCTCCTTGTTGACCAGGTCTTGCTTTAGGCCGGCCAGCATCTCGACCGACACGTCCACCTGGCGTGACAGCTCTGACGCCTTGTCCTCCAGTTCCTGCTTCTCCTGGCTGAGCCTTTCACTTTCCAGCTTGGCCTTCTCCAATTCCGTGCTCTTCCTCTCCAGCTCGGCCTGCAGGCGCCCGACACGTGCTGCGATCTTTTGCTCTACTTCTTCAGACAGCTTCTCCAACCTCTCGTCCAGCTCGAGCCTTTCAAAGGCCCTAGCCCTGAGGCGTGCCAGGCCCTCCTCGTAAGCAGCTTCCATGGCACTGGGGTCCATTGAACTCATGGCTTTCTTCACCAGGATCTCTCCCAGTGGGAACTCCACATTGGGAAGGTAGCGGGCGCCGGCGGACGAGGTCGTGGCAAGCCCGAGCTCGTCGCCCGAGCAGGGGAATCGAGATTCGGCAGCCAGGGCGCTGTCGGCCACAAGGGGCAGCAGTGCAGCAGCGTCACACACACTGTTGGACTTGGAGAGCACGTACAGCGTCTCGTAGGTGTGGTTGTACTCCAGGTGGGCGCGCAGTGATGATAGGCTCCGGAAGCGTTTGTGCTCCCCACAGCGAGGGCAGCGGTACGGCAGGTCTAGAGAGGCCATGCCAGGCTCAGGCCACTGGCCGTCGCCCTGAACAGGCTGGGCACCAGAGACCTCTAGTCATCTCAGCTTCATGTAGGGTTCCGCAGTTCAACCACATGATGAAATGAAAAAAATCTATACACATTCCACCTTTGGATTTAGGACTTATTTTAGTTTTTTCTTGGATGCATTCCACTGTACTTTCTTACATGTTCTTGGCATGGGAACTGCATTCAACCCTGGGGAGAAAAAACACAGAGCACAGATGAATTATAAAATAAAACGCAACAAAATCCGTCAAGAGTCAGGTTTGTTGAACATATTTAACAGGGTCAACTGACACATTTCCAAGATGCCAGTCTGAACGACTACCTCTGCTGAGACATTTCTATCTGACTAAACATTCCAACAGAAATATACAATCCTAAAAATACATGTTCATAGGGAAGAGAATTGTTCAATAGTACGCTTTCAAGATGAATCATCTCCATACGGATATTATGAAGTGGATGTTTACAACATGCAAGGGTTGGGATTTCGGTTAAAACCTACATTACATAACAGTGTCCTTTGAATATATTTATTTTTAAGAGAAAAATCTAAAGCATAGCAACTGTTGCTAAGATGAACATCTTCTCAAATGTGGAAACTCAACTGTCCAGTCAGGAGACGAAGTAGGAACTGCTGTACTAGATATTCAACAGACAGAATATGTCAGAATACGGGTTTGAAAACAACCCCCACCCATACCGATGACCTTAACTGTAGTGGAGTTTAGAATTACTGTATGAAGCTTAATCTTCTTCTTCTATTTGCCTTTCTGTGAAGCTTCATCACCAATGACTTCACTTCGCCTGGATGCTGATTCTACCCAAAAGCCTTTAATGGTGGACCAGGCTACCCTAGAACTTCCAGAACTCCATTCCATGTTCTAAGAGTTCTCCCTCTTGTTATAGCACCATAACCATTTACAGGTAAGGACACAGTATGCACTGAAAAATATCCTTTTATATTACTTGAATTTGAGTGTGAAAAAGGGTACAATGTTGACGACCTTCTTGTCATGTCCTTGTTACATCTGCTCCATCCATCCATCCATCCATCCATCCATCCATCCATCTAGGAACCTCTGTAGTCCAACTAGGGACCGTGGGGGCCAATGGTGACCATTGTGTTTATTCCCATTTGTACAATTGTGGTAGGACCTACATCTGCTCCACTTTCTAAAAATCTAGTTTATCCTTGATAGCTCAACTCTGTTCCCTCTCTTGATGTTCACCATGATTAAAATCCCCATGATGGCTATCGTATTGACGAAATCTGTCACCCTGACACTACATCATTTTCTACTATAGAGACCTTCAACCATTTTAAGCACTGAAGCGGTTTTTCTCCAGAGAACAGTGTCCCTCATATCAGCAACAAAACCACAACCTAGCGAGCATTCACAAGATGGACAAATTCATGCTAAATCGGCACTCTTCTTCTGTTCCGCTCCACATCCCATTCCCTGATGGAGGCCTGGATGATGCTTCAGCTTCGTCTAAGCATCCAGGCAATTCACTCTTCCACCAGGTAACATTAACTTCAGCTGAGAAAGCAAATCAAAGTGAGTGAGTGTAGCAAGAGGTGAAATATCAAGGATGCTTACAGTATGTAAACTTTAAATGCTGATACGTTGGATGATCTCCACTGGTTATGATAGATCAACCAATAGTCCACTTTTCTAAACAACCTCCCAGCAAACAGAAAACATCCCCCCTCATTCAGGGAACTTTTGTGACAATTACATTTCACCATGAAATGCACCAGTCTATCCCGATCTCCCTACTGAATACTCATGTACCAGTAACACCTATCCATCCATTTGTCTGGCATCTGCTTTAAGAAAACCCCGAGAGCCGTCTACTCTGTCTGGGACGAGGCTGCATCCAGTGGCATTTGGATCAGGCGATTAGTCTTTGAGTGACATTCGGTGTTACAGACTCAATTAACCCAGTAAGACAGTCAGGAGGATGTTTCTTTCACAAATCAGTAAATCTAATTAATGATGTGTACGTCTGTAGACGGATGGCGGTGTCATGAGGGAAAAAGCGCAGTCTCTAGAGAGCATGGAGGACGAACTGGAGTAGCATCGGTGACTGATTGAAGGCAAAACATTGGCACTGAGACCGAAACAGTCAGCTGGTGATGGAAAGACTTTGCTGATGCTAACTCAAATCAGACAACCTCGGAGAACTCGTTTTTATAAAAATGACCAGATGTTCTTTAAAAAAAAAACATAACATTTTAAGCCAAAATTATTGACACATCTAGGAACAGGTGCAACAGGATTCAAACTCGCGATCTCCAAATGATCTCAGTGCCATGCGTTTGATCGCCGCCCATGAAGCATAAAAAAACTTTGGATTCAGGTCACAAGCTCCTAGATGTGAAGAAATTGCGCAATCATTTGTGTTGAAGTATGCGAAGATCAGAACCAGGAAGGAGGAAGCCAGAAACTAGACGATGAAACAAAAGAACAGGACTGAGGTTCGAGATTATGGATAGAAAGCAGGAGGAAACATAAATAGACAAAATAATATCAAAACAACAAACGCAACATGTAAGCGACCTGTGGAATGGTAGGGGGCGTGGACAGAACCAAAACAGAAACCGGAATAAATGCATACGAGAGAAACAAATATAAGCACAGGACGATCGACGCTTCGGGAACTTCAACCATTAAAATTTTGTCGAAAGTCAGAAATATTAATTGTGATTCAAATGTATTATGCATAATCAGCATTTTTTTGCTTCTGTATGTTTGTGCTCAAAATATCAGACATTGCATTTGTTATTCTAATCATACAACATATATTCATTTTGATTTAAGATCCTTTTTTTTTTCTTAAAGATTTTATAATTTTTTTTTTTATAAATATTGTAACCATGTCTGAAAAAAGGAAATTTACAAAAGGTTTTAAAATGCTTCCTTTTATGTGCCTTTTAATGTGTAGATTACAGCCTGTATAGATTAAGGGGGACTGGAAGCAGACACACACACACGTCTGTAATTAATCATGCTTTTTAAACAATGAAAAACTAGACACTGTGGACAACGGCGCAAGAAAACGACTCACGTCACACAGATCGCAAACATGGCACCTGTCCCTTCTCCTGTGTCCTACTGGGGGCCTCTGATCCAATCCAGGATCTGCTTCCCTTTGTGTTTTATTTTCTACAGTAGCGTCATGATCTCCATACTGAAGCCTGAAGAAAGCTCTCATGAGAAGAATTCGCTTCTGAGAACACTCTTTTAAAACAGTCTTTTAAAATAAAAATACCAAGGCCACATCTGACACTGGCAGCGCCCAGCTTAAAGTCCAGTTACCATAGAGACGCTTCCTCTCCTGTACAAATACATAAACGAGATGCTGATTCAGAGCCGATCGTTAGGCTAATACGCAGGTTTACCGCGTGTCTTCACATTACCCGTGGACTGCGCAGGGCTTTCTATGCTGTAATTGCCTTCTGTTTGGTCTTTTGTCTGACCTTATTGTGCCATGATGATTCCTCGTCCTTTTCTCGAAGACCTTATCAGAGCAAACCCAATCTGACGCTCGGAATTAACCTGGCCTGCTTTCTTTAAAATTCCCCAAATGGCTTTTGATTATTTTTCCTGCTTCTTTTGAGCGGGAATCAGAGATAAGAAAGTCATGAAAGCAAGATTAAGAACAGGTCGAATGGTCAGAACAATGAATAAAAACAAACAGGAGAAACTCCATCAGATGCCGTAATTTGGTCTGAACAGTCCAAAATGATTAGCCTATATAAAATAATACAAGCTGTGGATTCCTCCATTCTGAAACGCTAAGAATGAACTCAGAAGAAGGTGGCAAAATAATAATAATTACCATGCAAAATATGTTAGTGACAATAATTTGCAAATCATGAATCTTAAGAATTAGTAATACAAACTGTACTTATAATAGTTTTTTTTCTTTTTTATTCTTATGCATTTGAAGTTTTAGCTGTTTTACATCGCCACATATTTAACTGAAAATCATGAATTTTACTTCAGTGTCATTTCATCAAAGTTGCTATTTTTTTAATCAGAATTCTTTTTTTTTATTTTATTTTTAAGTCTAAAAATCTCTCTCTCTCTCTCTCTCGCTATATATATATATATATATATTGAATACCGAATATATTGCTATACATTATATATTGATATATATGATAATATTATTAATACAATATTAATATAATATACATCATACTATTATTCTTTTCCTGAAGCATTTTTTTTGCCGACTTTGTATGTATACTGTATGTACAGTGGCATCTCGGCATTTGAACAGCTTAAGAACTGAAATTTTCCGGTGCTGTTCAAAACCAAGCGAAAAGGCCAAGCCAAACAAGTCCACATACTTTTTTGTGCGTTGTTTTTTGCATTTTGTTCAAGATTTAGTGAAGACACAACATCACGGGTCACAAGAATGTTATCACGGACGGTAGCAAGAAGAAAAGGGAGACGCTTTTGGTTGTTTTTTTTCAAGCAACCAAGATGAATCATAAATTAAGGTTACATGAGTTTTAATGTCTGTTTATTTAATTTTTTTTCATCAAGACTACATGTCTTTTTTAAATGTTCCGATTGTTTTTATAAGCAAAAATATGATTATAGTGTTGAAAATCGGTAATATTGTTGATAAATGAGATAGGTCCCCCTTTTGCCACCATAACAGTCACTAAAATCCTTACTCTTGGCCATTGTTTTCTGCTTTAAACATATTAACTTAAAAAAGGTTCATTTGAGGCCTGAAACATCTCACTCAGTTCCAGGTGCTGTTGTATTATAACTCTAGCTACTGTGAGAAGAGCCAAATTGTGATGGGTCAGAGCAACACCAAAACCTTAATAATCGAACACATCTCTAATATATCTTGACATCATGATTACCCCCTTTTTGCACCATTAGGTCAAAGGCTACTATAAAACATCGGTATTCTTGAAACAGTTTCCTCTTCACATATTGTGACTTTATTCTCATGACATTGAAACCTATGATTTCTGAAAGCCTTGAGGAAAAATCCTCGCTGGTAATCTGATGTAAGAGATGTGGAGTGAGCAATGTCTGATTTAAGACTGGCATTAACATTCACATCAGGACTCGGGCCTGGAGAACGGACAGCGAGGCCGAAACTGCCGCTGTTTTTACCTCGGTGGCGGAAAACCTGCTGTCGCTAAGGATCCTGGATGAGTCGGCGGGGACGGGGTTTACAGGACGAGCGTAAAAATAAAAAAGGGAGGGCAGGACGAAGAGACAGTAAGGTGTACAGACAGTAAACGGTTATGAAGGACTCGCAGGGGACGTGAAGGTCGACTTCACAAAGAAGCGCGCAAACCTGCTTTAACGTTACCGCTAACGGTATCACAGGCTAACCCTGTCATTGCTCGGATCCATGCTACATTTGCTAAAACTAATCTTCCAGCTTTTCATTTGAAACAGTAAGTACAGTTTTTTTTTAAAGTTTCTCTGCTTTGATTTGCAAGCTACTCTATGCTAAATGTTAAAGTTTAATCTTAAACTTGAAAAAAATGTATTGTTAATGAATGATATGCAACTTGATCATAATAAACACGCTGTCTAGAATCTTTTAGCAACAGAGCTAACTTAGCAAACATACAAGCAAAGCCATACCTATAAAAGCTAGCAAACCTATCTAATGTTAGTAAATTTTGTCTCTTAATTCTTACATTACTTATACAATCTATGTTTTACATCCCGTGTTTTACTGCTTTTGGACCAATCACATTTGATATGCAAATGATTCAAAGATGATAACAAGTCCAGAAAGCAAATTTAAGGACCTAACGTCGCTAATCAATGTTACTGACTAGCACTACAATCAAAAGAATATCATACTCATGTGATGTCACAAACTACGCTCCAATATTTCAACCAATCAAACCACATTTAACATGCAAATCATCTCCTTCTAAGTTTAAGTATGGAAACAAAGGATGTACGTATTATGAAGCTCTAAAAAAGTACAAGGTTATTATTATTCTACATATAGATTTCATGCATGTGATTTGGATCGTTTCACTTTTTGAAGGACAAAGTATACAGCCATCAGCAAGTCAAATCCCAATTTCCCAAAATGTCAGCATCTTTTTTTTTTTCGTTATTAAACATGATCCCCTTTTTTCTCTCTCTTCTAATGGGTTGTGGCTAAAATCAGCGTCTCGGAGGATGAGGCTACTGTACCTCCCCATTACACTGGCTCCTATTGATCTCAGGGCTTTTCCATTGAACCAATTATCTTTCATTATCCACAGCTCATGCTAACAGTCCAGTCGAATCTCCAGCGCTATCACAGAACACTGCTGCATCCCAGCACATACAGTACTTTATAACAGCCTGAAGATATGTTAAACGGTAATGACGGTAACGTAACCCAGCAAAACGACACGGCACGGAAACCTGTAAGTGTTCCATCGTTAACGACAGTAATACTTGCGGATAGCTACTCTAATGGTCCAGAGAGCGTAAAGATGGAGGGAAAAATCGATTCATTTATGAAATTACACTGGAATTTTTTCGTAATTTCATCTGAATAATCTCATATATAGATATATAGATAGATTTGGGTCTGAACGGACACAACAATGCAGCCGAAAGTCATTTTAAGTCATAATAAGCTAGCGTATTTTGTATGAAGGGGCGGAGCTACAGTGATGCAAAAAAAAAAAAAAAAAAAACTGAGTGGAGTAAAATGAAAGTAAAAACTAGATCGAAATCTGATTCGTCGTCCTGCGGGTGGATTTAGAATGCGCTGTTGCTAGCTACTGTATGTTAGCACGACTATATAGTATTAGCATGGCATGATAAACGAAACAATAGCATGACCTGAGCTACAGGAGATAAACTGAAATAAATGTTGCTAAGGTGAAACAGATGAGCGCACAGATCTTGCCATTGAACAAGTCATTGTATGAAAAGACAAGCTTCAGGACGACGTTTTTTGAATCAGATCGTCCCTGTAATGGTCCACTGGTCATCGATGGGTGTGGGATGTGTGTGTGTTTCCACTTTTTAAATCTGCATCTAATGATGCATTATATTTAGAATTTGTGGCTTTGAACCCAAACACCAATGACGTCTAAAACAGACCTGGAGTCGTAATGTGGGTCGGCGCTGTCGCTCTCGGACGTCCCATAGATTTGTAATAAACAGTGATATTGAATGAATACGTGGAAGGTGAAATGTAAAATACATAAAGTAGTAAAAGCCCGGGCTGAAATCAATACTGATGCAGGAAACGACCAAATATGGCACTGTAACAGACAGACTTTTTTCATTACAGCACTTTGGAGCAGAAACCAGATAGATGCAAGGGCAACTTAAAGCGATCGATGTGGAATCTACAGTTTCATCTGGTCACACGCTTCTCACATCGCCGTCAAGTATCGGGGTCTGATCCGCGTGTCTGTGGGTGGTTTAGTTTTACGACCAGGCAAAAGTGTGGAATATACAGTACAGTAAGATGCAAAGGGAGCGCATTTCTACCGAGCAAGGAGGTTGAAGACTTTCACGTGTGTTTCCTCCATGACACGTGACGCCACATCTTTTCAAACTACTGGTCACGTGGTTTAACACACTAGGATGAAAGTGCTATCCACCCTTCCAATTACATGAGCTCAAAGACACCAGTGATTGGCTAGTGTCACCATGACTGACGTGAGACTGCAGGTATGACATCCCTCTCGCCTCTACAAATACCTGCAGGAATCGAACTCGCGATCTCCAGATGATGGTGCGAATGCATTTTGTTCACACCACCCAGGAGCGCATTTCCTAATAGAACTACAATAATGCTGTTATTTTGTTTAATTGAATGTTTAAGACAACCAACGGCCAATTAGGAGAGAGGAACGGAGAGAAAGAAAGAGAGAGAGAGGGAGATTTGATGTATCATGATACATCAAAATGGATTCAGTTGTGATGAAGATTTAGCATTACTCCTGCTGAGTAGTTTGATATTATAGAGCAGTAAGTTCTGACGAGCAATCTGATTGGACGAGAGGCGTTCCACAATTGGTGATAATAGACGATAACAACACTGGGACGTTTATATGCATCGCTGCGCATTCTTGATGCACTAATGACTGTCAATTACACCAAGTGTCGGTCATACCATGGGTCAAAGTAGCGCAGTACTGAGGAGAGAGCAGCTGCCTGACAAAACCCACATTCACAACCAGTCACAGAAGCACTTTCAGCAGGAACACACATCTGATAACGTTATGTCGTCTTAAACAAAACGCCGTCTCTGCAGTAATCGCTCTAAATCGCCTCAGTGTTGTTTTATTTACAGCTACAAAGCTAACTAGCTTCCAACCCAAGGCTGGATCCCAAATTACTCTCTAACCCCTGATCAAGGGCACTATTTGGTGTGCGGAACAAGGGATTGTTCAGCTAGTGCACTAGCTTTCCATTGAACGCTATTTGGGATTCGACCCGCAAATAACCACGGAAGAATATGTGGGCGGAGCTAAATAACTGGTTACATAAAGAAACAAATCATAATCAGTTGATAATAAATGGTGTTTGTAGAACTGTCGTATAAAATCAATATCACACTTGAGGTTGTGATGTTGTACTGAATATCAGCACAACTGTGATATCTCAAGTACTCAGGTTGCATCAATCACAGCCATGTTGATATTCAGTACAACAGCACGACCTCTGTGAAAGATAGCAATACACACACACAC
>JAQMYG010000013.1:17038014-17058215 GCA_030014215.1 Clariallabes teugelsi | reverse complement strand
TGAGACACTTTTAGCACCAGTACCATGTTTGGCTGATTTGGACAGAGTGCCAATCCATCCATCGCAGGGCACACACATACACACACTCACACTCATTCACACACTACGGACAATTTGGGAACACTAATTAGTCTAATCTGCAGGTCTTTGGACTGTTGGAGGACACCGGTGAACCCAGAGGAAACCCACCATGCACGGGGAGAACACACACAAACCCAGAGGTGGGAATCGAACCCGGACCCTGAAGGTGCGAGGCATGAGTGCCAAAAATTACCTTCGCACTTTGAATCTTGAGTGAGTGAGAATAGTCACTCTGGCAACCCTACAAGAAAAAAAAATCTAATGGAGGAATGAAGGAGTCGAAGAGTCATAGAGTCAGTTGATTCCGAATGAATCAACCGACTCTAACTCTAAAGAGTATGGCATGACAGAAAACCTACCAAGACATGGACGTCCACCTAAACTGACATGCCAGGCAAGGAGAGCATTAATCAGAGAAGCAGCCAAGAGGCCCATGGGAACTCTGGAGGAGCTGCAGAGACCCACAGCTCAGGTGGGAGAATCTATTATTCCACAAATCTGGCCTTTATGGAAGAGTGGCAAGAGGAAAGCCATTGTTGAAAGAAAGAATGAGAATGAGAAGTCCTGTTTGCAGTTTGTGACAAACCAATGGGAATAAAAAATTCCCATAGAATAATAATTAATTAATAATAATTATTATTATAGTAGGAGTAGTAGGAGTTTAGCATTGCATGTATTTATTTCATCTCATATTATTATATTCATTGTCTTGTATAAAGCATGAAATAATTATTAATGTCAATGCCAAAAAAGGGGGCGTGCAACTTACAGGTGAATAAATGTACAGAACAAATTTACTTGAGTAAAGTTAACTACGGAATATTGAAGTCATGCATAAGATTGTAGTTTTATGTTTATTGACATGAAATAATAAATTATCATTCATAATGTCCAATTTCTTAGAGTTTATTTTGTTTGTTTGTTTTTGGACAGCCACACCTCCAGCTGAAACAGAGCTTCCCAGCTCCGCCCCTCCACAATCATATCCCTAAATGTGCACATATTTAAAAAAATATATATATAATAATTTTTTAACTTGCATTGAATTACTTTGAAGATTTAACCTAGTGAATTCAATAGTAAATGTTACTTATTTTAATATGAACAATTAACAGTAAAATGAGATATAAGTAGTGTTTCATTCATGTGTGCTCTACTGTTACTGTAAATGAAACACTAAGGATTTATAGTATAATACAAATTAACAACCTGAAATATCTTATAATCATTAAATCTTCTTCAAACTGAGGTGAAATCTGCTGTCTTACATTTTTTTGCATCATTTCAACTGTGCACAAGAATCAGCTGGAAATGAGTCACGTGTTGTCCAAGGGCCCTGATGCCAGGGTCAACTATAATGATCAACAGCACCTCCTGGTGGTTAAAAGTTTAAACTGTAACCACATATGCATGCAGAGAATGTACATCAGGTAGAAACAAACAAAAACCTTATTGATCCAAATATTCCCTATGTTTTTGAAATTTGAATTTTCCTCTAAACATTATGGAATAAACATATTAACACTACATGATGTGATAGTTAGTATGCCATAATGTACATCATATACCGTGTATTATATTTATCACACCATATTTCATCTATACCACCAATACCATATATCGTTTATACCATCTAGATATCAACCAGTGGTGATTGCCATTGTATTTATTCCCACCTGGTTCGACTGTGGTAGGAACATTCAGACGCTCATTCAACACTACGCCTATCAGCCTAATCGGCATGTCTTTGGACTGTGGGAGGAAACTGGTGAACCCGGAGGAAACCCACCAAGCACAGACTTGAGGTAGGAATCAAACCTGGATCCTGGGGGTGCGAGACGACAGTGCTAACTACTTAAACACCATGCCACCACAATCTCTACCACATATCATCTAGACTATGTATACCATACATCTTCAATAACATCTACACCACATGTCATCTACACCATATACGCCATATCCCACCCTAACATCATCTACACCACATATACCTGTATATTATCTATACAATCTATTCCACATATCAACTTTAAAATCTATACCACAGAGTCAGGCAAAAAAATATATACACACTTCAGGAAAAGAAAAATAGTATGATGTATATTATATTAATATTATAGTAATAATATCATCATATTCTTATCATAATATTGTGAGCCACCGATATAGATGATATATGGTATAGATGATATGTTATAGATGGTACAGATGATGTATGGTTTATATGGTAAAGATAACATGGTATGTATGAGGGGGAGGGGGGGGAAGAAAGCCAAAAAACACATATAGACACTTCAGGAAAAGAAAATCTTTATCTAAATATTTTAATACTAAATTTAATGCTGTACATTATAAATTGATTTGTGAATTGAATTGTTACTTTTACATGAATGCATATTAACGTACACCTTCTTGGATTATCTATCTATCTACACTATATTCCCAAAAGTATTTGCCCCCCTGCCTTCACATACATACGGTATGAACTTGAGTAACATCCCATTCTTAACCCATATGATGTTGGCCCCGCCCCCTTTGCAGCTATAACAGCTTGACCTCACAAATGCGCTTCTGGAAGAATGGTCAAAAAAAAATTCCCATGAACACACTCCTAACCCTTGTGGAAAGCCTTCCCAGAAGAGTCGAAGCTGTTATAGTTGCAAAAGGGGGCGGGGCCAACATCATATTAAACCCTATGGATTAAGAAATCCATATGCAAGTGAAGGCGGGGGGCTAATGCCAATACTTTTGGCATTAGAGTGTATCTATGTCTGTATTAATCTACAACAACAACAACAAAAAAGTGAATGTATTATAATGAAAACAAAAAATCCCTAGCAGTGTGTTTGTTTGTTTGTTTGTTTGTAACTCAGGTCTGTAACGCTACATACTGTAAATGGTTGTTGAGTTGTTGAGGTGGCCTAATGCGATGTGTAAAACCTGTAACAGTGTTTTCGTGTTGTGTCATTGATTTAATAAATATGATTTTTAATGCTGCGGTGGAAGAGGAATAAAACGTCGGTACACACAGGCTGGTTTACGTTTACATCATTCCATCTTTCCTTTTATGGCGATGAGCTCTACAACCGCTCGTCCTGTAGTCACGATGTTAGTCATATTTCTCTGAGAACTACAGAAAACTACAGAATGAGCTATTTACAACACACAAACACACACACACACACACACACACACACACACACACACACACACACACGCCCCTGTACAATCTTTATAATTCAGATGTAGCCAAATTGACAGCCATACTATAGCATAATTACTATCCTCTCAGTTCCCTTTGTGTTTTGATTGGCTCCGCGCGAGACGTGCTGCGCTTTTCACTTGCTCTTTATTCACAAGCGCTTGGTCTGGATATTATTAGTTCGCTTTTGCTTAGCAATCATAATATGTGACATTTCTACAACGTCGTCATTTCTGTGAAAGAGCACAGTGAGGATGAGGAGGAGAAAGCAAAAACAACAACAAAAAAACAGTGAATGATGAGATTGAGACTGTTTTATTTTATTTTTTGTTTTTTTTGGCCCAACAGTGTGAGCATCAAGTAATTGTATCAGAAATGAAAGAAAGGTGATGCTTTAAAAAAAAATTTATCTGAAAAATTAAAGCAACAAAATGTGAATTCCTAGCAAAGCAGATTTTTAAAAAATAATGCAGTTCATTTCTCTACCAATAGGGGGCAGCAAAAGTGTACATATTCATATGATGCATTCCTGCAAACCTGCAGGGACATGCAGACAGTTTTACTGGTTTATTTTGTAATGAGACACTGGTGGGCTTTATTTTAAATAAATAAATTAACTTTTTAAAAATTAATTATATAAAACATAAGCAAAATTGAATAAGCTATGCTAAAATCTTTAATTTAATTTCATTTAATAGTCTTTTATTCAATTAATCATTATAATTATCAGAAATTTTATATATTTACTGTACATGTGGACACACCACAGTTTTACCTAATTTATTGTCCTACATATTCCTTTCTACATATTTCATATTGTACATTATATATATTAACTTTTTTTTAAATACAAACTAACACTAAAACAAACATCAATAAAAATAACTGAATAAATGAATTAAATAAAAATATGAAATAAGTATTTATATTTATCTCCTCATTCCTGATCTGTGCATTCACTTTCAGCTTTATTAGAAATAATTATACACCTGTTTATTCATGCAAACAGTGTCCAGTCCTGATGAGAAAGGATGGAGAAGAACGGCGAGACTGATTTTCTCTGACAAGATGACTAGTGGTCCCTCAAACAGCCGCATTTCACAACCGTGATGAGCAGAAAAGCATCTCAGAATACACAACACCTGGGGATATGAGACTGATTGGATACAAGAACAAAGAGCTCCAAAAAGCTTGGATATAATAATAAAAGAAATCGCAAAATCTGTTGGATCTTGCTTTCCGCTGCTGGTAGAAGGGTCTACAGTAGGATCTATCCCCAGTTCAGGCTGTGGTGGTGGTGGAGCTGGAGTACTGGTGTGGGGAACGTTCTCTTGGCACACACTGGGTACCTTAATTCCTGCTAAGCATCATTTGAACCCCACAGCCTATCTAGGTATTGCTCCAGCATGGCATTGTGCACAAAGTAATTACTTTAATTTTTTATTTTTAATTAATAAATCTGTATCAATTACAGTATGTGATACAAAACACATCAAAGAACTCACACTTTTTTAATTGTTTGAGCCGATAATTGGTTCAGTTCGGTATTGTGCATGCAATTTTTTTCCCATGCAAATCCAAATCTCACAAATGTCAATTAAATCTCTATTAAAAACCAAGTATTAAGACAAGGTCATGATTTGACTATTAGATTAGACCTTCAGTACGTCCAATTTCTAAAAACACAAGACTAACTAAAAAAAAATCTAAGAATGAGTCAGTTTCTAAATCACTAACCTTGATTTATTTCGAAATTATTTCCCACCAGAAATGAACTTTTTCTTTCCCTTTACTCTGTTCTGATTTCTTATAATAAGTATAATAAAATGAATAGGAGAAATATCACACACACACACACACACACACACACACACACACACAGACACACACACACAGAAAGAGAGAGAGCAGAACTCTGCTGCAGTCCAGCTAGCTTTTCTACTTTGAAGTATTGAATTAGATTTGATGAAATAATAATTATAGGATCAGAGCCAACTATATTTATACACCAGCTATTAAAGCAGCGGTATGTAACTTTTAGGAGCTAACAGACCTCACTGCTAGGAGAATTTATGTATGAGCTTTTCTGTATCTAGGACTGACGGTGGAGACCACCATCCGAGAAGGCATAAAGGGAAATGTGTCCATGAACTAGCTACAGTACTACCTAGCTATTATAACTAGCATTAAGATTAAATAAAATACATCAAATAAAAATTATGAATCATTAAACTTTCTAAAAAATAATAATAATAATAATGAGCTAATTATGTGTTGCTAGCAGCTCATCGTTAGTATTTGTGCTGCCACATAGGAAACAAATTAGCTAATGGACAATTTTTTTTACCCAGTAAAATTTTACCTCAGTATCAATATCATTTGTATTATGATAACAAAATTCTAGTGCTGTGTTGTGGGATATGCATTCACAATCGAGATTTCCGCCTCCATTTTAAAACGTTTGGAAATCACTAATGTCAGGTGAAGCTAACGATTCCCATGGTGCAAAGAAAGACACAGGAGTATTTTAACCGTAAATCAGCAATTTGTTCTTTATATTTATGCACGCTGTGCATCAGCAACACTAATTACCACCTTTTATTTGCTTTTTGGTGCTAGCAATAGCCGATTAGCGTAAATCATGCACCCGTATTGAAAATTAATTAAGCACCAATAAAAAACATCACTTATTGAACAAGGCTATTTTTTCCCCTTTAAAGCGGCCATAAGTAACTTTATTTATGGTAAAAATCTCACATAGCTCTTGGTGAACATGTCACAGTGGCATTTGTTAGGGTGTAGCACTTGTTATGCAAAGCAGTCATATAAATGAAACTTTGCTTTGCAGCATACTATGAACTTTTAAGTGGAATTTAATAAACATAGTGTGCATAATTTGGCATTTTAAACATTGTCACGACTGCTACTGTACTTGTGAATGTTTTTAACCTCACAAACTTACGTATGGCCGCTTTAAGTTCCCGCAATACAATCATAAGTTGTGAGAGGCGCTTAGCATTTAGTCAAACCCTATCATTATAGTGCATTGAGTACAGTTTTACACTCAGAAGTAAAATCACCAAGTGTTAAATAAACACCTAGAGTGTTTTACATAATCTGGACACAATATAATATGGAGACTAACACGAGTGACTCTAACACAAGACATGTAGGAATTCAGCACCAGGCATCTTGCTATGCGGTGATCATCTGCTGTAATAGAAACACATCAAGCGAGGCATTATGAAATCCATTAATGATACGTCGCATGAATGTATGAGCCACGGCAATAATACAGACCTCTGCAATCTTAGCATGAGCCAGAGACGTTACCATAGTAACAGAGTATGTCTTATCAAGTATGGCTCTCGTGAATTTTTTTTTTTTTTTTTTTTTTTTTTCCACTGGAACTTATTTGGGCTTTCAGAGTAGGTATGACAACAGGCTATTGAGCCAGCGCATTGATTTGCATGTTAATAGATTTAACAGGAGCGGTATGTTAATTTGGCCGCTAGCTGAGAGGTCTCGTCAGAAATCTGTCATATCGCTTAAAACTGAGATCGATATATATTTATATATAAAGAGAAGCTTTTATCAATGTGGTGAGGAGATACTTAAAAAACTAAAAATAGTGGAGGTTCAGGTGAAGGTGGAAAAGGCCGCTGTTGTTCTCTGGATGAAGAGTGTGTGTGTGTGTGTGTGTGTGTGCGCACACATCAGTGATACTGCAGTCGACACCTGGAAGCAGAAAATACAAAAAAAAAGATACCGGTCCTAAAAAAAAAAAAAAAATCGACTGTGGCGCGGCTCACGGGTTCGAGCTCTTGGATGTGAATTCCTGTTTAAATATTTGCCCTGAGGTTCTAGTCTGATTCATAATGATAATGCTTATTAAAAAAAAAAAAGGAAGGAAGAAAAACAGCATGCCGTTTGGTCAAGCTCATAAATTAAAGAGTCGAAGCTGCTAAAGTCGATGCTAATCAAAGAAAAAGAAAAAAATGAACAGTCAGATCATGCTAACGAAATAAACAGTTGTACAAATTTCATGCTAAACATTAAAGTATCTCAAAAGGGAAAACACACACACACACACACACATACCACACCTAGTTAGATTAATAATTTTCATTGCTAAGGAACCAGTAGTGGCTAGTTAGATTGCTAATTTCCTTGCAAATAAAACAAACGATAACAGCTAGTCAGGTCATGCTAATGAGTTAAACGGTATGCAGTAGTTACTGTAGATTACAAATTTTCATGCTAATAAATGCACACAAAATAACAAGTTTTACCTCAGCGTTACATGCTAATACACCAAGGAAGAGTGACTAACCATGCTAATTAATTTTACTTCCTCACCATGCTAATTAATTTTACTTCCTCACCATGCTAATTAATTAGCGAAAGAAAAGACAGTTAGTCATTAGCTATGTCTCTTTTACTTTTTTGCTAATAAAATTAATATTAAAAAGATTACTATTCTTGGTGTATTAGCATGGAAAGTGAAGTAATCTAACCAACTGCTACTCTTAATTCAAAAGCAACACAAGGATATCTGCTCGCTATACTTTAGTCAATTCCTGTAATTAATTTTACTATGGTAAACTATAGGACATATTATATCATATTATATGCAAAGCAATCATAAATGGTACGACTGATGAAAATTGCAGGCCTCTCTCATCTTTTTAAGTGGGAGAACTTGCACAATTGGTAGCTGACTAAATACTTTTTTTACCCCACTGTATACATACAGTATATGACTATCTATAATACATAGAGACATCACCATAGTAGGTACCAAATTACTTTAAAGAGTACCAGGGTAGGTACTGTAGCATTTTAGTTGGTATCATGGTAGTACTACTGTATGGCGCGTACCATAACATTTACCCACTGTAGCTACAAAAGTTCTGCATGTATCTTACTGTATATGGTATGTTTGTACATCCTGTACTTTAGTAGATATGTTAGTACCAGTACTACTGGTATGGTATAGTACAGGCAGTACCATATTTTTGTATGTAATATTAATAGTATTTAACATAGTATTTACTTCATGCTAAAACAATAGCAACTTGTCAGGTCATGCTAACTAGTTAAACAGTGACGAGTACACATAGTTACTGTAGATTACAAGTTTCCATGCTAATAAAATAAAGAGTACTGAATAGTTTTACCTCAATGTTACAAGCTAATACACCAACAGTACATATTACAATGGTACTATATATTCTACAAACTAAATAATACCATTATGTTATACATAAACATGTCACCTGGATACTGTCAAAATATGTTCCATAGTACCATACTAGAGTATATGGTAGAACCCTGTACTGTACTACTGTATATTACAGTAGGCTACATGTGTTGTTGTCGAACCATCTACTATAATCTATTACATGCACATGCACTATATTAGCCATTAATTACCATCATATGGCCAAAAAAAGTTACTATATGGTAGAACCCTGTGCTGTACTATAGTGCATGTACTACATTATGGCACTTGGTTCTACAACAGTAAATGTAATATGTACTATAGTACAGCACAGGGTCCTACCACATACTGTACTATGGTACTAGGGAACACGTCCATGGATACGTTTGAAAATATGTTAAACTGTACATGTTATGACAAAAATAATTCTTTTAAAGATGTATTTAAGGGTTCTGCATTAGTTAGATTGTAGTAATTGACTGAAAAGTAGCAGCTAATTAAATTTAAAATTTCCATCCTAACAAACTACAAAGCAATAGCATTTTTTAAATTGTATTACATCAAATTTATAAACCTGTGTTGGAAGATAGCTGCTAGTTAGATTAATTAATAGGTACTAGTTAGATATCTAAAAAAAAAAAAAAAAAAAGACAATTATTTAGATCGTGTTAATAAACAAAGAAGGATCAGCAAGTTTCCAGATTGCAAATGTTCATGCTAATTATCTAAACAAAATAAACGGAAAACGGAAAAAAATTCTAAATTACAGGATCGAAGGCACTGTCGTTAAATTGTTTAATTGTTTTGTTTGTTACTCTGGTCCTCTTCTGAGGAATTAAAGATTAGATTGTTATCTTACGCTTCTGATATAGTGTTAAAGATCATTGGATTTTATAAACAGAAATATTTTAATATGAAGATTTCTGTGCAGAGTTTGACGCTCAAACAGTTAATTTCCCCGTCCCGCAAGCTTTAAATCTTTCTGTTTTCTTCATTTTTATGTCTCCTGCTAAACTGCTTGAACTTGTTACACTTTCTGAACCCTGACTTGGCTCATCTTGACCTTGACGTATTCATCAAGTATAATGAAGGCGTGCGGTGTGACGGGGAAGATGAGAGCTGTGAGTAAAGGTGATGCTCGAGGCACTTTCACACTCGTGTTGGCCATTATCAGAGCACCCAGTGGCGGCTGCGCTTCCCTGTTAATGGACAGCGGAGACTCGTAATACGAGCGAACGCCGCTACAGACATGATCTTTGTGACTGAGGAAATACCATCAGAGGCTGTTAAACTTGTTTGACTTTTGCGCCATTTATAAGAATGATGGGCTATTAATATGGTGTAAATGCCACAATGCAGTGCGGGTCAGAAACAAACAACAAAAAGAAATAGCAAATGGAAGTGCTTTTGGTTTTCCAAATATAATAATTTCAGAAAAAGAGTTGAAGGAATAATCTAGTGGTGTTTTTTTCCATTTGTACATAAGGTATGCACTGTATGTTTATGTTCGATGAGGATTTCAACATGCTTTTCAACTCTGACTGTCGCACCACAATTTGACCAAAAATCTTACAGTGAGGGCAACTTCGAGTTCCACCTTTGTCAATCATAATGGCTTCAAGATTCAAAATAAGAATTACAATGAGAACTGCAATTGGAATCAGAATCACAAAGAGTATTAGACTAGCACCATGAATCAAAAACACCATGAGAATCAGAACCGTAATGTGAATTTCACCTGCAACATGAACCAGACGTGCAGCGAGAATCGGAATTATAATGAAAAACAGAATCACATTAATAACCAGAGTCACATTAATAATAATAATCACACTAATAAGCAGAATCGCAATAGCAATAAGATTCACATAAATAACCAGAATCAAATTAATAATCATAATCACATTAATAACCAGTATTACATTAATAACAAGAATCACAGTAACAATTAGAATTACATTCATAATCAGAATAACATTTGTAATTAGAATCACATTAATATAAAAGTATTAAGCAGAATCACATTAATAATGACAATCACATTAATAGACAGAATCACATTAATAACTATAATCACATTAATAACCAGTCACACTATAAATTAAAATCACATTAATAATTAGAATCACATTCATAAGCAGAATCACACTATAAATCTAAATCACATTCATAATTAGAATCACATTAATAAACAGAATTACATTCATAATCAGAATAACATTTGTAATTAGAATCACATTAATATAAAATTATTAAGCAGAATCACATTAATAATGACAATCACATTAATAGGCAGAATCACATTAATAACCAGTCACACTATAAATTAAAATCACATTAATAATTAGAATCACATCAATAAGCAGAATCACACTATAAATCTAAATCACATTCATAACTAGAATCACATTAATAAACAGAATTACATTCATAATCAGAATCACACAAATAACCAGAATCACATAAATAACCAGAATCACATTAATGATCAAAATCACATGAATAATCAGGATCACATTAATAACCAGAGTAACAATAACAATCAGAATCACCGTAAATATCAGAAGTATAGTAATAATCAAAACAAAGTGACAAGTTATAAGTTGTAAGCTTGTGCTTTTCTACTTTTTACTTTTTTTTTTTGTATTTTCTTGCTTTCTTTTGATTTATTGACAATTATTTTGAACAGCAGTAGTTTCACTGGAATAGGAACCATAGACCATGGGGAGAGCAGATATTTTCTGACTTGAGGCTTAAGGCTCCAGCTGACCTGTCACCTCATCCATCTCCCTTAAGCACCACTGGCTCTAGATTTCCTGTTCTTCCACATCAGATTAATGCTTAACCTGCAAATCCTGAGTCCAGGCTGAGGGCCACAAAGGCTCCATCAAGACCAAGAGATTCCTCCACTTCCTTCTTCCACTGACTGGGAATAGGACCTGGGTTAATCTTTAAAACCGGCAGAGACGAATCGATCAAAGTTGACGTCAGAGCTCCTTTAGGAAAGGACGGATGAGTACAGGAGAACCAACTCGTTCCCATTGACTCAGAATAGAAGTGGACATCTAGCCAGCCCTCAGAGGAAGTGGACATCATGGAGCTCACAATGGGAGATCATAAGGGGATCAAAGAGAGGTGGAAGAGATTTGAGATGTAGAATTCTCCTTATGCATCGTGCTGTTCTTAAGGGAATGGGAAGGATGGAGATGGCTCACCAGAAATCTTGATGAAAATGTTTAATTTTTAACCTAAAATGCAAGTGTAAAAGGAATGCATGTTTACAAGCCAAATATTCATAGAAAACTTTTTCATTTAATTTCTTTTTTAACAATATTATAATTACCGGAAATGTTGTCTAACCTTTCTCTAAAACAGAAAATTTCTTTTCCACTGAGAACTTTGTACCAAAGTTTTGAAACAAATGCAAACAGCCCTAAAACTGTATAACACTATAACCTGTTAGAACCTAATAAGGTTTAGAACACTGTTCTTTGACATACAGGGTTGTTAAAACAGGGAAAATGTGAATGAGTCAGTGCACTAAGAGTTCTTCGGGTGTTTCTCAAGAACATACAGCAGAGTGCATCCCTGATGGTTTTGTGTTAGAATTAGAAGGCTGAAGAACACTCAAATGTCTGAAGAACCTTTTAAGGGCACTTACCACCTACCTGATTGGGTTTCCCAGGGAACCTTTTGACTGATGTTTCTTTAAACATTTTTGTTGGTCTTTAAATACCATAAATACACTAAAATTCCACCTTGATAATATTGCAGCAATATAATAATAGATATGGAATGAAAATACCATGAAGTTCATTAGGGAACTCTAACTGTTCTTTTATTGGTGTAACTCTAAATAACCTACCTCACATAAAAAACACACCATGGCTATTTTTAACTACGTTTCGAGTTCCACCGGGTCTCCAGTGAATACACTTCTTCTCAATAATAAACGCTGATAATTGGTGTAAAGACCACACTGCTTATGCGTTCCCTGTGGGGCGCAAACATTGTCCTGTATTTGTCCTCATGAGACAGAGACGGATCAACTCTTTTAACTACACAAAGGGAATCATGTACAGGTCCTCGCTCCATTTCTATTGGCAATTTCCTCAGCTCAATTTGCACGTGCACTGATCCTCCAAGCACCTATGTCATCCCGAGTAATTACCGTGGCACAGCTGAAGTCGAGTAATCGTACCACTCGTCTCGGAACAATAATTAACGAGAGCTGTAATTATATCGGGCGTTATTCAGGGGGTTGTAATATGAGCCCTGAGAGGTGAAGCACACGCGAGGGGAAAAAAAACAAAAAGAAGCTGGTTTTCATTGTACGCTACGGAGCTTTAGTGGAGGACAGAGTCAGTCTGGGATGTGACTCTGTTTCTCTTTTTGAAAAGCCAGAGTTTTCCCAGCAGGGTTGCTTTATAGTAAGGACCCCATGTGTTGCCCCCCGAACCCCCCCATGATGTCCCTGATACTCTTTCAAACATCACAGCAGGTGGGAATGTACCATGGATTGGCAGAATGGGGGGAAGGTGTGCTTTGACATTAGGCATGTAACCACATATGAGTATGTTACTTACAGTAATGTAGTCTAAACATATATAAATACACACATGAGTTAGAATCAGATTATTCAAAGAAGAATCTGGATGATTCTAGTGAATCTAGTGATGGACAATGAATGTTTTTCTTTTTTAAATCACCATAGAGTATTCATTTCTTCATCCTTAGTAACCGCCTGGTCAGGATCCCAGTGGTTTAAAATAGCTGTTTATGCTTTGGGAATTTGAACCAAGAAAGTTTGTTAAATACAACAAGCAGGCACAAAGAAAAAAGATCATAACTGTATAGCATAAGTAAGTATACATTTTTATTTAAGAACAACTTGAAAGCATAAACAGCTATTTTCACAAGTTCTCCCACACCACCCCACTGCTCCGCTCCCTGCACTGGCTTCCTGTAGCTGCCCGCATCAAATTCAAAACCCTGATGCTTGCCTACAAGGCTAAAAGCGGCCCAGCACCCACTTACTTACCTCTCAGCTCTAATCACACCCTGCACCGCACCACGTTCCCTCTGATCCTTCAGCACTGCTCGGCTGGTCCCACCATCTCTCAGAGATCGAGGAAGACGTGCATCTAGGCTCTTTTCTGTTCCCGGCACCTAGGTGGTGGTGTGAACTTCTTCTAAATGTTCGTACAGCTTTGCCTCTGCCAATCTTTAAACGACGACTAAAGAACAGTTTCTCCAAGAGTATTTGGCTGATGGTACTTTGTTAGTAACCTAGTAAGGATCTATCCAATGGTGGAAACTTCACTCTGGATAAGAGCATCTGCTTAAAAGTTAAATGAATGATGTAGTTGAGGCTGAGGAACTGTCTGATCCAGAATTTGTATGTCACTGCTGACATTTCTACTTTCCCACCATGACATAATTCTATTTTTATTTCTCATATTCATAAATTGATTGGGGTGGCACGGTGGCTTAGTAGGCTTAGTAGCTTAGCGCTGTTGCCTTGCACCTCCAGGGTCCGGGATTCGATTCCTGTCTAGGTTTGATTCCCATCTCGGAGTTTGCAGGTTCTCCCCGCGCTTGGTGAGATTCTTCTGTGTTAGCACAAAATAAAGTATGCTGTAATACAATATGCAACAATTTTGAGTTACTATTCGCTGTTCATGTGGCCAACTTTTTTCCAGAATCCGGGGTCGGCTTAAGTAAAGAGCGAGTATTTTAAAAGTGTCAGAGTATTACACATGACACAACACCTTTCTAGGCTTTTAAACTTATGGAGAAAATATGGATTACTTTTTACAGACCAGCTGTAATTTTAATTGAAATAACTGATTTTAAGTTTGTTGCATCAATGCATTGATCATTATACCTATACTACCACTAACATTTCATTAAAAAAACAACTTTCAAGTACAGACCACTATATGATATATGGATATTTGGAGTATTTGGAGAAGAAATACAGAAACAGATAGTGGAATTGCATTTCACCTCTAATAGACCTGCATGCTGGTTCTTTTGATAAGGAATCATCATCATCATCATCATCATCATCATCATCTTGTTGTTCTTCTTCTCAGCTCGTACAGTATTTCCAAAAGAGCTGCTAAAGATCTCATGAACACAGCTTGAAATCACACACCAAATTAATCCAATTAAACAAACAATTGATTTCTCTTTTCTTTTTTTTTCTTTTTTTTTTATCGCTCTAGAGGCATTGCACTTTAGACTGAAAATAAGTTACACGCTCAGCAAGTGTTCTAATGCTCCCATCTGGAATATAAAGTCTGTTTGAGATGAGATCAAATTGCAAAAATGGCATTTTTAAATGTCATCCCTGTGCGGTGTAAAAAAAAAAAAAAAAAGACCCCGCTCTCGAGACGTACGATGCATATTAAACATACAGCACGGAAGCCATAAACGCGACCACGTTCCATTGACTAATAGGTGTGTGTAAGCTTACTTACAGAAATAAAAGTGCTAAAAATACATATTTCTGGAATGAGCATCTTGGTGTTGTGGCCAATTTCAGGATGACTCGGATCCCACGAGGGATCCTTAGCCAACTTACATGGCAGGTTTCCAGCCTGTGGAGCAGATTTCACAGCCTTGGACATCATTAAGGTTTGAAAATAAATGTTGCCACACTGAGTCGAGCAACAGGGCCTGCCATACTTTTGCACTTTCAAGATTGCAGTGTTTTGGGCTTCCTAGAGCACACATATCATTATTTAAGCACGTACGAGGCAGGGGGGAATACAGACAGAGAGGAGTACTCCTGCTGAGCGGTCGAATGCGAGCGGAGCTCGTTCAACCCACTCATTTACTTAAACTAATCACAATCACCAACGTGATTTTTTTTTTTTTTTTTTTTTTGCGAGCTTGTGAGTTTGTAGCTCGAAAATAGATGATGGTGTTATTATTTGTTTACTGAAAAGCCAACACGAGCTACAAATGAAATTATAGGGTGCACTGATTTCATACGGAAATTACATTTTCATGAGGATAAATTTGCATCTCGATCACATGACCAGAGCTATTTGCTCCCGTTATTCTTACCCATGATCCGGCTCTGCTGGAGCCTCGTAAAACATGGCATACCGTTTTAAAATGATGGATCCAGACCGGCGAGGAAGTATAACGGCAGCTCTGGAGGTAGTACGGCAACAAATCATGCGCTCATTTTAATATGGTATTGTTTCTATAGTAACAGCTCATTCACAGGGACTTGTAAAGCAGAGCCTAAATGTAAACATAAAAAATAACCACTTGTAATCACTGATATGGTGATTTTTTTTTTCCCATATGGAGAAGTTTACGGAAAGAGTCTCAATGTTAAGTGTAACTCTAAATAGATCATATGCACTGCTGGCGTTATTTAATTATTAGAATATAGAATTGTGGACAAATTACAGTAGTGAAAAAGGAATAGAACTCTATGGGGCATGCTGTTATGGGAAAATAATCAACATCAGCATGGTAACTCACTCTCTCATTTGTTTTATCTCTAATTCCGTACAGAGTGGGATCTCAGGGAATTCTGGACACTGGATGGGGTAGAACCTGGATGAGGTGCAGGGCTCACTCACACACACTACGGGCAATTTGGAAACGCCAATTACACTAATCCGCATGTCTCTGGACTGTGGAAGGCAACCAGTGGGACTTGAACCCTCAATCCCTGAGGTGTAAGGCCACAGTGTTTACCACCATGCCACCATTTTAACGCAAAACCACACTGTGGGTTGGGTTTTCAAAATAATATTCCATTAATTAATTCCATAAAATATTGCTCAAGATAAATTAAAGGTCTCGTATTTTACTATTTCTTCAATAACACATCTAACCAAAGTTAGTGCCCTGCTGAAATACCCCTCAGATGAACCATAATTTATTTCGCTCCTCAATCAAACACTCTGTTTCAGTGTCTATGTAAATAAGCCACGCCCCTGCAGAGAACAGAAGCGCATAGCAGCAAGCCAAGGGAGGGGCTCTTCTTATATGAGGTCACACGAGGGGGACAAAACAACAACAACAATTAATGGCTTGTTTAAACCCTGGGCAATATATCATTTAAATTATTATTATTTTGCTTGTATGCACCCATTGGAGATCCATCTGAATGTCTGAAAAAGTGAATTTTTGTATAATTGGCTCCCTTTAAAGAGAATGAAATGGTCTCGAAGGGTTCTGTCATGACCAAGACATTTGTATTCGCACAGCTGGGGTGGAAACTGATGGTTTGTAAATGGGTTGGATAATGACCTTCCAGACAGATAACCGTGCTTGATTTCTGAGCAATTGTTACAGGAAATGATCGGGCTGAGATGCTGGGATGTGAGGTAATGTTCTGAAAGCCTAAAGTTTCAATAGATCTGTAAACCACGGCGACGTGCCTGATTGAAATTTTGCTTACACAACCGTCCAACTTCGCTGTTACATCAGGCTTACATCAGGCTTCGTCCAGTTTTAAGACAAAAAGAATTGTGCTGGTATGCAAATATTTCTGCTTTAACACCAAAAATGTAGCGTTGTCAAAGCTGGCGGATTTCTCTATTTCTCTTACAGTAAACGAGTTTACTGAGTATGTGTGTGTGTGTGTGTGTGTGTGTGTTTGAGCGAATAAGATCAGTGGGCCTGTCTGGTGTTCCATAATCAGGGGATTGATGGCAGGATACAGCGGTGATCATTAACCAGGACGGGATCTAACCTGCCACTCAAAGTGTCTTTAAGTAAGACAGATGAGGGTGGATCCCCGGTTCTGTTCTCTCAAACTAACCCTGCAGTTTTCTCTTTAAGTTCAATATTCCCTCACGCTACGGTACCGAACTACGCGCGGACGCAGGCCGTTTCAAGTAATGAAGAATTCAGTTTCTTACCTGGCATGTTGTGTCTATACGGGATAATATATGGATGGATAAGAGAACGGTCATCTTGAAAAAGGGAGACTATTAGCTGGTGCCCAAGGGGACAGCGATTTGTGGTGTGGATGACAATTGTGTGGTGATAATGAGGCTAAGCCTGAGACGGCTGTGTCACATCAGGCCACCCATGTGTCAGTGTGTGTCAGAGAGCACGCTCGGACATAAAAAAGAGCCAGAGATGGCAGAAAGAGAGAATAATAGAGACTGGAATTAAGAGGAAGCATGAGACCAGGACAGAAGGATGGAATGTAATTATGAGAGAGAAGGGAGAGAAAAAAAAAGAAAAAGAGAAAAAGTGTGAAGGGACACGATGCAGTCAGTTTATCCCGGCCGCCCGTGGTTCACCTGCAGTGTCAGACAGAGAGAAACAAGCACTTAGCCATAGTGAGGCAACAGTTACCTCGAATGAAGTGTGTCTCATTGGAGCGGGCCGGATTTCCCCTGAGTAACAGGTGTGTCATGGCGCGCACCTTCAGGAACCATTTCATGCGGATTTTGTAGAGACACAACATTCTTAATCAGTTGTTTTGGCAATGGATATATATGACTTCTTTCTTACACTGCATGATCTAGCACATGAAGAAATCATAATAATAAGGAATTATTATTATTATATACTGAAATAATATATATAACCAAGCAGAACATGAGGTTAGATATGACACATACAAAGGGCATTCAAGTCAAACCGAGACTTGTGATGAAATGACATTTACAGAAGCACAGTACGGTGATGAGATTCTTATCCGCAGTAAAACATTTGAGCGGTGCAAACATATTAAAGAAGGCTGTATGTCCATGTCAACATTCATGAACTCGGCTGGGAGTTATTACCACATCCCCCGTACAGTCCTGACCTCCATCCAAGACATTCAAACACGTAAAGGAGTTCCTGGGAGGCCGGACGTGAATCAGACAGGCGGTCCGATCACGGCTCCAGCAGGGCTTGGAAGAAAACTTTCTACCTTGTTGGTATTCAAGCACTAGTGAGACACGGGGCTTACTTGGAGAAAGGAAAACGTATGTTGTGTAAAGGTACAACCAAAGAGCCATGTACTGTAGGGAAATGTGTTGAAAAAGTGTTTGGAAGCATTCTACTTAGAAATTTGTTGCAATAATTGTAGTGCTACAAAGAAAAAAAAGTCTTTATCAAAGACGACAAGGTTAACAAAGGCATGGAAGGTTCTTCAGATCAATGCTAACTATTTTGTGGTTCTCTAAAGAACCATGTGAAAATAAAACCTGGGATTTTATATTTGGACCATGTGGCTTTTCTGTAAAATAATTCTACACTTATAGTAACCATGTTCATTTCAAGTTAAAAATTTAAGTTAAAGTTCACTTAAGTTAAATTTCTTTCTTTGAAAATAAAAAATAAAACTAAACTAAAATATTTTAATATTAATAAATAGATCTGATAGATAGGATGTAATATTTTTATTGTCAACATTTCTATTCTACATTTAATAAACCCAGTTCTCCCTTTACTTAATACTTACTGTACTGTACGTCTTAACTGCCCTGAATGAACTTTTTTTTTATTCTTTTTTTTTTTATTTTGCAGCCGTTAGACTCTCTGGATTAATTCAGTATGGAAAAAGGATCATGAGGTTTAACTCAAGTTTGCAACTGATGATCCTTAAACCCTTTGATTTCACAGTTAGTGCATATCCTCGGGACTTAAGGAAGGCTCTCCACCACTCCATCATGGACGTCTCGGTGGTGTGATTGAATTGCTCGGAGACAAAGTGTTCACCTCTCCATTGCGTTTTTTATTTTTCCGGGCCTCGGTGTGACACTTGACCTCTTGTTGCTATAGAAATGTGGTGGCGAGAAGAACATCCGTGGAGAAGCCTCCTTGACCCTTCGGTTTAAGTCGTGGTATGAAACCTCCTTGGAGAAAACTCCTCCTGCTAATATTAATGAAGAAAAATTCGGTTTGCGAAGAATTAGCCACTTATGTGTTTGCATAATCAGCTCCTTTACCTCGCTACTCGTCCTGCCTTAATCACCTGGACTCTCCAAAACACCTACACCCTGCTCAGGATCAGACATGGGACCAGTGGCGCGCGTGGCTATCAGACGAATTAATCTGTCAAACTTGATTGCTATTGGAGGCGTGTGATTATGCTGTCCTGATTACAAAGCCAGCCAGAGGACCATACACTCCCGGCTCACACTCGGTCAAGGTGGATGGAGAAATCACGCAATGATTGCGTTGGGACGGATTGGTCTTGCTGTCACGCCGTCGCCCGGCTCGTCTGAAGTGCGACTGTGATTAATACAGGGCCACTTCAGCGCTATACAACCGGTAACGACACTTAACGAGACCTCCGGCTTTCGCATCAAAACTTGGCCTTTTTACACCATCCTAAAGCAAACACTTAATTTGACGGGCAGCGTAAACGCATCAGTTCCGGTCTCGTAGCCGTCGTCTGAACAGCAGACGGGATTTAAGAGTAAACTCAAGGCAAAATTTAGAGGGAACTTGAATAATAATATTTTTGTGTACAAAACGCACTGCATTAATATTTACAGCAATTACATCGATTAAAAATCATGCGACTAAAGGTTTAACAAAAAAACATCTCAAATTACTTATGGAAAAGACACATCCACTTTTAAACTTTTTTAATATGTACTATATGTATTGCATACTTTTTCCATGTATTTGTATTTTTTACAATTCATTACTTTCACTTGTGATTTTACAACATAATTTTGTTACTTCCACATGAAATTTATATAT